>JAXIVJ010000043.1:393972-549565 GCA_036785665.1 Chirona hameri
CTCCCCTCTCTCCCCTCTCTCCCCTCTCTCCCCTCTCTCCCCTCCCTCCCTCCTTCCCTCCCTCCCTCCCTCCCTCCCTCCCTCCCTCCCTCCCTCCCTCTCTCCCCTCCCTCCCTCTCTCCCCTCCCTCCCTCTCTCCCTCCCCTGCCTCCGCCACTGACCTGCAGAAGTGAATTTCTGGTGTCGGGTCGGCACAGGGGCGTGTCCAGCGCCCCTCTCTCTCTCCCATCTCTCCCCTCTCTCCCCTCTCTCCCCTCTCTCCCCTCTCTCCCCTCTCTCCCCTCTCTCCCTTCTCTCCCTCTCTCCCCTCTCCCCCCTCTCTCCCCTCTCTCTCCTGTCTCCCCTCCCTCCCTCTCTCCCTCCTCTGCCTCCGCCACTGACCTGCAGAAGTGAGTTTCTGGTGTCGGGTCGGCGCAGGGCCGTGTTCAGCGCCCCTCCCTCTCTCCCCTCTCTCCCCTCTCTCCCCTCTCTCCCCCTCTCTCCCCTCTCTCCCCTCTCTCCCCTCTCTCCGCTCTCTCCCCTCTCTCCCCTCTCTCCCCTCTCTCACCTCCCTCCCCTCCCTCCCTCCCTCCCTCCCTCCCTCCCTTCTTTCCCCTCTATCCCCTCCCTCCCTCCCTCCCTCCCTCCCTCCCTCCCTCCCTCCCTCCTCCCTCCCTCCCTCCCTCTCTCCCCTCCCTCCCTCTCTCCCCTCCCTCCCTCTCTCCCTCCCCTGCCTCCGCCACTGACCTGCAGAAGTGAGTTTCTGGTGTCGGGTCGGCGCAGTGGCGTGTCCAGCGCCCCTCCCTCTCTCCCCTCTCTCCCCTCTCTTCCCTCTCTCCCCTCTCTCCCCTCTCTCCCCTCTCTCCCCTCTCTCCCCTCTCTCCCCTCTCTCCCCTCTCTCCCTCCCCTGCCTCCGCCACTGACCTGCAGAAGTGAGTTCCTGGTGTCGGGTCGGCGCAGGGCCGTGTCCAGCGCCCCTCCCTCTCTCCCCTCTCTCCCCCTCTCTCCCCTCTCTCCCCTCTCTCCCCTCTCTCCCCTCTCTCCCCTCTCTCCCCTCTCTCCCCTCTCTCCCTCCCCTGCATCCGCTACTGACCTGCAGAAGTGAGTTCCTGGTGTCAGGTCGGTGCAGGGGCGTGTCCAGCGCCCCTCCATCTCTCCCCTCTCTCCCCTCCCTCCCTCACTCCCCTATCTCCCCTCCCTCTCTCCCTCCCTCACTCCCTCCCTCTCTCCCCTCTCTCCCCTCCCTCTATATCTCTCTCTCCCTCCCTCCCTCCCTCCCTCTCTCCCCTCTCTCCCCTCCCTCTCTCTCTCTCCCTCCCTCCTCCCTCTCTCTCCCCTCTCTCTCCCCTCCTCTCTCTCTCCCCTCTCTCTCCCCTCCCTCCCTCCTCTGCCTCCACCACTGACCTGCAGAAGTGAGTTCCTGGTGTCGGGTCGGCGCAGGGGCGTGTCCAGCTCCCTCTCTCCCCTCTCTCCCCTCTCTCCCCTCTCTCCCCTCTCTCCCCTCTCTGCCTCCGCCACTGACCTGCAGAAGTGAGTTCCTGGTGTCGGGTCGGCGCAGGGGCGTGTCCAGTGCCCCTCCCTCCCTCTCTCCCTCCCTCCCCTGCCTCCACCACTGACCTGCAGAAGTTAGTTCCTGGTGTCGGGTCGGCGCAGGGGCGTGTCCAGCGCCCCTCCATCTCTCCCCTTTCTCCCCTTTCTCCCTTTCCCCCCTTTCTCCCCTTTCTCCCCTTTCTCCCTTTCTCCCTTTCTCCCTTTCTCCCCTTTCTCCCCTTTCTTCCCTTTCTCCCTCTCTCCCCTCTCTCCCCTCTCTCCCCTCTCTCCCCCTCTCTCCCCTCTCTCCCCTCTCTCCCCTCTCTCCCCTCTCTCCCCTCTCCCCCTCTCTCCCCTCTCTCCCCTCTTTCCCCTCTTTCCCCTCTCTCCCCTCTCTCCCCTCTCTCCCCTCTCCCTTCTCTCCCCTCTCTCCCCTCTCTCACCTCCCTCTCTCCCTCCCTCCCTATCTCCCCTCTCTCCCCTCCCTCCCTCCCCTGCCTCCGCCACTGACCTGCAGAAGTGAGTTCCCGGTGTCGGGTTGGCGCAGGGGCGTGTCCAGCGCCCCTCCCTCCTCCCTCTCTCTCCTCCTCCCTCACTCCCTATCTCCCCTCCCTCTCTCCCTCCCTCCCTCCCTATCTCCCTCTCTCCCCTCTCTCCCCTCCCTCTCTCCCCTCTCTCCCCTCCCTCTCTCCCTCACTCCCTCCCTCCCTCCCTCCCTCTCTCCCCTCTCTCTCCCCTCCCTCCCTCCCCTGCCTCCGCCACTGACCTGCAGAAGTGAGTTCCTGGTGTCGGGTCAGCGCAGGGGCGTGTCCAGTGCCCCTCCCTCCCTCCCCTCCCTCCCTCCCTCCCTCCACTGCCTCCGCCACTGACCTGCAGAAGTGAGTTCCTGGTGTCGGGTCGGCGCAGGGCCGTGTCCAGCGCCCCTCCCTCTCTCCCCTCTCTCCCCTCTCTCCCCTCTCTCCCCCTCTCTCCCCCTCTCTCCCTCTCTCCCCTCTCTCCCCTCTCTCCCCTCTCTCCCCCTCTCTCCCCCTCCCTCTATCCCTCCCCTGCCTCCGCCACTGACATGTAGAAGTGAGTTTCTGGTGTCGGGTCGGCGCAGGGGCGTGTCCAACGCCCCTCCCTCTCTCCCCTCTCTCCCCTCTCTCCCCTCTCTCCCCTCTCTCCCCCTCTCTCCCTCCCTCTCTCCTCTCTCCCCTCCCTCCCCCTTCCCTCCCTCTCTCCCTCCCTCCCCTCCCTCCCTCCCTCACTCCCTCCCTCCCTCCCTCCCTCCCTCTCTCCCCTCCCTCTCTCCCTCCCCTGCCTCCGCCACTGACATGCAGAAGTGAGTGTCTGGTGTCGGGTCGGCGCAGGGGCGTGTCCAGTGCCCCTCCCTCTCTCCCCTCTCTCCCCCTCTCTCCCCTCTCTCCCCTTTCTCCCTCCCCTGCCTCCGCCACTGACCTGCAGAAGTGAGTTTCTGGTGTCGGGTCGACGCAGGGGCGTATTCAGCGCCCCTCTCTCCCCTCTCTCCCCTCTCTCCCCTCTCTCCCCTCTCTCCCCTCTCTCCCCTCTCTCCTCCTCTGCCTCCGCCACTGACCTGCAGAAGTGAGTTTCTGGTGTCGGGTCGGCGCAGGGGCGTGTCCAGTGCCCTCCCTCTCTCCCCTCTCTCCCCTCTCTCCCCTTTCTCCCCTCTCTCCCCTCTCTCCCTCCCCTGCCTCCGCCACTGACCTGCAGAAGTGAGTTTCTGGTGTCGGGTCGGCGCAGGGGCGTATTCAGCGCCCCTCTCTCCCCTCTCTCCCCTCTCTCCCCTCTCTCCCCTCTCTCCCCTCTCTCCCCTCTCTCCCCTCTCTCCCCTCTCTCCCCTCTCTCCCTCCCCTGCCTCCGCCACTGACCTGCAGAAGTGAGTTTCTGGTGTCGGGTCGGCGCAGGGGCGTGTTCAGCGCCCCTCCCTCTCTCCCCTATCTCCCCTCTCTCCCCTCTCTCCACTCTCTCCCCTCTCTCCCCTCTCTCCCCTCTCTCCCCTCTCTCCCCTCTCTCCCCTCTCTCCCCTCTCCCCCTCCCTCCCCTCTCTCCCCTCTCTCCCCTCTCTCCCCTCTCTCCCCTCTCTCCCCTCTCTCCCCTCTCTCCCCTCTCTCCCTTCTCTCCCCTCTCTCCCTTCTCTCCCCTCTCTCCCTCCCCTGCCTCCGCTACTGACCTGCAGAAGTGAGTTTCTGGTGTCGGGTCGGCGCAGGGGCGTGTTCAGCGCCCCTCTCTCCCCTCTCTCCCCTCTCTCCCCTCTCTCCCCTCTCTCCCCTCTCTCCCCTCTCTCCCCTCTCTCCCCTCTCTCCCCTCTCTCCCCTCCCTCCCTCCCTCCCTCCCTCCCTCCCTCCCTCCCTCCCTCCCTCCCTCCCTCTCTCCCCTCCCTCCCTCTCTCCCCTCTCTCCCTCTCTCCCTCCCCTGCCTCCGCCACTGACCTGCAGAAGTGAATTTCTGATGTCGGGTCGGCACAGGGGCGTGTCCAGCGCCCCTCCCTCTCTCCCCTCTCTCCCCTCTCTCCCCTCTCTCCCCTCTCTCCCTTCTCTCCCCTCTCTCCCCTCTCTCCCCTCTCTCCCCTCTCTCTCCTGTCTCCCCTCCCTCCCTCTCTCCCTCCTCTGCCTCCGCCACTGACCTGCGGAAGTGAGTTTCTGGTGTCGGGTCGGCGCAGGGCCGTGCTCAGCGCCCCTCCCTCTCTCCCCTCTCTCCCCTCTCTCCCCTCTCTCCCCTCTCTCCCCTCTCTCCCCTCTCTCCCCTCCCTCCCTCCCTCCCTCCCTCCCTCCCTCCCTCCCTCCCTCCCTCCCTCCCTCCCTCCCTTCTTTCCCCTCTATCCCCTCCCTCCCTCCCTCCCTCCCTCCCTCCCTCCCTCCCTCCCTCCCTCCCTCCCTCCCTCTCTCCCCTCCCTCCCTCTCTCCCCTCCCTCCCTCTGTCCCTCCCCTGCCTCCGCCACTGACCTGCAGAAGTGAGTTTCTGGTGTCGGGTCGGCGCAGTGGCGTGTCCAGCGCCCCTCCCTCTCTCCCCTCTCTCCCCTCTCTCCCCTCTCTCCCCTCTCTCCCCTCTCTCCCCTCTCTCCCCTCTCTCCCCTCTCTCCCCTCTCTCCCCTCTCTCCCCTCTCTTCCCTCTCTCCCCTCTCTCCCCTCTCTCCCTCCCCTGCCTCCGCCACTGACCTGCAGAAGTGAGTTCCTGGTGTCGGGTCGGCGCAGGGCCGTGTCCAGCGCCCCTCCCTCTCTCCCCTCTCTCCCCTCTCTCCCCTCTCTCCCCTCTCTCCCCTCTCTCCCCTCTCTCCCCTCTCTCCCCTCTCTCCCCTCTCTCCCCTCTCTCCCCTCTCTCCCTCCCCTGCCTCCGCCACTGACCTGCAGAAGTGAGTTCCTGGTGTCGGGTCGGCGCAGTGGCGTGTCCAGCGCCCCTCCCTCTCTCTCCCCTCTCTCCCCTCTCTCCCCTCTCTCCCCTCTCTCCCCTCTCTCCCCTCTCTCCCCTCTCTCCCACCCCTGCCTCCGCTACTGACCTGCAGAAGTGAGTGTCTGGTGTCGGGTCGGCGCAGTGGCGTGTCCAGCGCGGCGGAGAAGTGGCCGGCCGCCTGCGGGTTGCGCACCAGAGGCGGCGGCTGGGACCGACTGCGGCGGCGCTGATCCACCACCGCCTTCCCGACCACAGCGGCATGACCGGCGTGCATGCCCTCAGGTCACCACAGGTCACCACCACAGGTCACCACAGGTCACCACAGGTCACCACAGGTCACCACAGGTCACCACAGGTTACCACAGGTCACGGCAGGTCATCACAGGTCACCGCAAGCCACCGCTATCACTACAGGTCACTGAAAGTCCCCGAAGTCACTGCAGAAGTCACCGAAGTCACCGAAGTGGAGATCACTGAGAGTGTTACCGGAAACAGGTAACCAGTCCGCCGAGCAGCCGAAGAACGGCAGGTAAACCAGGTAACCAGTCCGCCGAGCAGCCGAGGAACGGCAGGTAAACCAGGTAACCAGTCCGTCCAGCAGCCGAGGAACGGCAGGTAAACCAGGTAACCAGTCCGTCCAGCAGCCGAGGAACGGCAGGTAAAAGTGCACTAAACTCTTCTGCTGTAGTCAATTGATCAGCAGCCCACCGAGTCACTAGATCACCATATCACCACAGGTTCCGGTGATGTCTTCGGGGGGGGGGGGGGGGTGGGGTCGCTGACTGCGCCACGGCGGAGGTCTTCAGCGGGGTAGACAACTGGCTGAGGTACTGGCAGGAACGTGGCGAGCTCTACCTCACCAGTGGTGAGCGGTACCTCACCAGTGGCGAGCTGTACCTCACCAGTGGTGAACGGTACCTCACCAGTGACCACCATTCGCGGTGACCACCATTCGTCCTGATTCATAGCGGTGACCACCATTCGTCCTGATGGAGAAGAGTGGTGTAGTTAGTGGTGTGGTATTGTTTGTTGTTTTTAATTTGTAAAGATGTTCTATTTGAAAATGTCGTAACATCTTCCTTCCACTTTTTCGAACTTATTTATCAAGAAAAGGGAAATGAGGACATTTTTCCGAAAGAAGTTATACAAAGCCTTGCTTGGGGCTATGCTTTTTGGGGGCTATGACTATGTTTACTACACGTATTGTTATGCCGGTGACTTTACCCGTGTGAGGCGAGATTGGTGTCTCGGGGACGGACTTAGCGACATAATGGCAGCGATGCCGCGCCAGCTCATTCAGCACGGGCAGCGTATGGGACTCCTAATCACAAGGTCTTGGGTTCGCGGCCGGCTTGGTGCTGAGTTTTTGAAACGCGACTGCTCTATACCACGGACTCGCGTGCGCCGAGTGCTTCGCGCTGTGATTGGCTCTTGTGACCCGCGGGACGTGACCTGCGGTGAGGTCAGATGCGTGCCAGGGACTCGAGTGCGCCGAGTGCTTCGCGCTGTGATTGGCTCTTGTGGTCCGCGGCACGTAACCCTGAGGTGAGGTCAGATGCGTGCCAGGGATTCATGTGCGCCGAGTGCCTCGCGCTGTGATTGGCTCTTGTGATCTGCGGCACGTGACCTGAGATGAGTTCAGATGCGTGTCAGGAACTCGCGTGCGCCGAGTGCATCGCGCTGTGATTGTTTTTTGTGACCCGCGGGACGTGACCTGAGGTGAGGTTAGATGCGTGCCAGGGACTCGCGTGCGCCGAGTGCATCGCTCTGTGATTGTTTTTTGTGACCCGCGGCACGTCACCTGAGGTGAGGTCAGATGCGTGCCAGGGACTCGCGTGCGCCGAGTGCATCGCTCTGTGATTGGCTCTTGTGATCTGCGGCACGTCACCTGAGGTGAGGTCAGATGCGTGCCAGGGACTCGCGTGCGCCGAGTGCCTCGCGCTGTGATTGGCTCTTGTGATCTGCGGCACGTGGCCTGAGGTGAGGTCAGATGCGTGCCAGGGACTCGCGTGCGCCGAGTGCATCGCGCTGTGATTAGCTCTTGTGATCTGCGGCACGTGACCTGAGGTGAAGTCAGATGCGTCCAGACAATACTGTGCACCAACACACCACTGTGACAGTCCAGACAATACTGTGCACCAACACACCACTGTGACAGTCCAGACAATACTGTGCACCAACACACCACTGTGACAGTCCAGACAATACTGTGCACCAACACACCATTGTGACAGTCCAGACAATACTGTGCACCAACACACCACTGTGACAGTCCAGACAATACTGTGCTGCAACACACCACTGTGACAGTCCAGACAATACTGTGCACCAACACACTTATGTGACAGTCCAGACAATACTGTGAACCAACACACCAGTCCAGACAATATTGTGCACCAACACACCACTGTGACAGTCCAGACTATACTGTGCACCAACACACCACTGTGACAGTCCAGACAATACTGTGCACCAACACACCACTGTGACAGTCCAGACAATACTGTGCACCAACACACTTATGTGACAGTCCAGACAATACTGTGAACCAACACACCAGTCCAGACAATACTGTGCACCAACACACCACTGTGTGCACCAACACACCACTGTGACAGTCCAGACAATACTGTGCACCAACACTTATGTGACAGTCCAGACAATACTGTGAACCAACACACCAGTCCAGACAATACTGTGCACCAACACACCACTGTGTGCACCAACACACCACTGTGACAGTCCAGACAATACTGTGCACCAACACACCACTGTGACAGTCCAGACAATACTATGCACCAACACACCACTGTGACAGTCCAGACAATACTGTGCACCAACACACCACTGTGACAGTCCAGACTATACTGTGCACCAACACACCACTGTGACAATCCAGACAATACTGTGCACCAACACACCACTGTGACAGTCCAGACAATACTGTGTACCAACACACCACTGTGACAGTCCAGACTATACTGTGCACCAACACACCACTGTGACAGTCCAGACAATACTGTGCACCAACACACCATTGTGACAGTCCAGACAATACTGTGCACCAACACACCACTGTGACAGTCCAGACAATACTGTGAACCAACACACCACTGTGTGCACCAACACACCACTGTGACAGTCCAGACAATACTGTGCACCAACACACCACTGTGACAGTCCAGACAATACTGTGCACCAACACACCACTGTGACAGTGCAAACAAACAATACTGTGCACCAACACACCACCGTGACAGTCCAGACAATACTGTGCACCAACACACCACTGTGACAGTCCAGACTATACTGTGCACCAACACATCACTGTGACAGTCCAGACAATACTGTGCTGCAATACACCACTGTGACAGTCCAGATAATACTGTGCACCAACACACCACTGTGACAGTCCAGACTATACTGTGCACCAACACACCACTGTGACAGTCCAGACTATACTGTGCACCAACACACCACTGTGACAATCCAGACAATACTGTGCACCAACACACCACTGTGACAGTCCAGACAATACTGTGCACCAACACACCACTATGACAGTCCAGACAATACTGTGCACCAACACACCACTGTGACAGTGCAGACAAACAATACTGTGCACCAACACACCACCGTGACAGTCCAGACAATACTGTGCACCAACACACCACTGTGACAGTCCAGACTATACTGTGCACCAACACATCACTGTGACAGTCCAGACAATACTGTGCTGCAATACACCACTGTGACAGTCCAGACTATACTGTGTACCAACACACCACTGTGACAGTCCAGACAATACTGTGCTGCAACACACCACTGTGACAGTCCAGACAATACTGTGCACCAACACACCACTGTGACAGTCCAGACAATAATGTGCACCAATACACCACTGTGACAGTCCAGACAATACTGTGATGGAATACACCACTATGACAGTCCAGACAATACTGTGCACCAACACACCACTGTGACAGTGCAGACAATACTGTGCACCAACACACCACCGTGACAGTCCAGACAATACTGTGCACCAACACACCACTGTGACAGTGCAGACAATACTGTGCACCAACACACCACTGTGACAGTCCAGACTATACTGTGCACCAACACATCACTGTGACAGTCCAGACAATACTGTGCTGCAATACACCAATGTGACAGTCCAGACTATACTGTGTACCAACACACCACTGTGGCAGTCCAGACAATACTGTGCTGCAACACACCACTGTGACAGTCCAGACAATATTGTGCTGCAACACACCACTGTGGCAGACCAGACAATACTGTGCACCAACACACCACTGTGTGCACCAACACACCACTGTGACAGTTCAGACTATACTGTGCACCAACACACCACTGTGACAGTCCAGACTATACTGTGCACCAACACACCACTGTGACAGTCCAGACTATACTATGCACCAACACATCACTGTGACAGTCCAGACAATACTGTGCTGCAACACACCACTGTGACAGTCCAGACTATACTGTGCACCAACACACCACTGTGACAGTCCAGACTATACTGTACTGCAACACACCACTGTGACAGTCCAGACTATACTGTGCTGCAACACACCACTGTGACAGTCCAGACTATACTGTGCACCAACACACCACTGTGACAGTCCAGACAATACTGTGCTGCAACACACCACTGTGACAGTCCAGACTATACTGTGCACCAACACACCACTGTGACAGTCCAGACAATATTGTGCTGCAACACACCACTGTGACAGACCAGACAATACTGTGCACCAACACACCACTGTGTGCACCAACACACCACTGTGACAGACCAGACAATACTGTGCACCAACACACCACTGTGTGCACCAACACACCACTGTGACAGTCCAGACAATACTGTGCTGCAACACACCACTGTGATAGTCCAGACTATACTGTGCACCAACACACCACTGTGACAGTCCAGACAATACTGTGCACCAACACACCACTGTGACAGTCCAGACAATACTGTGCTGCAACACACCACTGTGACAGTCCAGACTATAATGTACACCGACACACCACTGTGACAGTCCAGACAATACTGTGCACCAACACACCACTGTGACAGCCCAGACAATACTGTGCACCAACACACCACTGTGACAGTCCAGACAATACTGTGATGGAATATACCACTGTGACAGCCCAGACAATACTGTGCACCAACACACCACTGTGACAGTACAGACAATACTGTGATGGAATACACCACTGTGACAGTCCAGACAATACTGTGCACCAACACACCACTGTGACAGTCCAGACAATACTGTGCACCAACACACCACTGTGACAGTCCAGACAATACTGTGCACCAACACACCACTGTGACAGTCCAGACAATACTGTGCACCAACACACCACTGTGACAATCCAGACAATACTGTGCACCAACACACCACTGTGACAGTCCAGACAATACTGTGCACCAACACACCACTGTGACAGTCCAGACTATACTGTGCACCAACACACTACTGTGACAGTCCAGACAATAATGTGCTGCAATACACCACTGTGACAGTCCAGACAATACTGTGCACCAACACACCACTGTGACAGTCCAGACAATACTGTGCACCAACACACCACTGTGACAGTCCAGACAATACTGTGCACCAACACACCACTGTGACAGTCCAGACTATACTGTGCACCAACACACCACTGTGACAGTCCAGACAATACTGTGCACCAACACACCACTGTGACAGTCCAGACTATACTGTGCACCAACACACCACTGTGACAGTCCAGACAATACTGTGTACCAACACACCACTGTGACAGTCCAGACAATACTGTGTACCAACACACCACTGTGACAGTCCAGACAATATTATGCTGCAACACACCACTGTGACAGACCAGACAATACTGTGCACCAGCACACCACTGTGTGCACCAACACACCAATGTGACAGTCCAGACTATACTGTGCACCAACACACCACTGTGACAGTCCAGACTATACTGTGCACCAACACACCACTGTGACAGTCTAGACAATACTGTGCTGCAACACACCACTGTGACAGTCCAGACAATATTGTGCTGTAACACACCACTGTGACAGACCAGACAATACTGTGCACCAACACACCACTGTGACAGTCCAGACAATACTGTGCTGCAACACACCACTGTGACAGTCCAGACAATAATGTGCACCAACACACCACTGTGACAGTCCAAACAATACTGTGATGGAATACACCACTGTGACAGTCCAGACAATACTGTGCACCAACACACCACTGTGACAATCCAGACAATACTGTGCACCAACACACCACTGTGACAGTGCAGACAATACTGTGCACCAACACACCACCGTGACAGTCCAGACTATACTGTGCACCAATACACCACTGTGCCCGTCCAGACAATACTGTGCTGCAATACACTACTGTGACAGTCCAGACAATACTGTGATGGAATACACCACTGTGACAGTCCAGACAATACTGTGCTGCAACACACCACTGTGACAGTCCAGACAATACTGTGCACCAACACACCACTGTGACAATCCAGACAATACTGTGCACCAACACACCACTGTGACAGTCCAGACAATACTGTGTACCAACACACCACTGTGACAGTCCATACTATACTGTGCACCAACACACCACTGTGACAGTCCAGACAATACTGTGCACCAACACACCACTGTGACAGTCCAGACTATACTGTGCACCAACACACCACTGTGACAGTCCAGACTATACTGTGCACCAACACACCACTGTGACAGTCCAGACAATACTGTGCACCAACACACCACTGTGACAGTCCAGACAATACTGTGCACCAACACACCACTGTGACAGTCCAGACAATAATGTGCACCAACACACCTATGTGACAGTCCAGACAATAATGTGAACCAACACACCAGTCCAGACAATACTGTGCACCAACACACCACTGTGACAGTCCAGACAATACTATGCTCCAACACACCACTGTGACAGTCCAGACAATACTGTGCACCAACACACCACTGTGACAGTCCAGACTATACTGTGCACCAACACACCACTGTGACAGTCCAGACAATACTGTGCTGCAACACACCACTGTGACAGTCCAGACAATACTGTGCTGCAACACACCACTGTGACAGTCCAGACAATACTGTGCTGCAACACACCACTGTGACAGTCCAGACAATACTGTGCACCAATACACCACTGTGACAGTCCAGACTATACTGTGCTGCAACACACCACTGTGACAGTCCAGACAATACTGTGCACCAACACACCACTGTGACAGTCCAGACAATACTGTGCACCAACACACCACTGTTACAGTCCAGACTATAATGTGCTGTAACACACCACTGTGACAGTGCAGACAATACTGTGCTGCAACACACCACTGTGACAGTCCAGACAATACTGTGCACCAACACACCACTGTGACAGTCCAGACTATACTGTGCACCAACACACCACTGTGACAGTCCAGACTATAATGTGCACCAACACACCACTGTGACAGTCCAGACAATACTGTGCACCAACACACCACTGTGACAGTGCAGACAATACTGTGCTGCAACACACCACTGTGACAGTCCAGACAATACTGTGCACCAACACACCACTGTGACAGTCCACACTATACTGTGCACCAACACACCACTGTGACAGTCCAGACTATAATGTGCACCAACACACCACTTTGACAGTCCAGACAATACTCTGTGCACCAACACACCGCTGTGACAGACCAGACAATACTGTGCACCAACACACCACTGTGACAGTCCAGACAATACTGTGCACCAATACACCACTGTGACAGTCCAGACAATACTGTGCACCAACACACCACTGTGACAGTCCAAACAATACTGTGCACCAACACACCACTGTGACAGTCCAGACAATACTATGCACCAATACACCACTGTGACAGTGCAGACAATACTGTGCTGCAACACACCACTGTGACAGTCCAGACAATACTGTGCACCAACACACCACTGTGACAGTCCAGACTATACTCTGCACCAACACACCACTGTGACAGTCCAGACTATAATGTGCACCAACACACCACTGTGACAGTCCAGACAATACTGTGTGCACCAACACACCACTGTGACAGACCAGACAATACTGTGCACCAACACACCACTGTGACAGTCCAGACAACACTGTGCTCCAATACACCACTGTGACAGTCCAGACAATACTGTGCTGCAACACACCACTGTGACAGTCCAGACTATACTGTGCACCAACACACCACTGTGACAGTCCAGACTATAATGTGCACCAACACACCACTGTGACAGTCCAGACAATACTGTGCACCAACACACCACTGTGACAGTCCAGACAATACTGTGCACCAACACACCACTGTGACAGTCCAGACAATACTGTGCACCAACACACCACTGTGACAGTGCAGACAATACTGTGCACCAACACACCACCGTGACAGTCCAGACAATACTGTGCACCAACACACCACTGTGACAGTGCAGACAATACTGTGCACCAACACACCACTGTGACAGTCCAGACTATACTGTGCACCAACACATCACTGTGACAGTCCAGACAATACTGTGCTGCAATACACCACTGTGACAGTCCAGACTATACTGTGTACCAACACATCACTGTGACAGTTTAGACAATACTGTGCTGCAATACACCACTGTGACAGTCCAGACTATACTGTGTACCAACACACCACTGTGACAGTCCAGACAATATTGTGCTGCAACACACCACTGTGACAGACCAGACAATACTGTGCACCAACACACCACTGTGTGCACCAACACACCACTGTGACAGTTCAGACTATACTGTGCACCAACACACCACTGTGACAGTCCATACTATACTGTGCACCAACACACCACTGTGACAGTCCAGACAATACTGTGCTGCAACACACCACTGTGACAGTCCAGACAATACTGTGCTGCAATACACCACTGTGACAGTCCAGACAATACTGTGCACCAACACACTTATGTGACAGTCCAGACAATACTGTGAACCAACACACCAGTCCAGACAATATTGTGCACCAACACACCACTGTGACAGTCCAGACTATACTGTGCACCAACACACCACTGTGACAGTCCAGACAATACTGTGCACCAACACACCACTGTGACAGTCCAGACAATACTGTGCACCAACACACTTATGTGACAGTCCAGACAATACTGTGAACCAACACACCAGTCCAGACAATACTGTGCACCAACACACCACTGTGTGCACCAACACACCACTGTGACAGTCCAGACAATACTGTGCACCAACACTTATGTGACAGTCCAGACAATACTGTGAACCAACACACCAGTCCAGACAATACTGTGCACCAACACACCACTGTGTGCACCAACACACCACTGTGACAGTCCAGACAATACTGTGCACCAACACACCACTGTGACAGTCCAGACAATACTATGCACCAACACACCACTGTGACAGTCCAGACAATACTGTGCACCAACACACCACTGTGACAGTCCAGACTATACTGTGCACCAACACACCACTGTGACAATCCAGACAATACTGTGCACCAACACACCACTGTGACAGTCCAGACAATACTGTGTACCAACACACCACTGTGACAGTCCAGACTATACTGTGCACCAACACACCACTGTGACAGTCCAGACAATACTGTGCACCAACACACCACTGTGACAGTCCAGACAATACTGTGCACCAACACACCACTGTGACAGTCCAGACAATACTGTGAACCAACACACCACTGTGTGCACCAACACACCACTGTGACAGTCCAGACAATACTGTGCACCAACACACCACTGTGACAGTCCAGACAATACTGTGCACCAACACACCACTGTGACAGTGCAAACAAACAATACTGTGCACCAACACACCACCGTGACAGTCCAGACAATACTGTGCACCAACACACCACTGTGACAGTCCAGACTATACTGTGCACCAACACATCACTGTGACAGTCCAGACAATACTGTGCTGCAATACACCACTGTGACAGTCCAGATAATACTGTGCACCAACACACCACTGTGACAGTCCAGACTATACTGTGCACCAACACACCACTGTGACAGTCCAGACTATACTGTGCACCAACACACCACTGTGACAATCCAGACAATACTGTGCACCAACACACCACTGTGACAGTCCAGACAATACTGTGCACCAACACACCACTATGACAGTCCAGACAATACTGTGCACCAACACACCACTGTGACAGTGCAGACAAACAATACTGTGCACCAACACACCACCGTGACAGTCCAGACAATACTGTGCACCAACACACCACTGTGACAGTCCAGACTATACTGTGCACCAACACATCACTGTGACAGTCCAGACAATACTGTGCTGCAATACACCACTGTGACAGTCCAGACTATACTGTGTACCAACACACCACTGTGACAGTCCAGACAATACTGTGCTGCAACACACCACTGTGACAGTCCAGACAATACTGTGCACCAACACACCACTGTGACAGTCCAGACAATAATGTGCACCAATACACCACTGTGACAGTCCAGACAATACTGTGATGGAATACACCACTATGACAGTCCAGACAATACTGTGCACCAACACACCACTGTGACAGTGCAGACAATACTGTGCACCAACACACCACCGTGACAGTCCAGACAATACTGTGCACCAACACACCACTGTGACAGTGCAGACAATACTGTGCACCAACACACCACTGTGACAGTCCAGACTATACTGTGCACCAACACATCACTGTGACAGTCCAGACAATACTGTGCTGCAATACACCAATGTGACAGTCCAGACTATACTGTGTACCAACACACCACTGTGGCAGTCCAGACAATACTGTGCTGCAACACACCACTGTGACAGTCCAGACAATATTGTGCTGCAACACACCACTGTGGCAGACCAGACAATACTGTGCACCAACACACCACTGTGTGCACCAACACACCACTGTGACAGTTCAGACTATACTGTGCACCAACACACCACTGTGACAGTCCAGACTATACTGTGCACCAACACACCACTGTGACAGTCCAGACTATACTATGCACCAACACATCACTGTGACAGTCCAGACAATACTGTGCTGCAACACACCACTGTGACAGTCCAGACTATACTGTGCACCAACACACCACTGTGACAGTCCAGACTATACTGTACTGCAACACACCACTGTGACAGTCCAGACTATACTGTGCTGCAACACACCACTGTGACAGTCCAGACTATACTGTGCACCAACACACCACTGTGACAGTCCAGACAATACTGTGCTGCAACACACCACTGTGACAGTCCAGACTATACTGTGCACCAACACACCACTGTGACAGTCCAGACAATATTGTGCTGCAACACACCACTGTGACAGACCAGACAATACTGTGCACCAACACACCACTGTGTGCACCAACACACCACTGTGACAGACCAGACAATACTGTGCACCAACACACCACTGTGTGCACCAACACACCACTGTGACAGTCCAGACAATACTGTGCTGCAACACACCACTGTGATAGTCCAGACTATACTGTGCACCAACACACCACTGTGACAGTCCAGACAATACTGTGCACCAACACACCACTGTGACAGTCCAGACAATACTGTGCTGCAACACACCACTGTGACAGTCCAGACTATAATGTACACCGACACACCACTGTGACAGTCCAGACAATACTGTGCACCAACACACCACTGTGACAGCCCAGACAATACTGTGCACCAACACACCACTGTGACAGTCCAGACAATACTGTGATGGAATATACCACTGTGACAGCCCAGACAATACTGTGCACCAACACACCACTGTGACAGTACAGACAATACTGTGATGGAATACACCACTGTGACAGTCCAGACAATACTGTGCACCAACACACCACTGTGACAGTCCAGACAATACTGTGCACCAACACACCACTGTGACAGTCCAGACAATACTGTGCACCAACACACCACTGTGACAGTCCAGACAATACTGTGCACCAACACACCACTGTGACAATCCAGACAATACTGTGCACCAACACACCACTGTGACAGTCCAGACAATACTGTGCACCAACACACCACTGTGACAGTCCAGACTATACTGTGCACCAACACACTACTGTGACAGTCCAGACAATAATGTGCTGCAATACACCACTGTGACAGTCCAGACAATACTGTGCACCAACACACCACTGTGACAGTCCAGACAATACTGTGCACCAACACACCACTGTGACGGTCCAGACAATACTGTGCACCAACACACCACTGTGACAGTCCAGACTATACTGTGCACCAACACACCACTGTGACAGTCCAGACAATACTGTGCACCAACACACCACTGTGACAGTCCAGACTATACTGTGCACCAACACACCACTGTGACAGTCCAGACAATACTGTGTACCAACACACCACTGTGACAGTTTAGACAATACTGTGTACCAACACACCACTGTGACAGTCCAGACAATATTATGCTGCAACACACCACTGTGACAGACCAGACAATACTGTGCACCAACACACCACTGTGTGCACCAACACACCAATGTGACAGTCCAGACTATACTGTGCACCAACACACCACTGTGACAGTCCAGACTATACTGTGCACCAACACACCACTGTGACAGTCTAGACAATACTGTGCTGCAACACACCACTGTGACAGTCCAGACAATATTGTGCTGTAACACACCACTGTGACAGACCAGACAATACTGTGCACCAACACACCACTGTGACAGTCCAGACAATACTGTGCTGCAACACACCACTGTGACAGTCCAGACAATAATGTGCACCAACACACCACTGTGACAGTCCAAACAATACTGTGATGGAATACACCACTGTGACAGTCCAGACAATACTGTGCACCAACACACCACTGTGACAATCCAGACAATACTGTGCACCAACACACCACTGTGACAGTGCAGACAATACTGTGCACCAACACACCACCGTGACAGTCCAGACTATACTGTGCACCAATACACCACTGTGCCCGTCCAGACAATACTGTGCTGCAATACACTACTGTGACAGTCCAGACAATACTGTGATGGAATACACCACTGTGACAGTCCAGACAATACTGTGCTGCAACACACCACTGTGACAGTCCAGACAATACTGTGCACCAACACACCACTGTGACAATCCAGACAATACTGTACACCAACACACCACTGTGACAGTCCAGACAATACTGTGTACCAACACACCACTGTGACAGTCCATACTATACTGTGCACCAACACACCACTGTGACAGTCCAGACAATACTGTGCACCAACACACCACTGTGACAGTCCAGACTATACTGTGCACCAACACACCACTGTGACAGTCCAGACTATACTGTGCACCAACACACCACTGTGACAGTCCAGACAATACTGTGCACCAACACACCACTGTGACAGTCCAGACAATACTGTGCACCAACACACCACTGTGACAGTCCAGACAATAATGTGCACCAACACACTTATGTGACAGTCCAGACAATAATGTGAACCAACACACCAGTCCAGACAATACTGTGCACCAACACACCACTGTGACAGTCCAGACAATACTATGCTCCAACACACCACTGTGACAGTCCAGACAATACTGTGCACCAACACACCACTGTGACAGTCCAGACTATACTGTGCACCAACACACCACTGTGACAGTCCAGACAATACTGTGCTGCAACACACCACTGTGACAGTCCAGACAATACTGTGCTGCAACACACCACTGTGACAGTCCAGACAATACTGTGCTGCAACACACCACTGTGACAGTCCAGACAATACTGTGCACCAATACACCACTGTGACAGTCCAGACTATACTGTGCTGCAACACACCACTGTGACAGTCCAGACAATACTGTGCACCAACACACCACTGTGACAGTCCAGACAATACTGTGCACCAACACACCACTGTGACAGTCCAGACTATAATGTGCTGTAACACACCACTGTGACAGTGCAGACAATACTGTGCTGCAACACACCACTGTGACAGTCCAGACAATACTGTGCACCAACACACCACTGTGACAGTCCAGACTATACTGTGCACCAACACACCACTGTGACAGTCCAGACTATAATGTGCACCAACACACCACTGTGACAGTCCAGACAATACTGTGCACCAACACACCACTGTGACAGTGCAGACAATACTGTGCTGCAACACACCACTGTGACAGTCCAGACAATACTGTGCACCAACACACCACTGTGACAGTCCACACTATACTGTGCACCAACACACCACTGTGACAGTCCAGACTATAATGTGCACCAACACACCACTTTGACAGTCCAGACAATACTCTGTGCACCAACACACCGCTGTGACAGACCAGACAATACTGTGCACCAACACACCACTGTGACAGTCCAGACAATACTGTGCACCAATACACCACTGTGACAGTCCAGACAATACTGTGCACCAACACACCACTGTGACAGTCCAAACAATACTGTGCACCAACACACCACTGTGACAGTCCAGACAATACTATGCACCAATACACCACTGTGACAGTGCAGACAATACTGTGCTGCAACACACCACTGTGACAGTCCAGACAATACTGTGCACCAACACACCACTGTGACAGTCCAGACTATACTCTGCACCAACACACCACTGTGACAGTCCAGACTATAATGTGCACCAACACACCACTGTGACAGTCCAGACAATACTGTGTGCACCAACACACCACTGTGACAGACCAGACAATACTGTGCACCAACACACCACTGTGACAGTCCAGACAGCACTGTGCTCCAATACACCACTGTGACAGTCCAGACAATACTGTGCTGCAACACACCACTGTGACAGTCCAGACTATACTGTGCACCAACACACCACTGTGACAGTCCAGACTATAATGTGCACCAACACACCACTGTGACAGTCCAGACAATACTGTGCACCAACACACCACTGTGACAGTTCAGACAATACTGTGCACCAACACACCACTGTGACAGTCCAGACAATACTGTGCACCAACACACCACTGTGACAGTGCAGACAATACTGTGCACCAACACACCACCGTGACAGTCCAGACAATACTGTGCACCAACACACCACTGTGACAGTGCAGACAATACTGTGCACCAACACACCACTGTGACAGTCCAGACTATACTGTGCACCAACACATCACTGTGACAGTCCAGACAATACTGTGCTGCAATACACCACTGTGACAGTCCAGACTATACTGTGTACCAACACATCACTGTGACAGTTTAGACAATACTGTGCTGCAATACACCACTGTGACAGTCCAGACTATACTGTGTACCAACACACCACTGTGACAGTCCAGACAATATTGTGCTGCAACACACCACTGTGACAGACCAGACAATACTGTGCACCAACACACCACTGTGTGCACCAACACACCACTGTGACAGTTCAGACTATACTGTGCACCAACACACCACTGTGACAGTCCATACTATACTGTGCACCAACACACCACTGTGACAGTCCAGACAATACTGTGCTGCAACACACCACTGTGACAGTCCAGACAATACTGTGCTGCAATACACCACTGTGACAGTCCAGACTATACTGTGCACCAACACACCATTGTGACAGTCCAGACTATACTGTGCACCAACACACCACTGTGACAGTCCAGACAATACTGTACTGCAACACACCACTGTGACAGTCCAGACAATATTATGCTGCAATACACCACTGTGACAGACCAGACAATACTGTGCACCAACACACCACTGTGTGCACCAACACACCACTGTGACAGACCAGACAATACTGTGCACCAACACACCACTGTGTGCACCAACACACCACTGTGACAGACCAGACAATACTGTGCACCAACACACCACTGTGACAGTCCAGACAATACTTTGATGGAATATACCACTGTGACAGCCCAGACAATACTGTGCACCATCACACCACTGTGACAGTACAGACAATACTGTGATGGAATACACCACTGTGACAGTCCAGACAATACTGTGCACCAACACACCACTGTAACAGTCCAGACAATACTGTGCACCAACACACCACTGTGACAGTCCAGACAATAATGTGCACCAACACACCACTGTGACAGTCCAGACAATACTGTGCACCAACACACCACTGTGACATTCCAGACAATACTGTGCACCAACACACCACTGTGACAGTCCAGACAATACTGTGCACCAACACACCACTGTGACAGTCCAGACTATACTGTGCACCAACACACTACTGTGACAGTCCAGACAATAATGTGCTGCAATACATTACTGTGACAGTCCAGACAATACTGTGCACCAACACACCACTGTGACAGTCCAGACAATACTGTGCACCAACACACCACTGTGACAGTCCAGACAATACTGTGCACCAACACACCACTGTGACAGTCCAGACTATACTGTGCACCAACACACCACTGTGACAGTCCAGACAATACTGTGCACCAACACACCACTGTGACAGTCCAGACTATACTGTGCACCAACACACCACTGTGACAGTCCAGACAATACTGTGCACCAACACACCACTGTGACAGTCCAGACAATACTGTGTACCAACACACCACTGTGACAGTCCAGACAATATTGTGCTGCAACACACCACTGTGACAGACCAGACAATACTGTGCACCAACACACCACGGTGTGCACCAACACACCACTGTGACAGTCCAGACTATAATGTGCACCAACACACCACTGTGACAGTCCAGACAATACTGTGCACCAACACACCACTGTGACAGACCAGACAATACTGTGCACCAACACACCACTGTGTGCACCAACACACCACTGTGACAGACCAGACAATACTGTGCACCAACACACCACTGTGACAGTCCAGACAATACTGTGTACCAACACACCACTGTGACAGTCCAGACAATACTGTGTACCAACACACCACTGTGACAGTCCAGACAATACTGTGCTGCAACACACCACTGTGACAGTTCAGACAATAATGTGCACCAACACACCACTGTGACAGTCCAGACAATACTGTGATGGAATATACCACTGTGACAGCCCAGACAATACTGTGCACCAACACACCACTGTGCCAGTACAGACAATACTGTGATGGAATACACCACTGTGACAGTCCAGACAATACTGTGCACCAACACACCACTGTGACAGTCCAGACCATACTGTGCACCAACACACCACTGTGACAGTCCAGACAATACTGTGCACCAACACACCACTGTGACAGTCCAGACAATACTGTGCACCAACACACCACTGTGACAATCCAGACAATACTGTGCACCAACACACCACTGTGACAGTCCAGACAATACTGTGCACCAACACACCACTGTGACAGTCCAGACTATACTGTGCACCAACACACTACTGTGACAGTCCAGACAATACTGTGCTGCAATACACCACTGTGACAGTCCAGACAATACTGTGCACCAACACACCACTGTGACAGTCCAGACAATACTGTGCACCAACACACCACTGTGACAGTCCAGACAATTCTGTGCACCAACACACCACTGTGACAGTCCAGACTATACTGTGCACCAACACACCACTGTGACAGTCCAGACAATACTGTGCACCAACACACCACTGTGACAGTCCAGACTATACTGTGCACCAACACACTACTGTGACAGTCCAGACAATACTGTGCACCAACACACCACTGTGACAGTCAAGACAATACTGTGCACCAACACACCACTGTGACAGTCCAGACTATACTGTGCACCAACACACCACTGTGACAGTCCAGACAATACTGTGTTGCAACACACCACTGTGACAGTCCAGACTATACTGTGCACCAACACACCACTGTGACAGTCCAGACTATACTGTGCTGCAACACACCACTGTGACAGTCCAGACTATACTGTGCTGCAACACACCACTGTGACAGTCCAGACTATACTGTGCACCAACACACCACTGTGACAGTCCAGACAATACTGTGCTGCAACACACCACTGTGACAGTCCAGACTATACTGTGCACCAACACACCACTGTGACAGTCCAGACTATATTGTGCTGCAACACACCACTGTGACAGACCAGACAATAATGTGCACCAACACACCACTGTGTGCACCAACACACCACTGTGACAGTCCAGACAATACTGTGCACCAACACACCACTGTGTGCACCAACACACCACTGTGACAGTCCAGACAATACTGTGTACCAACACACCACTGTGACAGTCCAGACAATACTGTGCACCAACACACCACTGTGACAGTCCAGACAATACTGTGCTGCAACACACCACTGTGACAGTCCAGACTATAATGTACACCGACACACCACTGTGACAGTCCAGACAATACTGTGCACCAACACACCACTGTGACAGCCCAGACAATACTGTGCACCAACACACCACTGTGACAGTCCAGACAATACTTTGATGGAATATACCACTGTGACAGCACAGACAATACTGTGCACCAACACACCACTGCGACAGTACAGACAATACTGTGATGGAATACACCACTGTGACAGTCCAGACAATATTGTGCACCAACACACCACTGTGACAGTCCAGACAATAATGTGCACCAACACACCACTGTGACAGTCCAGACAATAATGTGCACCAACACACCACTGTGACAGTCCAGACAATACTGTGCACCAACACACCACTGTGACAATCCAGACAATACTGTGCACCAACACACCACTGTGACAGTCCAGACAATACTGTGCACCAACACACCACTGTGACAGTCCAGACTATACTGTGCACCAACACACTACTGTGACAGTCCAGACAATAATGTGCTGCAATACACCACTGTGACAGTCCAGACAATACTGTGCACCAACACACCACTGTGACAGTCCAGACAATAATGTGCACCAACACACCACTGTGACAGTCCAGACAATACTGTGCACCAACACACCACTGTGACAGTCCAGACTATACTGTGCACCAACACACCACTGTGACAGTCCAGACAATACTGTGCACCAACACACCACTGTGACAGTCCAGACTATACTGTGCACCAACACACCACTGTGACAGTCCAGACAATACTGTGCACCAACACACCACTGTGACAGTTCAGACAATACTGTGTACCAACACACCACTGTGACAGTCCAGACAATATTGTGCTGCAACACACCACTGTGACAGACCAGACAATACTGTGCACCAACACACCACGGTGTGCACCAACACACCACTGTGACAGTCCAGACTATACTGTGCACCAACACACCACTATGACAGTCCAGACTATACTGTGCACCAACACACCACTGTGACAGTCCAGACTATACTGTGCACCAACACACCACTGTGACAGTCCAGACAATACTGTGCACCAACACACCACTGTGACAGTCCAGACAATACTGTGTACCAACACACCACTGTGACAGTCCAGACAATACTGTGCTGCAACACACCACTGTGACAGTCCAGACAATATTGTGCTGTAACACACCACTGTGACAGACCAGACAATACTGTGCACCAACACACCACTGTGACAGTCCAGACAATACTGTGCTGCAACACACCACTGTGACAGTCCAGACAATAATGTGCACCAACACACCACTGTGACAGTCCAGACAATACTGTGATGGAATACACCACTGTGTCAGTCCAGACAATACTGTGCACCAACACACCACTGTGACAATCCAGACAATACTGTGCACCAACACACCACTGTGACAGTGCAGACAATACTGTGCACCAACACACCACCGTGACAGTCCAGACTATACTGTGCACCAATACACCACTGTGCCAGTCCAGACAATACTGTGCTGCAATACACTACTGTGACAGTCCAGACAATACTGTGATGGAATACACCACTGTGACAGCCCAGAAAATACTGTGTACCAACACACCACTGTGACAGTCCAGACAATACTGTGCACCAACACACCACTGTGACAGTCCAGACAATACTGTGCACCAACACACCACTGTGACAGTCCAGACAATACTGTGCACCAACACACCACTGTGACAGTCCAGACAATACTGTGCACCAACACACCACTGTGACAGTCCAGACAATACTGTGCTGCAACACACCACTGTGACAGTCCAGACAATAATGTGCACCAACAAACTTATGTGACAGTCCAGACAATACTGTGAACCAACACACCAGTCCAGACAATACTGTGCACCAACACACCACTGTGACAGTCCAGACTACACTGTGCACCAACACACCACTGTGACAGTCCAGACAATACTGTGCTGCAACACACCACTGTGACAGTCCAGACAATACTGTGCTGCAACACACCACTGTGACAGTCCAGACAATACTGTGCTGCAACACACCACTGTGACAGTCCAGACAATACTGTGCACCAATACACCACTGTGACAGTCCAGACTATACTGTGCTGCAACACACCACTGTGACAGTCCAGACAATACTGTGCACCAACACACCACTGTGACAGTCCAGACAATACTGTGCACCAACACACCACTGTGACAGTCCAGACTATAATGTGCTGTAACACACCACTGTGACAGTGCAGACAATACTGTGCACCAACACACCACTGTGACAGTGCAGACAATACTGTGCTGCAACACACCACTGTGACAGTCCAGACAATACTGTGCACCAACACACCACTGTGACAGTCCAGACTATACTGTACACCAACACACCACTGTGACAGTCCAGACTATAATGTGCACCAACACACCACTGTGACAGTCCAGACAATACTGTGCACCAACACACCACTGTGACAGTGCAGACAATATTGTGCTGCAACACACCACTGTGACAGTCCAGACAATACTGTGCACCAACACACCACTGTGACAGTCCAGACTATACTGTGCACCAACACACCACTGTGACAGTCCAGACTATAATGTGCACCAACACACCACTGTGACAGTCCAGACAATACTCTGTGCACCAACACACCACTGTGACAGACCAGACAATACTGTGCACCAACACACCACTGTGACAGTCCAGACAATACTGTGCACCAATACACCACTGTGACAGTCCAGACAATACTGTGCACCAACACACCACTGTGACAGTCCAGACAATACTGTGCACCAACACACCACTGTGACAGTCCAGACAATACTGTGCACCAACACACCACTGTGACAGTCCAGACTATACTGTGCACCAACACACCACTGTGACAGTCCAGACTATAATGTGCACCAACACACCACTGTGACAGTCCAGACAATACTGTGTGCACCAACACACCACTGTGACAGACCAGACAATACTGTGCACCAACACACCACTGTGACAGTCCAGACAATACTGTGCACCAATACACCACTGTGACAGTCCAGAAAATACTGTGCTGCAACACACCACTGTGACAGTCCAGACAATACTGTGCACCAATACACCACTGTGACAGTCCAGAAAATACTGTGCTGCAACACACCACTGTGACAGTCCAGACAATACTGTGCTGCAACACACCACTGTGACAGTCCAGACAATACTGTGCACCAATACACCACTGTGACAGTCCAGACTATACTGTGCTGCAACACACCACTGTGACAGTCCAGACAATACTGTGCACCAACACACCACTGTGACAGTCCAGACAATACTGTGCACCAACACACCACTGTGACAGTCCAGACTATAATGTGCTGTAACACACCACTGTGACAGTGCAGACAATACTGTGCTGCAACACACCACTGTGACAGTCCAGACAATACTGTGCACCAACACACCACTGTGACAGTCCAGACTATACTGTGCACCAACACACCACTGTGACAGTCCAGACTATAATGTGCACCAACACACCACTGTGACAGTCCAGACAATACTGTGCACCAACACACCACTGTGACAGTGCAGACAATACTGTGCTGCAACACACCACTGTGACAGTCCAGACAATACTGTGCACCAACACACCACTGTGACAGTCCACACTATACTGTGCACCAACACACCACTGTGACAGTCCAGACTATAATGTGCACCAACACACCACTTTGACAGTCCAGACAATACTCTGTGCACCAACACACCGCTGTGACAGACCAGACAATACTGTGCACCAACACACCACTGTGACAGTCCAGACAATACTGTGCACCAATACACCACTGTGACAGTCCAGACAATACTGTGCACCAACACACCACTGTGACAGTCCAAACAATACTGTGCACCAACACACCACTGTGACAGTCCAGACAATACTATGCACCAATACACCACTGTGACAGTGCAGACAATACTGTGCTGCAACACACCACTGTGACAGTCCAGACAATACTGTGCACCAACACACCACTGTGACAGTCCAGACTATACTCTGCACCAACACACCACTGTGACAGTCCAGACTATAATGTGCACCAACACACCACTGTGACAGTCCAGACAATACTGTGTGCACCAACACACCACTGTGACAGACCAGACAATACTGTGCACCAACACACCACTGTGACAGTCCAGACAACACTGTGCTCCAATACACCACTGTGACAGTCCAGACAATACTGTGCTGCAACACACCACTGTGACAGTCCAGACTATACTGTGCACCAACACACCACTGTGACAGTCCAGACTATAATGTGCACCAACACACCACTGTGACAGTCCAGACAATACTGTGCACCAACACACCACTGTGACAGTCCAGACAATACTGTGCACCAACACACCACTGTGACAGTCCAGACAATACTGTGCACCAACACACCACTGTGACAGTGCAGACAATACTGTGCACCAACACACCACCGTGACAGTCCAGACAATACTGTGCACCAACACACCACTGTGACAGTGCAGACAATACTGTGCACCAACACACCACTGTGACAGTCCAGACTATACTGTGCACCAACACATCACTGTGACAGTCCAGACAATACTGTGCTGCAATACACCACTGTGACAGTCCAGACTATACTGTGTACCAACACATCACTGTGACAGTTTAGACAATACTGTGCTGCAATACACCACTGTGACAGTCCAGACTATACTGTGTACCAACACACCACTGTGACAGTCCAGACAATATTGTGCTGCAACACACCACTGTGACAGACCAGACAATACTGTGCACCAACACACCACTGTGTGCACCAACACACCACTGTGACAGTTCAGACTATACTGTGCACCAACACACCACTGTGACAGTCCATACTATACTGTGCACCAACACACCACTGTGACAGTCCAGACAATACTGTGCACCAACACACCACTGTGACAGTCCAGACAATACTGTGCACCAACACACCACTGTGACAGTCCAGACTATAATGTGCTGTAACACACCACTGTGACAGTGCAGACAATACTGTGCTGCAACACACCACTGTGACAGTCCAGACAATACTGTGCACCAACACACCACTGTGACAGTCCAGACTATACTGTGCACCAACACACCACTGTGACAGTCCAGACTATAATGTGCACCAACACACCACTGTGACAGTCCAGACAATACTGTGCACCAACACACCACTGTGACAGTGCAGACAATACTGTGCTGCAACACACCACTGTGACAGTCCAGACAATACTGTGCACCAACACACCACTGTGACAGTCCACACTATACTGTGCACCAACACACCACTGTGACAGTCCAGACTATAATGTGCACCAACACACCACTTTGACAGTCCAGACAATACTCTGTGCACCAACACACCGCTGTGACAGACCAGACAATACTGTGCACCAACACACCACTGTGACAGTCCAGACAATACTGTGCACCAATACACCACTGTGACAGTCCAGACAATACTGTGCACCAACACACCACTGTGACAGTCCAAACAATACTGTGCACCAACACACCACTGTGACAGTCCAGACAATACTATGCACCAATACACCACTGTGACAGTGCAGACAATACTGTGCTGCAACACACCACTGTGACAGTCCAGACAATACTGTGCACCAACACACCACTGTGACAGTCCAGACTATACTCTGCACCAACACACCACTGTGACAGTCCAGACTATAATGTGCACCAACACACCACTGTGACAGTCCAGACAATACTGTGTGCACCAACACACCACTGTGACAGACCAGACAATACTGTGCACCAACACACCACTGTGACAGTCCAGACAGCACTGTGCTCCAATACACCACTGTGACAGTCCAGACAATACTGTGCTGCAACACACCACTGTGACAGTCCAGACTATACTGTGCACCAACACACCACTGTGACAGTCCAGACTATAATGTGCACCAACACACCACTGTGACAGTCCAGACAATACTGTGCACCAACACACCACTGTGACAGTCCAGACAATACTGTGCACCAACACACCACTGTGACAGTCCAGACAATACTGTGCACCAACACACCACTGTGACAGTGCAGACAATACTGTGCACCAACACACCACCGTGACAGTCCAGACAATACTGTGCACCAACACACCACTGTGACAGTGCAGACAATACTGTGCACCAACACACCACTGTGACAGTCCAGACTATACTGTGCACCAACACATCACTGTGACAGTCCAGACAATACTGTGCTGCAATACACCACTGTGACAGTCCAGACTATACTGTGTACCAACACATCACTGTGACAGTTTAGACAATACTGTGCTGCAATACACCACTGTGACAGTCCAGACTATACTGTGTACCAACACACCACTGTGACAGTCCAGACAATATTGTGCTGCAACACACCACTGTGACAGACCAGACAATACTGTGCACCAACACACCACTGTGTGCACCAACACACCACTGTGACAGTTCAGACTATACTGTGCACCAACACACCACTGTGACAGTCCATACTATACTGTGCACCAACACACCACTGTGACAGTCCAGACAATACTGTGCTGCAACACACCACTGTGACAGTCCAGACAATACTGTGCTGCAATACACCACTGTGACAGTCCAGACTATACTGTGCACCAACACACCACTGTGACAGTCCAGACTATACTGTGCACCAACACACCACTGTGACAGTCCAGACAATACTGTACTGCAACACACCACTGTGACAGTCCAGACAATATTATGCTGCAATACACCACTGTGACAGACCAGACAATACTGTGCACCAACACACCACTGTGTGCACCAACACACCACTGTGACAGACCAGACAATACTGTGCACCAACACACCACTGTGTGCACCAACACACCACTGTGACAGACCAGACAATACTGTGCACCAACACACCACTGTGACAGTCCAGACAATACTTTGATGGAATATACCACTGTGACAGCCCAGACAATACTGTGCACCATCACACCACTGTGACAGTACAGACAATACTGTGATGGAATACACCACTGTGACAGTCCAGACAATACTGTGCACCAACACACCACTGTAACAGTCCAGACAATACTGTGCACCAACACACCACTGTGACAGTCCAGACAATAATGTGCACCAACACACCACTGTGACAGTCCAGACAATACTGTGCACCAACACACCACTGTGACATTCCAGACAATACTGTGCACCAACACACCACTGTGACAGTCCAGACAATACTGTGCACCAACACACCACTGTGACAGTCCAGACTATACTGTGCACCAACACACTACTGTGACAGTCCAGACAATAATGTGCTGCAATACATTACTGTGACAGTCCAGACAATACTGTGCACCAACACACCACTGTGACAGTCCAGACAATACTGTGCACCAACACACCACTGTGACAGTCCAGACAATACTGTGCACCAACACACCACTGTGACAGTCCAGACTATACTGTGCACCAACACACCACTGTGACAGTCCAGACAATACTGTGCACCAACACACCACTGTGACAGTCCAGACTATACTGTGCACCAACACACCACTGTGACAGTCCAGACAATACTGTGCACCAACACACCACTGTGACAGTCCAGACAATACTGTGTACCAACACACCACTGTGACAGTCCAGACAATATTGTGCTGCAACACACCACTGTGACAGACCAGACAATACTGTGCACCAACACACCACGGTGTGCACCAACACACCACTGTGACAGTCCAGACTATAATGTGCACCAACACACCACTGTGACAGTCCAGACAATACTGTGCACCAACACACCACTGTGACAGACCAGACAATACTGTGCACCAACACACCACTGTGTGCACCAACACACCACTGTGACAGACCAGACAATACTGTGCACCAACACACCACTGTGACAGTCCAGACAATACTGTGTACCAACACACCACTGTGACAGTCCAGACAATACTGTGTACCAACACACCACTGTGACAGTCCAGACAATACTGTGCTGCAACACACCACTGTGACAGTTCAGACAATAATGTGCACCAACACACCACTGTGACAGTCCAGACAATACTGTGATGGAATATACCACTGTGACAGCCCAGACAATACTGTGCACCAACACACCACTGTGCCAGTACAGACAATACTGTGATGGAATACACCACTGTGACAGTCCAGACAATACTGTGCACCAACACACCACTGTGACAGTCCAGACCATACTGTGCACCAACACACCACTGTGACAGTCCAGACAATACTGTGCACCAACACACCACTGTGACAGTCCAGACAATACTGTGCACCAACACACCACTGTGACAATCCAGACAATACTGTGCACCAACACACCACTGTGACAGTCCAGACAATACTGTGCACCAACACACCACTGTGACAGTCCAGACTATACTGTGCACCAACACACTACTGTGACAGTCCAGACAATACTGTGCTGCAATACACCACTGTGACAGTCCAGACAATACTGTGCACCAACACACCACTGTTACAGTCCAGACAATACTGTGCACCAACACACCACTGTGACAGTCCAGACAATTCTGTGCACCAACACACCACTGTGACAGTCCAGACTATACTGTGCACCAACACACCACTGTGACAGTCCAGACAATACTGTGCACCAACACACCACTGTGACAGTCCAGACTATACTGTGCACCAACACACTACTGTGACAGTCCAGACAATACTGTGCACCAACACACCACTGTGACAGTCAAGACAATACTGTGCACCAACACACCACTGTGACAGTCCAGACTATACTGTGCACCAACACACCACTGTGACAGTCCAGACAATACTGTGTTGCAACACACCACTGTGACAGTCCAGACTATACTGTGCACCAACACACCACTGTGACAGTCCAGACTATACTGTGCTGCAACACACCACTGTGACAGTCCAGACTATACTGTGCTGCAACACACCACTGTGACAGTCCAGACTATACTGTGCACCAACACACCACTGTGACAGTCCAGACAATACTGTGCTGCAACACACCACTGTGACAGTCCAGACTATACTGTGCACCAACACACCACTGTGACAGTCCAGACTATATTGTGCTGCAACACACCACTGTGACAGACCAGACAATAATGTGCACCAACACACCACTGTGTGCACCAACACACCACTGTGACAGTCCAGACAATACTGTGCACCAACACACCACTGTGTGCACCAACACACCACTGTGACAGTCCAGACAATACTGTGTACCAACACACCACTGTGACAGTCCAGACAATACTGTGCACCAACACACCACTGTGACAGTCCAGACAATACTGTGCTGCAACACACCACTGTGACAGTCCAGACTATAATGTACACCGACACACCACTGTGACAGTCCAGACAATACTGTGCACCAACACACCACTGTGACAGCCCAGACAATACTGTGCACCAACACACCACTGTGACAGTCCAGACAATACTTTGATGGAATATACCACTGTGACAGCACAGACAATACTGTGCACCAACACACCACTGCGACAGTACAGACAATACTGTGATGGAATACACCACTGTGACAGTCCAGACAATATTGTGCACCAACACACCACTGTGACAGTCCAGACAATAATGTGCACCAACACACCACTGTGACAGTCCAGACAATAATGTGCACCAACACACCACTGTGACAGTCCAGACAATACTGTGCACCAACACACCACTGTGACAATCCAGACAATACTGTGCACCAACACACCACTGTGACAGTCCAGACAATACTGTGCACCAACACACCACTGTGACAGTCCAGACTATACTGTGCACCAACACACTACTGTGACAGTCCAGACAATAATGTGCTGCAATACACCACTGTGACAGTCCAGACAATACTGTGCACCAACACACCACTGTGACAGTCCAGACAATAATGTGCACCAACACACCACTGTGACAGTCCAGACAATACTGTGCACCAACACACCACTGTGACAGTCCAGACTATACTGTGCACCAACACACCACTGTGACAGTCCAGACAATACTGTGCACCAACACACCACTGTGACAGTCCAGACTATACTGTGCACCAACACACCACTGTGACAGTCCAGACAATACTGTGCACCAACACACCACTGTGACAGTTCAGACAATACTGTGTACCAACACACCACTGTGACAGTCCAGACAATATTGTGCTGCAACACACCACTGTGACAGACCAGACAATACTGTGCACCAACACACCACGGTGTGCACCAACACACCACTGTGACAGTCCAGACTATACTGTGCACCAACACACCACTGTGACAGTCCAGACTATACTGTGCACCAACACACCACTGTGACAGTCCAGACTATACTGTGCACCAACACACCACTGTGACAGTCCAGACAATACTGTGCACCAACACACCACTGTGACAGTCCAGACAATACTGTGTACCAACACACCACTGTGACAGTCCAGACAATACTGTGCTGCAACACACCACTGTGACAGTCCAGACAATATTGTGCTGTAACACACCACTGTGACAGACCAGACAATACTGTGCACCAACACACCACTGTGACAGTCCAGACAATACTGTGCTGCAACACACCACTGTGACAGTCCAGACAATAATGTGCACCAACACACCACTGTGACAGTCCAGACAATACTGTGATGGAATACACCACTGTGTCAGTCCAGACAATACTGTGCACCAACACACCACTGTGACAATCCAGACAATACTGTGCACCAACACACCACTGTGACAGTGCAGACAATACTGTGCACCAACACACCACCGTGACAGTCCAGACTATACTGTGCACCAATACACCACTGTGCCAGTCCAGACAATACTGTGCTGCAATACACTACTGTGACAGTCCAGACAATACTGTGATGGAATACACCACTGTGACAGCCCAGAAAATACTGTGTACCAACACACCACTGTGACAGTCCAGACAATACTGTGCACCAACACACCACTGTGACAGTCCAGACAATACTGTGCACCAACACACCACTGTGACAGTCCAGACAATACTGTGCACCAACACACCACTGTGACAGTCCAGACAATACTGTGCACCAACACACCACTGTGACAGTCCAGACAATACTGTGCTGCAACACACCACTGTGACAGTCCAGACAATAATGTGCACCAACAAACTTATGTGACAGTCCAGACAATACTGTGAACCAACACACCAGTCCAGACAATACTGTGCACCAACACACCACTGTGACAGTCCAGACTACACTGTGCACCAACACACCACTGTGACAGTCCAGACAATACTGTGCTGCAACACACCACTGTGACAGTCCAGACAATACTGTGCTGCAACACACCACTGTGACAGTCCAGACAATACTGTGCTGCAACACACCACTGTGACAGTCCAGACAATACTGTGCACCAATACACCACTGTGACAGTCCATACTATACTGTGCTGCAACACACCACTGTGACAGTCCAGACAATACTGTGCACCAACACACCACTGTGACAGTCCAGACAATACTGTGCACCAACACACCACTGTGACAGTCCAGACTATAATGTGCTGTAACACACCACTGTGACAGTGCAGACAATACTGTGCACCAACACACCACTGTGACAGTGCAGACAATACTGTGCTGCAACACACCACTGTGACAGTCCAGACAATACTGTGCACCAACACACCACTGTGACAGTCCAGACTATACTGTACACCAACACACCACTGTGACAGTCCAGACTATAATGTGCACCAACACACCACTGTGACAGTCCAGACAATACTGTGCACCAACACACCACTGTGACAGTGCAGACAATATTGTGCTGCAACACACCACTGTGACAGTCCAGACAATACTGTGCACCAACACACCACTGTGACAGTCCAGACTATACTGTGCACCAACACACCACTGTGACAGTCCAGACTATAATGTGCACCAACACACCACTGTGACAGTCCAGACAATACTCTGTGCACCAACACACCACTGTGACAGACCAGACAATACTGTGCACCAACACACCACTGTGACAGTCCAGACAATACTGTGCACCAATACACCACTGTGACAGTCCAGACAATACTGTGCACCAACACACCACTGTGACAGTCCAGACAATACTGTGCACCAACACACCACTGTGACAGTCCAGACAATACTGTGCACCAACACACCACTGTGACAGTCCAGACTATACTGTGCACCAACACACCACTGTGACAGTCCAGACTATAATGTGCACCAACACACCACTGTGACAGTCCAGACAATACTGTGTGCACCAACACACCACTGTGACAGACCAGACAATACTGTGCACCAACACACCACTGTGACAGTCCAGACAATACTGTGCACCAATACACCACTGTGACAGTCCAGAAAATACTGTGCTGCAACACACCACTGTGACAGTCCAGACAATACTGTGCACCAATACACCACTGTGACAGTCCAGAAAATACTGTGCTGCAACACACCACTGTGACAGTCCAGTCAATACTGTGCTGCAACACACCACTGTGACAGTCCAGACAATACTGTGCACCAATACACCACTGTGACAGTCCAGACTATACTGTGCTGCAACACACCACTGTGACAGTCCAGACAATACTGTGCACCAACACACCACTGTGACAGTCCAGACAATACTGTGCACCAACACACCACTGTGACAGTCCAGACTATAATGTGCTGTAACACACCACTGTGACAGTGCAGACAATACTGTGCTGCAACACACCACTGTGACAGTCCAGACAATACTGTGCACCAACACACCACTGTGACAGTCCAGACTATACTGTGCACCAACACACCACTGTGACAGTCCAGACTATAATGTGCACCAACACACCACTGTGACAGTCCAGACAATACTGTGCACCAACACACCACTGTGACAGTGCAGACAATACTGTGCTGCAACACACCACTGTGACAGTCCAGACAATACTGTGCACCAACACACCACTGTGACAGTCCACACTATACTGTGCACCAACACACCACTGTGACAGTCCAGACTATAATGTGCACCAACACACCACTTTGACAGTCCAGACAATACTCTGTGCACCAACACACCGCTGTGACAGACCAGACAATACTGTGCACCAACACACCACTGTGACAGTCCAGACAATACTGTGCACCAATACACCACTGTGACAGTCCAGACAATACTGTGCACCAACACACCACTGTGACAGTCCAAACAATACTGTGCACCAACACACCACTGTGACAGTCCAGACAATACTATGCACCAATACACCACTGTGACAGTGCAGACAATACTGTGCTGCAACACACCACTGTGACAGTCCAGACAATACTGTGCACCAACACACCACTGTGACAGTCCAGACTATACTCTGCACCAACACACCACTGTGACAGTCCAGACTATAATGTGCACCAACACACCACTGTGACAGTCCAGACAATACTGTGTGCACCAACACACCACTGTGACAGACCAGACAATACTGTGCACCAACACACCACTGTGACAGTCCAGACAACACTGTGCTCCAATACACCACTGTGACAGTCCAGACAATACTGTGCTGCAACACACCACTGTGACAGTCCAGACTATACTGTGCACCAACACACCACTGTGACAGTCCAGACTATAATGTGCACCAACACACCACTGTGACAGTCCAGACAATACTGTGCACCAACACACCACTGTGACAGTCCCGACAATACTGTGCACCAACACACCACTGTGACAGTCCAGACAATACTGTGCACCAACACACCACTGTGACAGTGCAGACAATACTGTGCACCAACACACCACCGTGACAGTCCAGACAATACTGTGCACCAACACACCACTGTGACAGTGCAGACAATACTGTGCACCAACACACCACTGTGACAGTCCAGACTATACTGTGCACCAACACATCACTGTGACAGTTTAGACAATACTGTGCTGCAATACACCACTGTGACAGTCCAGACTATACTGTGTACCAACACACCACTGTGACAGTCCAGACAATATTGTGCTGCAACACACCACTGTGACAGACCAGACAATACTGTGCACCAACACACCACTGTGTGCACCAACACACCACTGTGACAGTTCAGACTATACTGTGCACCAACACACCACTGTGACAGTCCATACTATACTGTGCACCAACACACCACTGTGACAGTCCAGACAATACTGTGCTGCAACACACCACTGTGACAGTCCAGACAATACTGTGCTGCAATACACCACTGTGACAGTCCAGACTATACGGTGCACCAACACACCACTGTGACAGTCCAGACTATACTGTGCACCAACACACCACTGTGACAGTCCAGACAATACTGTACTGCAACACACCACTGTGACAGTCCAGACAATATTATGCTGCAATACACCACTGTGACAGACCAGACAATACTGTGCACCAACACACCACTGTGTGCACCAACACACCACTGTGACAGACCAGACAATACTGTGCACCAACACACCACTGTGTGCACCAACACACCACTGTGACAGACCAGACAATACTGTGCACCAACACACCACTGTGACAGTCCAGACAATACTTTGATGGAATATACCACTGTGACAGCCCAGACAATACTGTGCACCATCACACCACTGTGACAGTACAGACAATACTGTGATGGAATACACCACTGTGACAGTCCAGACAATACTGTGCACCAACACACCACTGTAACAGTCCAGACAATACTGTGCACCAACACACCACTGTGACAGTCCAGACAATAATGTGCACCAACACACCACTGTGACAGTCCAGACAATACTGTGCACCAACACACCACTGTGACATTCCAGACAATACTGTGCACCAACACACCACTGTGACAGTCCAGACAATACTGTGCACCAACACACCACTGTGACAGTCCAGACTATACTGTGCACCAACACACTACTGTGACAGTCCAGACAATAATGTGCTGCAATACATTACTGTGACAGTCCAGACAATACTGTGCACCAACACACCACTGTGACAGTCCAGACAATACTGTGCACCAACACACCACTGTGACAGTCCAGACAATACTGTGCACCAACACACCACTGTGACAGTCCAGACTATACTGTGCACCAACACACCACTGTGACAGTCCAGACAATACTGTGCACCAACACACCACTGTGACAGTCCAGACTATACTGTGCACCAACACACCACTGTGACAGTCCAGACAATACTGTGCACCAACACACCACTGTGACAGTCCAGACAATACTGTGTACCAACACACCACTGTGACAGTCCAGACAATATTGTGCTGCAACACACCACTGTGACAGACCAGACAATACTGTGCACCAACACACCACGGTGTGCACCAACACACCACTGTGACAGTCCAGACTATAATGTGCACCAACACACCACTGTGACAGTCCAGACAATACTGTGCACCAACACACCACTGTGACAGACCAGACAATACTGTGCACCAACACACCACTGTGTGCACCAACACACCACTGTGACAGACCAGACAATACTGTGCACCAACACACCACTGTGACAGTCCAGACAATACTGTGTACCAACACACCACTGTGACAGTCCAGACAATACTGTGTACCAACACACCACTGTGACAGTCCAGACAATACTGTGCTGCAACACACCACTGTGACAGTTCAGACAATAATGTGCACCAACACACCACTGTGACAGTCCAGACAATACTGTGATGGAATATACCACTGTGACAGCCCAGACAATACTGTGCACCAACACACCACTGTGCCAGTACAGACAATACTGTGATGGAATACACCACTGTGACAGTCCAGACAATACTGTGCACCAACACACCACTGTGACAGTCCAGACCATACTGTGCACCAACACACCACTGTGACAGTCCAGACAATACTGTGCACCAACACACCACTGTGACAGTCCAGACAATACTGTGCACCAACACACCACTGTGACAATCCAGACAATACTGTGCACCAACACACCACTGTGACAGTCCAGACAATACTGTGCACCAACACACCACTGTGACAGTCCAGACTATACTGTGCACCAACACACTACTGTTACAGTCCAGACAATACTGTGCTGCAATACACCACTGTGACAGTCCAGACAATACTGTGCACCAACACACCACTGTGACAGTCCAGACAATACTGTGCACCAACACACCACTGTGACAGTCCAGACAATTCTGTGCACCAACACACCACTGTGACAGTCCAGACTATACTGTGCACCAACACACCACTGTGACAGTCCAGACAATACTGTGCACCAACACACCACTGTGACAGTCCAGACTATACTGTGCACCAACACACTACTGTGACAGTCCAGACAATACTGTGCACCAACACACCACTGTGACAGTCAAGACAATACTGTGCACCAACACACCACTGTGACAGTCCAGACTATACTGTGCACCAACACACCACTGTGACAGTCCAGACAATACTGTGTTGCAACACACCACTGTGACAGTCCAGACTATACTGTGCACCAACACACCACTGTGACAGTCCAGACTATACTGTGCTGCAACACACCACTGTGACAGTCCAGACTATACTGTGCTGCAACACACCACTGTGACAGTCCAGACTATACTGTGCACCAACACACCACTGTGACAGTCCAGACAATACTGTGCTGCAACACACCACTGTGACAGTCCAGACTATACTGTGCACCAACACACCACTGTGACAGTCCAGACTATATTGTGCTGCAACACACCACTGTGACAGACCAGACAATAATGTGCACCAACACACCACTGTGTGCACCAACACACCACTGTGACAGTCCAGACAATACTGTGCACCAACACACCACTGTGTGCACCAACACACCACTGTGACAGTCCAGACAATACTGTGTACCAACACACCACTGTGACAGTCCAGACAATACTGTGCACCAACACACCACTGTGACAGTCCAGACAATACTGTGCTGCAACACACCACTGTGACAGTCCAGACTATAATGTACACCGACACACCACTGTGACAGTCCAGACAATACTGTGCACCAACACACCACTGTGACAGCCCAGACAATACTGTGCACCAACACACCACTGTGACAGTCCAGACAATACTTTGATGGAATATACCACTGTGACAGCACAGACAATACTGTGCACCAACACACCACTGCGACAGTACAGACAATACTGTGATGGAATACACCACTGTGACAGTCCAGACAATATTGTGCACCAACACACCACTGTGACAGTCCAGACAATAATGTGCACCAACACACCACTGTGACAGTCCAGACAATAATGTGCACCAACACACCACTGTGACAGTCCAGACAATACTGTGCACCAACACACCACTGTGACAATCCAGACAATACTGTGCACCAACACACCACTGTGACAGTCCAGACAATACTGTGCACCAACACACCACTGTGACAGTCCAGACTATACTGTGCACCAACACACTACTGTGACAGTCCAGACAATAATGTGCTGCAATACACCACTGTGACAGTCCAGACAATACTGTGCACCAACACACCACTGTGACAGTCCAGACAATAATGTGCACCAACACACCACTGTGACAGTCCAGACAATACTGTGCACCAACACACCACTGTGACAGTCCAGACTATACTGTGCACCAACACACCACTGTGACAGTCCAGACAATACTGTGCACCAACACACCACTGTGACAGTCCAGACTATACTGTGCACCAACACACCACTGTGACAGTCCAGACAATACTGTGCACCAACACACCACTGTGACAGTTCAGACAATACTGTGTACCAACACACCACTGTGACAGTCCAGACAATATTGTGCTGCAACACACCACTGTGACAGACCAGACAATACTGTGCACCAACACACCACGGTGTGCACCAACACACCACTGTGACAGTCCAGACTATACTGTGCACCAACACACCACTGTGACAGTCCAGACTATACTGTGCACCAACACACCACTGTGACAGTCCAGACTATACTGTGCACCAACACACCACTGTGACAGTCCAGACAATACTGTGCACCAACACACCACTGTGACAGTCCAGACAATACTGTGTACCAACACACCACTGTGACAGTCCAGACAATACTGTGCTGCAACACACCACTGTGACAGTCCAGACAATATTGTGCTGTAACACACCACTGTGACAGACCAGACAATACTGTGCACCAACACACCACTGTGACAGTCCAGACAATACTGTGCTGCAACACACCACTGTGACAGTCCAGACAATAATGTGCACCAACACACCACTGTGACAGTCCAGACAATACTGTGATGGAATACACCACTGTGTCAGTCCAGACAATACTGTGCACCAACACACCACTGTGACAATCCAGACAATACTGTGCACCAACACACCACTGTGACAGTGCAGACAATACTGTGCACCAACACACCACCGTGACAGTCCAGACTATACTGTGCACCAATACACCACTGTGCCAGTCCAGACAATACTGTGCTGCAATACACTACTGTGACAGTCCAGACAATACTGTGATGGAATACACCACTGTGACAGCCCAGAAAATACTGTGTACCAACACACCACTGTGACAGTCCAGACAATACTGTGCACCAACACACCACTGTGACAGTCCAGACAATACTGTGCACCAACACACCACTGTGACAGTCCAGACAATACTGTGCACCAACACACCACTGTGACAGTCCAGACAATACTGTGCACCAACACACCACTGTGACAGTCCAGACAATACTGTGCTGCAACACACCACTGTGACAGTCCAGACAATAATGTGCACCAACAAACTTATGTGACAGTCCAGACAATACTGTGAACCAACACACCAGTCCAGACAATACTGTGCACCAACACACCACTGTGACAGTCCAGACTACACTGTGCACCAACACACCACTGTGACAGTCCAGACAATACTGTGCTGCAACACACCACTGTGACAGTCCAGACAATACTGTGCTGCAACACACCACTGTGACAGTCCAGACAATACTGTGCTGCAACACACCACTGTGACAGTCCAGACAATACTGTGCACCAATACACCACTGTGACAGTCCAGACTATACTGTGCTGCAACACACCACTGTGACAGTCCAGACAATACTGTGCACCAACACACCACTGTGACAGTCCAGACAATACTGTGCACCAACACACCACTGTGACAGTCCAGACTATAATGTGCTGTAACACACCACTGTGACAGTGCAGACAATACTGTGCACCAACACACCACTGTGACAGTGCAGACAATACTGTGCTGCAACACACCACTGTGACAGTCCAGACAATACTGTGCACCAACACACCACTGTGACAGTCCAGACTATACTGTACACCAACACACCACTGTGACAGTCCAGACTATAATGTGCACCAACACACCACTGTGACAGTCCAGACAATACTGTGCACCAACACACCACTGTGACAGTGCAGACAATATTGTGCTGCAACACACCACTGTGACAGTCCAGACAATACTGTGCACCAACACACCACTGTGACAGTCCAGACTATACTGTGCACCAACACACCACTGTGACAGTCCAGACTATAATGTGCACCAACACACCACTGTGACAGTCCAGACAATACTCTGTGCACCAACACACCACTGTGACAGACCAGACAATACTGTGCACCAACACACCACTGTGACAGTCCAGACAATACTGTGCACCAATACACCACTGTGACAGTCCAGACAATACTGTGCACCAACACACCACTGTGACAGTCCAGACAATACTGTGCACCAACACACCACTGTGACAGTCCAGACAATACTGTGCACCAACACACCACTGTGACAGTCCAGACTATACTGTGCACCAACACACCACTGTGACAGTCCAGACTATAATGTGCACCAACACACCACTGTGACAGTCCAGACAATACTGTGTGCACCAACACACCACTGTGACAGACCAGACAATACTGTGCACCAACACACCACTGTGACAGTCCAGACAATACTGTGCACCAATACACCACTGTGACAGTCCAGAAAATACTGTGCTGCAACACACCACTGTGACAGTCCAGACAATACTGTGCACCAATACACCACTGTGACAGTCCAGAAAATACTGTGCTGCAACACACCACTGTGACAGTCCAGACAATATTGTGCTGTAACACACCACTGTGACAGACCAGACAATACTGTGCACCAACACACCACTGTGACAGTCCAGACAATACTGTGCTGCAACACACCACTGTGACAGTCCAGACAATAATGTGCACCAACACACCACTGTGACAGTCCAGACAATACTGTGATGGAATACACCACTGTGTCAGTCCAGACAATACTGTGCACCAACACACCACTGTGACAATCCAGACAATACTGTGCACCAACACACCACTGTGACAGTGCAGACAATACTGTGCACCAACACACCACCGTGACAGTCCAGACTATACTGTGCACCAATACACCACTGTGCCAGTCCAGACAATACTGTGCTGCAATACACTACTGTGACAGTCCAGACAATACTGTGATGGAATACACCACTGTGACAGCCCAGAAAATACTGTGTACCAACACACCACTGTGACAGTCCAGACAATACTGTGCACCAACACACCACTGTGACAGTCCAGACAATACTGTGCACCAACACACCACTGTGACAGTCCAGACAATACTGTGCACCAACACACCACTGTGACAGTCCAGACAATACTGTGCACCAACACACCACTGTGACAGTCCAGACAATACTGTGCTGCAACACACCACTGTGACAGTCCAGACAATAATGTGCACCAACAAACTTATGTGACAGTCCAGACAATACTGTGAACCAACACACCAGTCCAGACAATACTGTGCACCAACACACCACTGTGACAGTCCAGACTACACTGTGCACCAACACACCACTGTGACAGTCCAGACAATACTGTGCTGCAACACACCACTGTGACAGTCCAGACAATACTGTGCTGCAACACACCACTGTGACAGTCCAGACAATACTGTGCTGCAACACACCACTGTGACAGTCCAGACAATACTGTGCACCAATACACCACTGTGACAGTCCAGACTATACTGTGCTGCAACACACCACTGTGACAGTCCAGACAATACTGTGCACCAACACACCACTGTGACAGTCCAGACAATACTGTGCACCAACACACCACTGTGACAGTCCAGACTATAATGTGCTGTAACACACCACTGTGACAGTGCAGACAATACTGTGCACCAACACACCACTGTGACAGTGCAGACAATACTGTGCTGCAACACACCACTGTGACAGTCCAGACAATACTGTGCACCAACACACCACTGTGACAGTCCAGACTATACTGTACACCAACACACCACTGTGACAGTCCAGACTATAATGTGCACCAACACACCACTGTGACAGTCCAGACAATACTGTGCACCAACACACCACTGTGACAGTGCAGACAATATTGTGCTGCAACACACCACTGTGACAGTCCAGACAATACTGTGCACCAACACACCACTGTGACAGTCCAGACTATACTGTGCACCAACACACCACTGTGACAGTCCAGACTATAATGTGCACCAACACACCACTGTGACAGTCCAGACAATACTCTGTGCACCAACACACCACTGTGACAGACCAGACAATACTGTGCACCAACACACCACTGTGACAGTCCAGACAATACTGTGCACCAATACACCACTGTGACAGTCCAGACAATACTGTGCACCAACACACCACTGTGACAGTCCAGACAATACTGTGCACCAACACACCACTGTGACAGTCCAGACAATACTGTGCACCAACACACCACTGTGACAGTCCAGACTATACTGTGCACCAACACACCACTGTGACAGTCCAGACTATAATGTGCACCAACACACCACTGTGACAGTCCAGACAATACTGTGTGCACCAACACACCACTGTGACAGACCAGACAATACTGTGCACCAACACACCACTGTGACAGTCCAGACAATACTGTGCACCAATACACCACTGTGACAGTCCAGAAAATACTGTGCTGCAACACACCACTGTGACAGTCCAGACAATACTGTGCACCAATACACCACTGTGACAGTCCAGAAAATACTGTGCTGCAACACACCACTGTGACAGTCCAGACAATACTGTGCACCAACACACCACTGTGACAGTCCACACTATACTGTGCACCAACACACCACTGTGACAGTCCAGACTATAATGTGCACCAACACACCACTTTGACAGTCCAGACAATACTCTGTGCACCAACACACCGCTGTGACAGACCAGACAATACTGTGCACCAACACACCACTGTGACAGTCCAGACAATAATGTGCACCAATACACCACTGTGACAGTCCAGACAATACTGTGCACCAACACACCACTGTGACAGTCCAAACAATACTGTGCACCAACACACCACTGTGACAGTCCAGACAATACTATGCACCAATACACCACTGTGACAGTGCAGACAATACTGTGCTGCAACACACCACTGTGACAGTCCAGACAATACTGTGCACCAACACACCACTGTGACAGTCCAGACTATACTCTGCACCAACACACCACTGTGACAGTCCAGACTATAATGTGCACCAACACACCACTGTGACAGTCCAGACAATACTGTGTGCACCAACACACCACTGTGACAGACCAGACAATACTGTGCACCAACACACCACTGTGACAGTCCAGACAACACTGTGCTCCAATACACCACTGTGACAGTCCAGACAATACTGTGCTGCAACACACCACTGTGACAGTCCAGACTATACTGTGCACCAACACACCACTGTGACAGTCCAGACTATAATGTGCACCAACACACCACTGTGACAGTCCAGACAATACTGTGCACCAACACACCACTGTGACAGTCCAGACAATACTGTGCACCAACACACCACTGTGACAGTCCAGACAATACTGTGCACCAACACACCACTGTGACAGTGCAGACAATACTGTGCACCAACACACCACCGTGACAGTCCAGACAATACTGTGCACCAACACACCACTGTGACAGTGCAGACAATACTGTGCACCAACACACCACTGTGACAGTCCAGACTATACTGTGCACCAACACATCACTGTGACAGTCCAGACAATACTGTGCTGCAATACACCACTGTGACAGTCCAGACTATACTGTGTACCAACACATCACTGTGACAGTTTAGACAATACTGTGCTGCAATACACCACTGTGACAGTCCAGACTATACTGTGTACCAACACACCACTGTGACAGTCCAGACAATATTGTGCTGCAACACACCACTGTGACAGACCAGACAATACTGTGCACCAACACACCACTGTGTGCACCAACACACCACTGTGACAGTTCAGACTATACTGTGCACCAACACACCACTGTGACAGTCCATACTATACTGTGCACCAACACACCACTGTGACAGTCCAGACAATACTGTGCTGCAACACACCACTGTGACAGTCCAGACAATACTGTGCTGCAATACACCACTGTGACAGTCCAGACTATACTGTGCACCAACACACCACTGTGACAGTCCAGACTATACTGTGCACCAACACACCACTGTGACAGTCCAGACAATACTGTACTGCAACACACCACTGTGACAGTCCAGACAATATTATGCTGCAATACACCACTGTGACAGACCAGACAATACTGTGCACCAACACACCACTGTGTGCACCAACACACCACTGTGACAGACCACACAATACTGTGCACCAACACACCACTGTGTGCACCAACACACCACTGTGACAGACCAGACAATACTGTGCACCAACACACCACTGTGACAGTCCAGACAATACTTTGATGGAATATACCACTGTGACAGCCCAGACAATACTGTGCACCATCACACCACTGTGACAGTACAGACAATACTGTGATGGAATACACCACTGTGACAGTCCAGACAATACTGTGCACCAACACACCACTGTAACAGTCCAGACAATACTGTGCACCAACACACCACTGTGACAGTCCAGACAATAATGTGCACCAACACACCACTGTGACAGTCCAGACAATACTGTGCACCAACACACCACTGTGACATTCCAGACAATACTGTGCACCAACACACCACTGTGACAGTCCAGACAATACTGTGCACCAACACACCACTGTGACAGTCCAGACTATACTGTGCACCAACACACTACTGTGACAGTCCAGACAATAATGTGCTGCAATACATTACTGTGACAGTCCAGACAATACTGTGCACCAACACACCACTGTGACAGTCCAGACAATACTGTGCACCAACACACCACTGTGACAGTCCAGACAATACTGTGCACCAACACACCACTGTGACAGTCCAGACTATACTGTGCACCAACACACCACTGTGACAGTCCAGACAATACTGTGCACCAACACACCACTGTGACAGTCCAGACTATACTGTGCACCAACACACCACTGTGACAGTCCAGACAATACTGTGCACCAACACACCACTGTGACAGTCCAGACAATACTGTGTACCAACACACCACTGTGACAGTCCAGACAATATTGTGCTGCAACACACCACTGTGACAGACCAGACAATACTGTGCACCAACACACCACGGTGTGCACCAACACACCACTGTGACAGTCCAGACTATAATGTGCACCAACACACCACTGTGACAGTCCAGACAATACTGTGCACCAACACACCACTGTGACAGACCAGACAATACTGTGCACCAACACACCACTGTGTGCACCAACACACCACTGTGACAGACCAGACAATACTGTGCACCAACACACCACTGTGACAGTCCAGACAATACTGTGTACCAACACACCACTGTGACAGTCCAGACAATACTGTGTACCAACACACCACTGTGACAGTCCAGACAATACTGTGCTGCAACACACCACTGTGACAGTTCAGACAATAATGTGCACCAACACACCACTGTGACAGTCCAGACAATACTGTGATGGAATATACCACTGTGACAGCCCAGACAATACTGTGCACCAACACACCACTGTGCCAGTACAGACAATACTGTGATGGAATACACCACTGTGACAGTCCAGACAATACTGTGCACCAACACACCACTGTGACAGTCCAGACCATACTGTGCACCAACACACCACTGTGACAGTCCAGACAATACTGTGCACCAACACACCACTGTGACAGTCCAGACAATACTGTGCACCAACACACCACTGTGACAATCCAGACAATACTGTGCACCAACACACCACTGTGACAGTCCAGACAATACTGTGCACCAACACACCACTGTGACAGTCCAGACTATACTGTGCACCAACACACTACTGTGACAGTCCAGACAATACTGTGCTGCAATACACCACTGTGACAGTCCAGACAATACTGTGCACCAACACACCACTGTGACAGTCCAGACAATACTGTGCACCAACACACCACTGTGACAGTCCAGACAATTCTGTGCACCAACACACCACTGTGACAGTCCAGACTATACTGTGCACCAACACACCACTGTGACAGTCCAGACAATACTGTGCACCAACACACCACTGTGACAGTCCAGACTATACTGTGCACCAACACACTACTGTGACAGTCCAGACAATACTGTGCACCAACACACCACTGTGACAGTCAAGACAATACTGTGCACCAACACACCACTGTGACAGTCCAGACTATACTGTGCACCAACACACCACTGTGACAGTCCAGACAATACTGTGTTGCAACACACCACTGTGACAGTCCAGACTATACTGTGCACCAACACACCACTGTGACAGTCCAGACTATACTGTGCTGCAACACACCACTGTGACAGTCCAGACTATACTGTGCTGCAACACACCACTGTGACAGTCCAGACTATACTGTGCACCAACACACCACTGTGACAGTCCAGACAATACTGTGCTGCAACACACCACTGTGACAGTCCAGACTATACTGTGCACCAACACACCACTGTGACAGTCCAGACTATATTGTGCTGCAACACACCACTGTGACAGACCAGACAATAATGTGCACCAACACACCACTGTGTGCACCAACACACCACTGTGACAGTCCAGACAATACTGTGCACCAACACACCACTGTGTGCACCAACACACCACTGTGACAGTCCAGACAATACTGTGTACCAACACACCACTGTGACAGTCCAGACAATACTGTGCACCAACACACCACTGTGACAGTCCAGACAATACTGTGCTGCAACACACCACTGTGACAGTCCAGACTATAATGTACACCGACACACCACTGTGACAGTCCAGACAATACTGTGCACCAACACACCACTGTGACAGCCCAGACAATACTGTGCACCAACACACCACTGTGACAGTCCAGACAATACTTTGATGGAATATACCACTGTGACAGCACAGACAATACTGTGCACCAACACACCACTGCGACAGTACAGACAATACTGTGATGGAATACACCACTGTGACAGTCCAGACAATATTGTGCACCAACACACCACTGTGACAGTCCAGACAATAATGTGCACCAACACACCACTGTGACAGTCCAGACAATAATGTGCACCAACACACCACTGTGACAGTCCAGACAATACTGTGCACCAACACACCACTGTGACAATCCAGACAATACTGTGCACCAACACACCACTGTGACATTCCAGACAATACTGTGCACCAACACACCACTGTGACAGTCCAGACTATACTGTGCACCAACACACTACTGTGACAGTCCAGACAATAATGTGCTGCAATACACCACTGTGACAGTCCAGACAATACTGTGCACCAACACACCACTGTGACAGTCCAGACAATAATGTGCACCAACACACCACTGTGACAGTCCAGACAATACTGTGCACCAACACACCACTGTGACAGTCCAGACTATACTGTGCACCAACACACCACTGTGACAGTCCAGACAATACTGTGCACCAACACACCACTGTGACAGTCCAGACTATACTGTGCACCAACACACCACTGTGACAGTCCAGACAATACTGTGCACCAACACACCACTGTGACAGTTCAGACAATACTGTGTACCAACACACCACTGTGACAGTCCAGACAATATTGTGCTGCAACACACCACTGTGACAGACCAGACAATACTGTGCACCAACACACCACGGTGTGCACCAACACACCACTGTGACAGTCCAGACTATACTGTGCACCAACACACCACTGTGACAGTCCAGACTATACTGTGCACCAACACACCACTGTGACAGTCCAGACTATACTGTGCACCAACACACCACTGTGACAGTCCAGACAATACTGTGCACCAACACACCACTGTGACAGTCCAGACAATACTGTGTACCAACACACCACTGTGACAGTCCAGACAATACTGTGCTGCAACACACCACTGTGACAGTCCAGACAATATTGTGCTGTAACACACCACTGTGACAGACCAGACAATACTGTGCACCAACACACCACTGTGACAGTCCAGACAATACTGTGCTGCAACACACCACTGTGACAGTCCAGACAATAATGTGCACCAACACACCACTGTGACAGTCCAGACAATACTGTGATGGAATACACCACTGTGTCAGTCCAGACAATACTGTGCACCAACACACCACTGTGACAATCCAGACAATACTGTGCACCAACACACCACTGTGACAGTGCAGACAATAGTGTGCACCAACACACCACCGTGACAGTCCAGACTATACTGTGCACCAATACACCACTGTGCCAGTCCAGACAATACTGTGCTGCAATACACTACTGTGACAGCCCAGACAATACTGTGCACCAACACACCACTGTGCCAGTACAGACAATACTGTGATGGAATACACCACTGTGACAGTCCAGACAATACTGTGCACCAACACACCACTGTGACAGTCCAGACCATACTGTGCACCAACACACCACTGTGACAGTCCAGACAATACTGTGCACCAACACACCACTGTGACAGTCCAGACAATACTGTGCACCAACACACCACTGTGACAATCCAGACAATACTGTGCACCAACACACCACTGTGACAGTCCAGACAATACTGTGCACCAACACACCACTGTGACAGTCCAGACTATACTGTGCACCAACACACTACTGTGACAGTCCAGACAATACTGTGCTGCAATACACCACTGTGACAGTCCAGACAATACTGTGCACCAACACACCACTGTGACAGTCCAGACAATACTGTGCACCAACACACCACTGTGACAGTCCAGACAATTCTATGCACCAACACACCACTGTGACAGTCCAGACTATACTGTGCACCAACACACCACTGTGACAGTCCAGACAATACTGTGCACCAACACACCACTGTGACAGTCCAGACTATACTGTGCACCAACACACTACTGTGACAGTCCAGACAATACTGTGCACCAACACACCACTGTGACAGTCAAGACAATACTGTGCACCAACACACCACTGTGACAGTCCAGACTATACTGTGCACCAACACACCACTGTGACAGTCCAGACAATACTGTGTTGCAACACACCACTGTGACAGTCCAGACTATACTGTGCACCAACACACCACTGTGACAGTCCAGACTATACTGTGCTGCAACACACCACTGTGACAGTCCAGACTATACTGTGCTGCAACACACCACTGTGACAGTCCAGACTATACTGTGCACCAACACACCACTGTGACAGTCCAGACAATACTGTGCTGCAACACACCACTGTGACAGTCCAGACTATACTGTGCACCAACACACCACTGTGACAGTCCAGACTATATTGTGCTGCAACACACCACTGTGACAGACCAGACAATAATGTGCACCAACACACCACTGTGTGCACCAACACACCACTGTGACAGTCCAGACAATACTGTGCACCAACACACCACTGTGTGCACCAACACACCACTGTGACAGTCCAGACAATACTGTGTACCAACACACCACTGTGACAGTCCAGACAATACTGTGCACCAACACACCACTGTGACAGTCCAGACAATACTGTGCTGCAACACACCACTGTGACAGTCCAGACTATAATGTACACCGACACACCACTGTGACAGTCCAGACAATACTGTGCACCAACACACCACTGTGACAGCCCAGACAATACTGTGCACCAACACACCACTGTGACAGTCCAGACAATACTTTGATGGAATATACCACTGTGACAGCACAGACAATACTGTGCACCAACACACCACTGCGACAGTACAGACAATACTGTGATGGAATACACCACTGTGACAGTCCAGACAATATTGTGCACCAACACACCACTGTGACAGTCCAGACAATAATGTGCACCAACACACCACTGTGACAGTCCAGACAATAATGTGCACCAACACACCACTGTGACAGTCCAGACAATACTGTGCACCAACACACCACTGTGACAATCCAGACAATACTGTGCACCAACACACCACTGTGACATTCCAGACAATACTGTGCACCAACACACCACTGTGACAGTCCAGACTATACTGTGCACCAACACACTACTGTGACAGTCCAGACAATAATGTGCTGCAATACACCACTGTGACAGTCCAGACAATACTGTGCACCAACACACCACTGTGACAGTCCAGACAATAATGTGCACCAACACACCACTGTGACAGTCCAGACAATACTGTGCACCAACACACCACTGTGACAGTCCAGACTATACTGTGCACCAACACACCACTGTGACAGTCCAGACAATACTGTGCACCAACACACCACTGTGACAGTCCAGACTATACTGTGCACCAACACACCACTGTGACAGTCCAGACAATACTGTGCACCAACACACCACTGTGACAGTTCAGACAATACTGTGTACCAACACACCACTGTGACAGTCCAGACAATATTGTGCTGCAACACACCACTGTGACAGACCAGACAATACTGTGCACCAACACACCACGGTGTGCACCAACACACCACTGTGACAGTCCAGACTATACTGTGCACCAACACACCACTGTGACAGTCCAGACTATACTGTGCACCAACACACCACTGTGACAGTCCAGACTATACTGTGCACCAACACACCACTGTGACAGTCCAGACAATACTGTGCACCAACACACCACTGTGACAGTCCAGACAATACTGTGTACCAACACACCACTGTGACAGTCCAGACAATACTGTGCTGCAACACACCACTGTGACAGTCCAGACAATATTGTGCTGTAACACACCACTGTGACAGACCAGACAATACTGTGCACCAACACACCACTGTGACAGTCCAGACAATACTGTGCTGCAACACACCACTGTGACAGTCCAGACAATAATGTGCACCAACACACCACTGTGACAGTCCAGACAATACTGTGATGGAATACACCACTGTGTCAGTCCAGACAATACTGTGCACCAACACACCACTGTGACAATCCAGACAATACTGTGCACCAACACACCACTGTGACAGTGCAGACAATACTGTGCACCAACACACCACCGTGACAGTCCAGACTATACTGTGCACCAATACACCACTGTGCCAGTCCAGACAATACTGTGCTGCAATACACTACTGTGACAGTCCAGACAATACTGTGATGGAATACACCACTGTGACAGCCCAGAAAATACTGTGTACCAACACACCACTGTGACAGTCCAGACAATACTGTGCACCAACACACCACTGTGACAGTCCAGACAATACTGTGCACCAACACACCACTGTGACAGTCCAGACAATACTGTGCACCAACACACCACTGTGACAGTCCAGACAATACTGTGCACCAACACACCACTGTGACAGTCCAGACAATACTGTGCTGCAACACACCACTGTGACAGTCCAGACAATAATGTGCACCAACAAACTTATGTGACAGTCCAGACAATACTGTGAACCAACACACCAGTCCAGACAATACTGTGCACCAACACACCACTGTGACAGTCCAGACTACACTGTGCACCAACACACCACTGTGACAGTCCAGACAATACTGTGCTGCAACACACCACTGTGACAGTCCAGACAATACTGTGCTGCAACACACCACTGTGACAGTCCAGACAATACTGTGCTGCAACACACCACTGTGACAGTCCAGACAATACTGTGCACCAATACACCACTGTGACAGTCCAGACTATACTGTGCTGCAACACACCACTGTGACAGTCCAGACAATACTGTGCACCAACACACCACTGTGACAGTCCAGACAATACTGTGCACCAACACACCACTGTGACAGTCCAGACTATAATGTGCTGTAACACACCACTGTGACAGTGCAGACAATACTGTGCACCAACACACCACTGTGACAGTGCAGACAATACTGTGCTGCAACACACCACTGTGACAGTCCAGACAATACTGTGCACCAACACACCACTGTGACAGTCCAGACTATACTGTACACCAACACACCACTGTGACAGTCCAGACTATAATGTGCACCAACACACCACTGCGACAGTCCAGACAATACTGTGCACCAACACACCACTGTGACAGTGCAGACAATATTGTGCTGCAACACACCACTGTGACAGTCCAGACAATACTGTGCACCAACACACCACTGTGACAGTCCAGACTATAATGTGCACCAACACACCACTGCGACAGTCCAGACAATATTGTGCTGTAACACACCACTGTGACAGACCAGACAATACTGTGCACCAACACACCACTGTGACAGTCCAGACAATACTGTGCTGCAACACACCACTGTGACAGTCCAGACAATAATGTGCACCAACACACCACTGTGACAGTCCAGACAATACTGTGATGGAATACACCACTGTGTCAGTCCAGACAATACTGTGCACCAACACACCACTGTGACAATCCAGACAATACTGTGCACCAACACACCACTGTGACAGTGCAGACAATATTGTGCACCAACACACCACCGTGACAGTCCAGACTATACTGTGCACCAATACACCACTGTGCCAGTCCAGACAATACTGTGCTGCAATACACTACTGTGACAGCCCAGACAATACTGTGCACCAACACACCACTGTGCCAGTACAGACAATACTGTGATGGAATACACCACTGTGACAGTCCAGACAATACTGTGCACCAACACACCACTGTGACAGTCCAGACCATACTGTGCACCAACACACCACTGTGACAGTCCAGACAATACTGTGCACCAACACACCACTGTGACAGTCCAGACAATACTGTGCACCAACACACCACTGTGACAATCCAGACAATACTGTGCACCAACACACCACTGTGACAGTCCAGACAATACTGTGCACCAACACACCACTGTGACAGTCCAGACTATACTGTGCACCAACACACTACTGTGACAGTCCAGACAATACTGTGCTGCAATACACCACTGTGACAGTCCAGACAATACTGTGCACCAACACACCACTGTGACAGTCCAGACAATACTGTGCACCAACACACCACTGTGACAGTCCAGACAATTCTATGCACCAACACACCACTGTGACAGTCCAGACTATACTGTGCACCAACACACCACTGTGACAGTCCAGACAATACTGTGCACCAACACACCACTGTGACAGTCCAGACTATACTGTGCACCAACACACTACTGTGACAGTCCAGACAATACTGTGCACCAACACACCACTGTGACAGTCAAGACAATACTGTGCACCAACACACCACTGTGACAGTCCAGACTATACTGTGCACCAACACACCACTGTGACAGTCCAGACAATACTGTGTTGCAACACACCACTGTGACAGTCCAGACTATACTGTGCACCAACACACCACTGTGACAGTCCAGACTATACTGAGCTGCAACACACCACTGTGACAGTCCAGACTATACTGTGCTGCAACACACCACTGTGACAGTCCAGACTATACTGTGCACCAACACACCACTGTGACAGTCCAGACAATACTGTGCTGCAACACACCACTGTGACAGTCCAGACTATACTGTGCACCAACACACCACTGTGACAGTCCAGACTATATTGTGCTGCAACACACCACTGTGACAGACCAGACAATAATGTGCACCAACACACCACTGTGTGCACCAACACACCACTGTGACAGTCCAGACAATACTGTGCACCAACACACCACTGTGTGCACCAACACACCACTGTGACAGTCCAAACAATACTGTGTACCAACACACCACTGTGACAGTCCAGACAATACTGTGCACCAACACACCACTGTGACAGTCCAGACAATACTGTGCTGCAACACACCACTGTGACAGTCCAGACTATAATGTACACCGACACACCACTGTGACAGTCCAGACAATACTGTGCACCAACACACCACTGTGACAGCCCAGACAATACTGTGCACCAACACACCACTGTGACAGTCCAGACAATACTTTGATGGAATATACCACTGTGACAGCACAGACAATACTGTGCACCAACACACCACTGCGACAGTACAGACAATACTGTGATGGAATACACCACTGTGACAGTCCAGACAATATTGTGCACCAACACACCACTGTGACAGTCCAGACAATAATGTGCACCAACACACCACTGTGACAGTCCAGACAATAATGTGCACCAACACACCACTGTGACAGTCCAGACAATACTGTGCACCAACACACCACTGTGACAATCCAGACAATACTGTGCACCAACACACCACTGTGACATTCCAGACAATACTGTGCACCAACACACCACTGTGACAGTCCAGACTATACTGTGCACCAACACACTACTGTGACAGTCCAGACAATAATGTGCTGCAATACACCACTGTGACAGTCCAGACAATACTGTGCACCAACACACCACTGTGACAGTCCAGACAATAATGTGCACCAACACACCACTGTGACAGTCCAGACAATACTGTGCACCAACACACCACTGTGACAGTCCAGACTATACTGTGCACCAACACACCACTGTGACAGTCCAGACAATACTGTGCACCAACACACCACTGTGACAGTCCAGACTATACTGTGCACCAACACACCACTGTGACAGTCCAGACAATACTGTGCACCAACACACCACTGTGACAGTTCAGACAATACTGTGTACCAACACACCACTGTGACAGTCCAGACAATATTGTGCTGCAACACACCACTGTGACAGACCAGACAATACTGTGCACCAACACACCACGGTGTGCACCAACACACCACTGTGACAGTCCAGACTATACTGTGCACCAACACACCACTGTGACAGTCCAGACTATACTGTGCACCAACACACCACTGTGACAGTCCAGACTATACTGTGCACCAACACACCACTGTGACAGTCCAGACAATACTGTGCACCAACACACCACTGTGACAGTCCAGACAATACTGTGTACCAACACACCACTGTGACAGTCCAGACAATACTGTGCTGCAACACACCACTGTGACAGTCCAGACAATATTGTGCTGTAACACACCACTGTGACAGACCAGACAATACTGTGCACCAACACACCACTGTGACAGTCCAGACAATACTGTGCTGCAACACACCACTGTGACAGTCCAGACAATAATGTGCACCAACACACCACTGTGACAGTCCAGACAATACTGTGATGGAATACACCACTGTGTCAGTCCAGACAATACTGTGCACCAACACACCACTGTGACAATCCAGACAATACTGTGCACCAACACACCACTGTGACAGTGCAGACAATACTGTGCACCAACACACCACCGTGACAGTCCAGACTATACTGTGCACCAATACACCACTGTGCCAGTCCAGACAATACTGTGCTGCAATACACTACTGTGACAGTCCAGACAATACTGTGATGGAATACACCACTGTGACAGCCCAGAAAATACTGTGTACCAACACACCACTGTGACAGTCCAGACAATACTGTGCACCAACACACCACTGTGACAGTCCAGACAATACTGTGCACCAACACACCACTGTGACAGTCCAGACAATACTGTGCACCAACACACCACTGTGACAGTCCAGACAATACTGTGCACCAACACACCACTGTGACAGTCCAGACAATACTGTGCTGCAACACACCACTGTGACAGTCCAGACAATAATGTGCACCAACAAACTTATGTGACAGTCCAGACAATACTGTGAACCAACACACCAGTCCAGACAATACTGTGCACCAACACACCACTGTGACAGTCCAGACTACACTGTGCACCAACACACCACTGTGACAGTCCAGACAATACTGTGCTGCAACACACCACTGTGACAGTCCAGACAATACTGTGCTGCAACACACCACTGTGACAGTCCAGACAATACTGTGCTGCAACACACCACTGTGACAGTCCAGACAATACTGTGCACCAATACACCACTGTGACAGTCCAGACTATACTGTGCTGCAACACACCACTGTGACAGTCCAGACAATACTGTGCACCAACACACCACTGTGACAGTCCAGACAATACTGTGCACCAACACACCACTGTGACAGTCCAGACTATAATGTGCTGTAACACACCACTGTGACAGTGCAGACAATACTGTGCACCAACACACCACTGTGACAGTGCAGACAATACTGTGCTGCAACACACCACTGTGACAGTCCAGACAATACTGTGCACCAACACACCACTGTGACAGTCCAGACTATACTGTACACCAACACACCACTGTGACAGTCCAGACTATAATGTGCACCAACACACCACTGCGACAGTCCAGACAATACTGTGCACCAACACACCACTGTGACAGTGCAGACAATATTGTGCTGCAACACACCACTGTGACAGTCCAGACAATACTGTGCACCAACACACCACTGTGACAGTCCAGACTATACTGTGCACCAACACACCACTGTGACAGTCCAGACTATAATGTGCACCAACACACCACTGTGACAGTCCAGACAATACTCTGTGCACCAACACACCACTGTGACAGACCAGACAATACTGTGCACCAACACACCACTGTGACAGTCCAGACAATACTGTGCACCAATACACCACTGTGACAGTCCAGACAATACTGTGCACCAACACACCACTGTGACAGTCCAGACAATACTGTGCACCAACACACCACTGTGACAGTCCAGACAATACTGTGCACCAACACACCACTGTGACAGTCCAGACTATACTGTGCACCAACACACCACTGTGACAGTCCAGACTATAATGTGCACCAACACACCACTGTGACAGTCCAGACAATACTGTGTGCACCAACACACCACTGTGACAGACCAGACAATACTGTGCACCAACACACCACTGTGACAGTCCAGACAATACTGTGCACCAATACACCACTGTGACAGTCCAGACAATACTGTGCACCAACACACCACTGTGACAGTCAAGACAATACTGTGCACCAACACACCACTGTGACAGTCCAGACTATACTGTGCACCAACACACCACTGTGACAGTCCAGACAATACTTTGATGGAATATACCACTGTGACAGCACAGACAATACTGTGCACCAACACACCACTGCGACAGTACAGACAATACTGTGATGGAATACACCACTGTGACAGTCCAGACAATATTGTGCACCAACACACCACTGTGACAGTCCAGACAATAATGTGCACCAACACACCACTGTGACAGTCCAGACAATAATGTGCACCAACACACCACTGTGACAGTCCAGACAATACTGTGCACCAACACACCACTGTGACAATCCAGACAATACTGTGCACCAACACACCACTGTGACATTCCAGACAATACTGTGCACCAACACACCACTGTGACAGTCCAGACTATACTGTGCACCAACACACTACTGTGACAGTCCAGACAATAATGTGCTGCAATACACCACTGTGACAGTCCAGACAATACTGTGCACCAACACACCACTGTGACAGTCCAGACAATAATGTGCACCAACACACCACTGTGACAGTCCAGACAATACTGTGCACCAACACACCACTGTGACATTCCAGACTATACTGTGCACCAACACACCACTGTGACAGTCCAGACAATACTGTGCACCAACACACCACTGTGACAGTCCAGACTATACTGTGCACCAACACACCACTGTGACAGTCCAGACAATACTGTGCACCAACACACCACTGTGACAGTTCAGACAATACTGTGTACCAACACACCACTGTGACAGTCCAGACAATATTGTGCTGCAACACACCACTGTGACAGACCAGACAATACTGTGCACCAACACACCACGGTGTGCACCAACACACCACTGTGACAGTCCAGACTATACTGTGCACCAACACACCACTGTGACAGTCCAGACTATACTGTGCACAACACACCACTGTGACAGTCCAGACTATACTGTGCACCAACACACCACTGTGACAGTCCAGACAATACTGTGCACCAACACACCACTGTGACAGTCCAGACAATACTGTGTACCAACACACCACTGTGACAGTCCAGACAATACTGTGCTGCAACACACCACTGTGACAGTCCAGACAATATTGTGCTGTAACACACCACTGTGACAGACCAGACAATACTGTGCACCAACACACCACTGTGACAGTCCAGACAATACTGTGCTGCAACACACCACTGTGACAGTCCAGACAATAATGTGCACCAACACACCACTGTGACAGTCCAGACAATACTGTGATGGAATACACCACTGTGTCAGTCCAGACAATACTGTGCACCAACACACCACTGTGACAATCCAGACAATACTGTGCACCAACACACCACTGTGACAGTGCAGACAATACTGTGCACCAACACACCACCGTGACAGTCCAGACTATACTGTGCACCAATACACCACTGTGCCAGTCCAGACAATACTGTGCTGCAATACACTACTGTGACAGTCCAGACAATACTGTGATGGAATACACCACTGTGACAGCCCAGAAAATACTGTGTACCAACACACCACTGTGACAGTCCAGACAATACTGTGCACCAACACACCACTGTGACAGTCCAGACAATACTGTGCACCAACACACCACTGTGACAGTCCAGACAATACTGTGCACCAACACACCACTGTGACAGTCCAGACAATACTGTGCACCAACACACCACTGTGACAGTCCAGACAATACTGTGCTGCAACACACCACTGTGACAGTCCAGACAATAATGTGCACCAACAAACTTATGTGACAGTCCAGACAATACTGTGAACCAACACACCAGTCCAGACAATACTGTGCACCAACACACCACTGTGACAGTCCAGACTACACTGTGCACCAACACACCACTGTGACAGTCCAGACAATACTGTGCTGCAACACACCACTGTGACAGTCCAGACAATACTGTGCTGCAACACACCACTGTGACAGTCCAGACAATACTGTGCTGCAACACACCACTGTGACAGTCCAGACAATACTGTGCACCAATACACCACTGTGACAGTCCAGACTATACTGTGCTGCAACACACCACTGTGACAGTCCAGACAATACTGTGCACCAACACACCACTGTGACAGTCCAGACAATACTGTGCACCAACACACCACTGTGACAGTCCAGACTATAATGTGCTGTAACACACCACTGTGACAGTGCAGACAATACTGTGCACCAACACACCACTGTGACAGTGCAGACAATACTGTGCTGCAACACACCACTGTGACAGTCCAGACAATACTGTGCACCAACACACCACTGTGACAGTCCAGACTATACTGTACACCAACACACCACTGTGACAGTCCAGACTATAATGTGCACCAACACACCACTGCGACAGTCCAGACAATACTGTGCACCAACACACCACTGTGACAGTGCAGACAATATTGTGCTGCAACACACCACTGTGACAGTCCAGACAATACTGTGCACCAACACACCACTGTGACAGTCCAGACTATACTGTGCACCAACACACCACTGTGACAGTCCAGACTATAATGTGCACCAACACACCACTGTGACAGTCCAGACAATACTCTGTGCACCAACACACCACTGTGACAGACCAGACAATACTGTGCACCAACACACCACTGTGACAGTCCAGACAATACTGTGCACCAATACACCACTGTGACAGTCCAGACAATACTGTGCACCAACACACCACTGTGACAGTCCAGACAATACTGTGCACCAACACACCACTGTGACAGTCCAGACAATACTGTGCACCAACACACCACTGTGACAGTCCAGACTATACTGTGCACCAACACACCACTGTGACAGTCCAGACTATAATGTGCACCAACACACCACTGTGACAGTCCAGACAATACTGTGTGCACCAACACACCACTGTGACAGACCAGACAATACTGTGCACCAACACACCACTGTGACAGTCCAGACAATACTGTGCACCAATACACCACTGTGACAGTCCAGAAAATACTGTGCTGCAACACACCACTGTGACAGTCCAGACTATACTGTGCACCAACACACCACTGTGACAGTCCAGACTATAATGTGCACCAACACACCACTGTGACAGTCCAGACAATACTGTGCACCAACACACCACTGTGACAGACCAGACAATACTGTGCACCAACACACCACTGTGTGCACCAACACACCACTGTGACAGACCAGACAATACTGTGCACCAACACACCACTGTGACAGTCCAGACAATACTGTGTACCAACACACCACTGTGACAGTCCAGACAATACTGTGCACCAACACACCACTGTGACAGTCCAGACAATACTGTGCTGCAACACACCACTGTGACAGTCCAGACAATACTGTGCACCAGCACACCACTGTGACAGTCCAGACAATACTGTGATGGAATATACCAATGTGACAGCCCAGACAATACTGTGCACCAACACACCACTGTGACAGTACAGACAATACTGTGATGGAATACACCACTGTGACAGTCCAGACAATACTGTGCACCAACACACCACTGTGACAGTCCAGACCATACTGTGCACCAACACACCACTGTGACAGTCCAGACAATACTGTGCACCAACACACCACTGTGACAGTGCAGACAATACTGTGCACCAACACACCACTGTGACAATACAGACAATACTGTGCACCAACACACCACTGTGACAGTCCAGACAATACTGTGCACCAACACACCACTGTGACAGTCCAGACTATACTGTGCACCAACACACTACTGTGACAGTCCAGACAATACTGTGCTGCAATACACCACTGTGACAGTCCAGACAATACTGTGCACCAACACACCACTGTGACAGTCCAGACAATACTGTGCACCAACACACCACTGTGACAGTCCAGACAATACTGTGCACCAACACACCACTGTGACAGTCCAGACTATAATGTGCACCAACACACCACTGTGACAGTCCAGACAATACTGTGCACCAACACACCACTGTGACAGTCCAGACTATACTGTGCACCAACACACTACTGTGACAGTCCAGACAATACTGTGCACCAACACACCACTGTGACAGTCAAGACAATACTGTGCACCAACACACCACTGTGACAGTCCAGACAATACTGTGATGGAATATACCACTGTGACAGCCCAGACAATACTGTGCACCAACACACCACTGTGACAGTACAGACAATACTGTGATGGAATACACCACTGTGACAGTCCAGACAATACTGTGCACCAACACACCACTGTGACAGTCCAGACAATACTGTGCACCAACACACCACTGTGACAGTCCAGACAATACTGTGCACCAATACACCACTGTGACAGTCCAGACAATACTGTGCTGCAACACACCACTGTGACAGTCCAGACTATACTGTGCACCAACACACCACTGTGACAGTCCAGACTATAATGTGCACCAACACACCACTGTGACAGTCCAGACAATACTGTGCACCAACACACCACTGTGACAGACCAGACAATACTGTGCACCAACACACCACTGTGTGCACCAACACACCACTGTGACAGATCAGACAATACTGTGCACCAACACACCACTGTGACAGTCCAGACAATACTGTGTACCAACACACCACTGTGACAGTCCAGACAATACTGTGCACCAACACACCACTGTGACAGTCCAGACAATACTGTGCTGCAACACACCACTGTGACAGTCCAGACAATACTGTGCACCAGCACACCACTGTGACAGTCCAGACAATACTGTGATGGAATATACCAATGTGACAGCCCAGACAATACTGTGCACCAACACACCACTGTGACAGTACAGACAATACTGTGATGGAATACACCACTGTGACAGTCCAGACAATACTGTGCACCAACACACCACTGTGACAGTCCAGACTATACTGTGCACCAACACACTACTGTGACAGTCCAGACAATACTGTGCACCAACACACCACTGTGACAGTCAAGACAATACTGTGCACCAACACACCACTGTGACAGTCCAGACAATACTGTGATGGAATATACCACTGTGACAGCCCAGACAATACTGTGCACCAACACACCACTGTGACAGTACAGACAATACTGTGATGGAATACACCACTGTGACAGTCCAGACAATACTGTGCACCAACACACCACTGTGACAGTCCAGACAATACTGTGCACCAACACACCACTGTGACAGTCCAGACAATACTGTGCACCAACACACCACTGTGACAGTCCAGACAATACTGTGCACCAACACACCACTGTGACAATCCAGACAATACTGTGCACCAACACACCACTGTGACAGTCCAGACAATACTGTGCACCAACACACCACTGTGACAGTCCAGACTATACTGTGCACCAACACACTACTGTGACAGTCCAGACAATAATGTGCTGCAATACACCACTGTGACAGTCCAGACAATACTGTGCACCAACACACCACTGTGACAGTCCAGACAATACTGTGCACCAACACACCACTGTGACAGTCCAGACAATACTGTGCACCAACACACCACTGTGACAGTCCAGACTATACTGTGCACCAACACACCACTGTGACAGTCCAGACAATACTGTGCACCAACACACCACTGTGACAGTCCAGACTATACTGTGCACCAACACACCACTGTGACAGTCCAGACAATACTGTGTACCAACACACCACTGTGACAGTCCAGACAATACTGTGTACCAACACACCACTGTGACAGTCCAGACAATATTGTGCTGCAACACACCACTGTGACAGACCAGACAATACTGTGCACCAACACACCACTGTGTGCACCAACACACCAATGTGACAGTCCAGACTATACTGTGCACCAACACACCACTGTGACAGTCCAGACTATACTGTGCACCAACACACCACTGTGACAGTCTAGACAATACTGTGCTGCAACACACCACTGTGACAGTCCAGACAATATTGTGCTGTAACACACCACTGTGACAGACCAGACAATACTGTGCACCAACACACCACTGTGACAGTCCAGACAATACTGTGCTGCAACACACCACTGTGACAGTCCAGACAATAATGTGCACCAACACACCACTGTGACAGTCCAGACAATACTGTGATGGAATACACCACTGTGACAGTCCAGACAATACTGTGCACCAACACACCACTGTGACAATCCAGACAATACTGTGCACCAACACACCACTGTGACAGTGCAGACAATACTGTGCACCAACACACCACCGTGACAGTCCAGACTATACTGTGCACCAATACACCACTGTGCCCGTCCAGACAATACTGTGCTGCAATACACTACTGTGACAGTCCAGACAATACTGTGATGGAATACACCACTGTGACAGTCCAGACAATACTGTGCTGCAACACACCACTGTGACAGTCCAGACAATACTGTGCACCAACACACCACTGTGACAATCCAGACAATACTGTGCACCAACACACCACTGTGACAGTCCAGACAATACTGTGTACCAACACACCACTGTGACAGTCCATACTATACTGTGCACCAACACACCACTGTGACAGTCCAGACAATACTGTGCACCAACACACCACTGTGACAGTCCAGACTATACTGTGCACCAACACACCACTGTGACAGTCCAGACTATACTGTGCACCAACACACCACTGTGACAGTCCAGACAATACTGTGCACCAACACACCACTGTGACAGTCCAGACAATACTGTGCACCAACACACCACTGTGACAGTCCAGACAATAATGTGCACCAACACACTTATGTGACAGTCCAGACAATAATGTGAACCAACACACCAGTCCAGACAATACTGTGCACCAACACACCACTGTGACAGTCCAGACAATACTATGCTCCAACACACCACTGTGACAGTCCAGACAATACTGTGCACCAACACACCACTGTGACAGTCCAGACTATACTGTGCACCAACACACCACTGTGACAGTCCAGACAATACTGTGCTGCAACACACCACTGTGACAGTCCAGACAATACTGTGCTGCAACACACCACTGTGACAGTCCAGACAATACTGTGCTGCAACACACCACTGTGACAGTCCAGACAATACTGTGCACCAATACACCACTGTGACAGTCCAGACTATACTGTGCTGCAACACACCACTGTGACAGTCCAGACAATACTGTGCACCAACACACCACTGTGACAGTCCAGACAATACTGTGCACCAACACACCACTGTGACAGTCCAGACTATAATGTGCTGTAACACACCACTGTGACAGTGCAGACAATACTGTGCTGCAACACACCACTGTGACAGTCCAGACAATACTGTGCACCAACACACCACTGTGACAGTCCAGACTATACTGTGCACCAACACACCACTGTGACAGTCCAGACTATAATGTGCACCAACACACCACTGTGACAGTCCAGACAATACTGTGCACCAACACACCACTGTGACAGTGCAGACAATACTGTGCTGCAACACACCACTGTGACAGTCCAGACAATACTGTGCACCAACACACCACTGTGACAGTCCACACTATACTGTGCACCAACACACCACTGTGACAGTCCAGACTATAATGTGCACCAACACACCACTTTGACAGTCCAGACAATACTCTGTGCACCAACACACCACTGTGACAGACCAGACAATACTGTGCACCAACACACCACTGTGACAGTCCAGACAATACTGTGCACCAATACACCACTGTGACAGTCCAGACAATACTGTGCACCAACACACCACTGTGACAGTCCAAACAATACTGTGCACCAACACACCACTGTGACAGTCCAGACAATACTATGCACCAATACACCACTGTGACAGTGCAGACAATACTGTGCTGCAACACACCACTGTGACAGTCCAGACAATACTGTGCACCAACACACCACTGTGACAGTCCAGACTATACTCTGCACCAACACACCACTGTGACAGTCCAGACTATAATGTGCACCAACACACCACTGTGACAGTCCAGACAATACTGTGTGCACCAACACACCACTGTGACAGACCAGACAATACTGTGCACCAACACACCACTGTGACAGTCCAGACAATACTGTGCTCCAATACAGCACTGTGACAGTCCAGACAATACTGTGCTGCAACACACCACTGTGACAGTCCAGACTATACTGTGCACCAACACACCACTGTGACAGTCCAGACTATAATGTGCACCAACACACCACTGTGACAGTCCAGACAATACTGTGCACCAACACACCACTGTGACAGTCCAGACAATACTGTGCACCAACACACCACTGTGACAGTCCAGACAATACTGTGCACCAACACACCACTGTGACAGTGCAGACAATACTGTGCACCAACACACCACCGTGACAGTCCAGACAATACTGTGCACCAACACACCACTGTGACAGTGCAGACAATACTGTGCACCAACACACCACTGTGACAGTCCAGACTATACTGTGCACCAACACATCACTGTGACAGTCCAGACAATACTGTGCTGCAATACACCACTGTGACAGTCCAGACTATACTGTGTACCAACACATCACTGTGACAGTTTAGACAATACTGTGCTGCAATACACCACTGTGACAGTCCAGACTATACTGTGTACCAACACACCACTGTGACAGTCCAGACAATATTGTGCTGCAACACACCACTGTGACAGACCAGACAACACTGTGCACCAACACACCACTGTGTGCACCAACACACCACTGTGACAGTTCAGACTATACTGTGCACCAACACACCACTGTGACAGTCCATACTATACTGTGCACCAACACACCACTGTGACAGTCCAGACAATACTGTGCTGCAACACACCACTGTGACAGTCCAGACAATACTGTGCTGCAATACACCACTGTGACAGTCCAGACTATACTGTGCACCAACACACCACTGTGACAGTCCAGACTATACTGTGCACCAACACACCACTGTGACAGTCCAGACAATACTGTACTGCAACACACCACTGTGACAGTCCAGACAATATTATGCTGCAATACACCACTGTGACAGACCAGACAATACTGTGCACCAACACACCACTGTGTGCACCAACACACCACTGTGACAGACCAGACAATACTGTGCACCAACACACCACTGTGTGCACCAACACACCACTGTGACAGACCAGACAATACTGTGCACCAACACACCACTGTGACAGTCCAGACAATACTTTGATGGAATATACCACTGTGACAGCCCAGACAATACTGTGCACCAACACACCACTGTGACAGTACAGACAATACTGTGATGGAATACACCACTGTGACAGTCCAGACTATAATGTGCACCAACACACCACTGTGACAGTCCAGACAATACTGTGTGCACCAACACACCACTGTGACAGACCAGACAATACTGTGCACCAACACACCACTGTGACAGTCCAGACAATACTGTGCTCCAATACACCACTGTGACAGTCCAGACAATACTGTGCTGCAACACACCACTGTGACAGTCCAGACTATACTGTGCACCAACACACCACTGTGACAGTCCAGACTATAATGTGCACCAACACACCACTGTGACAGTCCAGACAATACTGTGCACCAACACACCACTGTGACAGTCCAGACAATACTGTGCACCAACACACCACTGTGACAGTCCAGACAATACTGTGCACCAACACACCACTGTGACAGTGCAGACAATACTGTGCACCAACACACCACCGTGACAGTCCAGACAATACTGTGCACCAACACACCACTGTGACAGTGCAGACAATACTGTGCACCAACACACCACTGTGACAGTCCAGACTATACTGTGCACCAACACATCACTGTGACAGTCCAGACAATACTGTGCTGCAATACACCACTGTGACAGTCCAGACTATACTGTGTACCAACACATCACTGTGACAGTTTAGACAATACTGTGCTGCAATACACCACTGTGACAGTCCAGACTATACTGTGTACCAACACACCACTGTGACAGTCCAGACAATATTGTGCTGCAACACACCACTGTGACAGACCAGACAACACTGTGCACCAACACACCACTGTGTGCACCAACACACCACTGTGACAGTTCAGACTATACTGTGCACCAACACACCACTGTGACAGTCCATACTATACTGTGCACCAACACACCACTGTGACAGTCCAGACAATACTGTGCTGCAACACACCACTGTGACAGTCCAGACAATACTGTGCTGCAATACACCACTGTGACAGTCCAGACTATACTGTGCACCAACACACCACTGTGACAGTCCAGACTATACTGTGCACCAACACACCACTGTGACAGTCCAGACAATACTGTGCACCAACACACCACTGTGACAGTCCAGACTATACTGTGCACCAACACACCACTGTGACAGTCCAGACAATACTGTGCACCAACACACCACTGTGACAGTCCAGACAATACTGTGTACCAACACACCACTGTGACAGTCCAGACAATATTGTGCTGCAACACACCACTGTGACAGACCAGACAATACTGTGCACCAACACACCACGGTGTGCACCAACACACCACTGTGACAGTCCAGACTATACTGTGCACCAACACACCACTGTGACAGTCCAGACTATACTGTGCACCATCACACCACTGTGACAGTCTAGACAATACTGTGCTGCAACACACCACTGTGACAGTCCAGACAATATTGTGCTGTAACACACCACTGTGACAGACCAGACAATACTGTGCACCAACACACCACTGTGACAGTCCAGACAATACTGTGCTGCAACACACCACTGTGACAGTCCAGACAATAATGTGCACCAACACACCACTGTGACAGTCCAGACAATACTGTGATGGAATACACCACTGTGTCAGTCCAGACAATACTGTGCACCAACACACCACTGTGACAATCCAGACAATACTGTGCACCAACACACCACTGTGACAGTGCAGACAATACTGTGCATCAACACACCACCGTGACAGTCCAGACTATACTGTGCACCAATACACCACTGTGCCAGTCCAGACAATACTGTGCTGCAATACACTACTGTGACAGTCCAGACAATACTGTGATGGAATACACCACTGTGACAGCCCAGAAAATACTGTGTACCAACACACCACTGTGACAGTCCAGACAATACTGTGCACCAACACACCACTGTGACAGTCCAGACAATACTGTGCACCAACACACCACTGTGACAGTCCAGACAATACTGTGCACCAACACACCACTGTGACAGTCCAGACAATACTGTGCACCAACACACCACTGTGACAGTCCAGACAATACTGTGCTGCAACACACCACTGTGACAGTCCAGACAATAATGTGCACCAACAAACTTATGTGACAGTCCAGACAATACTGTGAACCAACACACCAGTCCAGACAATACTGTGCACCAACACACCACTGTGACAGTCCAGACTATACTGTGCACCAACACACCACTGTGACAGTCCAGACAATACTGTGCTGCAACACACCACTGTGACAGTCCAGACAATACTGTGCTGCAACACACCACTGTGACAGTCCAGACAATACTGTGCTGCAACACACCACTGTGACAGTCCAGACAATACTGTGCACCAATACACCACTGTGACAGTCCAGACTATACTGTGCTGCAACACACCACTGTGACAGTCCAGACAATACTGTGCACCAACACACCACTGTGACAGTCCAGACAATACTGTGCACCAACACACCACTGTGACAGTCCAGACTATAATGTGCTGTAACACACCACTGTGACAGTGCAGACAATACTGTGCACCAACACACCACTGTGACAGTGCAGACAATACTGTGCTGCAACACACCACTGTGACAGTCCAGACAATACTGTGCACCAACACACCACTGTGACAGTCCAGACTATACTGTACACCAACACACCACTGTGACAGTGCAGACTATAATGTGCACCAACACACCACTGTGACAGTCCAGACAATACTGTGCACCAACACACCACTGTGACAGTGCAGACAATATTGTGCTGCAACACACCACTGTGACAGTCCAGACAATACTGTGCACCAACACACCACTGTGACAGTCCAGACTATACTGTGCACCAACACACCACTGTGACAGTCCAGACTATAATGTGCACCAACACACCACTGTGACAGTCCAGACAATACTCTGTGCACCAACACACCACTGTGACAGACCAGACAATACTGTGCACCAACACACCACTGTGACAGTCCAGACAATACTGTGCACCAATACACCACTGTGACAGTCCAGACAATACTGTGCACCAACACACCACTGTGACAGTCCAGACAATACTGTGCACCAACACACCACTGTGACAGTCCAGACAATACTGTGCACCAACACACCACTGTGACAGTCCAGACTATACTGTGCACCAACACACCACTGTGACAGTCCAGACTATAATGTGCACCAACACACCACTGTGACAGTCCAGACAATACTGTGTGCACCAACACACCACTGTGACAGACCAGACAATACTGTGCACCAACACACCACTGTGACAGTCCAGACAATACTGTGCACCAATACACCACTGTGACAGTCCAGACAATACTGTGCTGCAACACACCACTGTGACAGTCCAGACTATACTGTGCACCAACACACCACTGTGACAGTCCAGACTATAATGTGCACCAACACACCACTGTGACAGTCCAGACAATACTGTGCACCAACACACCACTGTGACAGACCAGACAATACTGTGCACCAACACACCACTGTGTGCACCAACACACCACTGTGACAGACCAGACAATACTGTGCACCAACACACCACTGTGACAGTCCAGACAATACTGTGTACCAACACACCACTGTGACAGTCCAGACAATACTGTGCACCAACACACCACTGTGACAGTCCAGACAATACTGTGCTGCAACACACCACTGTGACAGTCCAGACAATACTGTGCACCAGCACACCACTGTGACAGTCCAGACAATACTGTGATGGAATATACCAATGTGACAGCCCAGACAATACTGTGCACCAACACACCACTGTGACAGTACAGACAATACTGTGATGGAATACACCACTGTGACAGTCCAGACAATACTGTGCACCAACACACCACTGTGACAGTCCAGACCATACTGTGCACCAACACACCACTGTGACAGTCCAGACAATACTGTGCACCAACACACCACTGTGACAGTGCAGAAAATACTGTGCACCAACACACCACTGTGACAATACAGACAATACTGTGCACCAACACACCACTGTGACAGTCCAGACAATACTGTGCACCAACACACCACTGTGACAGTCCAGACTATACTGTGCACCAACACACTACTGTGACAGTCCAGACAATACTGTGCTGCAATACACCACTGTGACAGTCCAGACAATACTGTGCACCAACACACCACTGTGACAGTCCAGACAATACTGTGCACCAACACACCACTGTGACAGTCCAGACAATACTGTGCACCAACACACCACTGTGACAGTCCAGACTATAATGTGCACCAACACACCACTGTGACAGTCCAGACAATACTGTGCACCAACACACCACTGTGACAGTCCAGACTATACTGTGCACCAACACACTACTGTGACAGTCCAGACAATACTGTGCACCAACACACCACTGTGACAGTCAAGACAATACTGTGCACCAACACACCACTGTGACAGTCCAGACTATACTGTGCACCAACACACCACTGTGACAGTCCAGACAATACTGTGCTGCAACACACCACTGTGACAGTCCAGCCTATACTGTGCACCAACACACCACTGTGACAGTCCAGACTATACTGTGCTGCAACACACCACTGTGACAGTCCAGACTATACTGTGCTGCAACACACCACTGTGACAGTCCAGACAATACTGTGCACCAACACACCACTGTGACAGTCCAAACAATACTGTGCACCAACACACCACTGTGACAGTCCAGACAATACTATGCACCAATACACCACTGTGACAGTGCAGACAATACTGTGCTGCAACACACCACTGTGACAGTCCAGACAATACTGTGCACCAACACACCACTGTGTGCACCAACACACCACTGTGACAGTCCAGACAATACTGTGCACCAACACACCACTGTGTGCACCAACACACCACTGTGACAGTCCAGACAATACTGTGTACCAACACACCACTGTGACAGTCCAGACAATACTGTGCACCAACACACCACTGTGACAGTCCAGACAATACTGTGCTGCAACACACCACTGTGACAGTCCAGACTATAATGTACACCGACACACCACTGTGACAGTCCAGACAATACTGTGCACCAACACACCACTGTGACAGTCCAGACAATACTGTGCACCAACACACCACTGTGACAGTCCAGACAATACTGTGCACCAATACACCACTGTGTCAGTCCAGACTATACTGTGCACCAACACACCACTGTGACAGCCCAGACAATACTGTGCACCAACACACCACTGTGACAGTCCAGACAATACTTTGATGGAATATACCACTGTGACAGCCCAGACAATACTGTGCACCAACACACCACTGTGACAGTACAGACAATACTGTGATGGAATACACCACTGTGACAGTCCAGACAATACTGTGCACCAACACACCACTGTGACAATCCAGACAATACTGTGCACCAACACACCACTGTGACAGTCCAGACAATAATGTGCACCAACACACCACTGTGACAGTCCAGACAATACTGTGCACCAACACACCACTGTGACAATACAGACAATACTGTGCACCAACACACCACTGTGACAGTCCAGACAATACTGTGCACCAACACACTACTGTGACAGTCCAGACAATAATGTGCTGCAATACACCACTGTGACAGTGCAGACAATACTGTGCACCAACACACCACTGTGACAGTCCAGACAATACTGTGCACCAACACACCACTGTGACAGTCTAGACAATACTGTGCACCAACACACCACTCTGACAGTCCAGACTATACTGTGCACCAACACACCACTGTGACAGTCCAGACAATACTGTGCACCAACACACCACTGTGACAGTCCAGACTATACTGTGCACCAACACACCACTGTGACAGTCCAGACAATACTGTGCACCAACACACCACTGTGACAGTCCAGACAATACTGTGTACCAACACACCACTGTGACAGTCCAGACAATATTTTGTTGCAACACACCACTGTGACAGACCAGACAATACTGTGCACCAACACACCACGGTGTGCACCAACACACCACTGTGACAGTCCAGACTATACTGTGCACCAACACACCACTGTGACAGTCCAGACTATACTGTGCACCAACACACCACTGTGACAGTCTAGACAATACTGTGCTGCAACACACCACTGTGACAGTCCAGACAATATTGTGCTGTAACACACCACTGTGACAGACCAGACAATACTGTGCACCAACACACCACTGTGACAGTCCAGACAATACTGTGCTGCAACACACCACTGTGACAGTCCAGACAATAATGTGCACCAACACACCACTGTGACAGTCCAGACAATACTGTGATGGAATACACCACTGTGTCAGTCCAGACAATACTGTGCACCAACACACCACTGTGACAATCCAGACAATACTGTGCACCAACACACCACTGTGACAGTGCAGACAATACTGTGCACCAACACACCACCGTGACAGTCCAGACTATACTGTGCACCAATACACCACTGTGCCAGTCCAGACAATACTGTGCTGCAATACACTACTGTGACAGTCCAGACAATACTGTGATGGAATACACCACTGTGACAGCCCAGAAAATACTGTGTACCAACACACCACTGTGACAGTCCAGACAATACTGTGCACCAACACACCACTGTGACAGTCCAGACAATACTGTGCACCAACACACCACTGTGACAGTCCAGACAATACTGTGCACCAACACACCACTGTGACAGTCCAGACAATACTGTGCTGCAACATACCACTGTGACAGTCCAGACAATAATGTGCACCAACACACTTATGTGACAGTCCAGACAAAACTGTGAACCAACACACCAGTCCAGACAATACTGTGCACCAACACACCACTGTGACAGTCCAGACAATACTGTGCTGCAACACACCACTGTGACAGTCCAGACAATACTGTGCTGCAACACACCACTGTGACAGTCCAGACAATACTGTGCTGCAACACACCACTGTGACAGTCCAGACAATAATGTGCACCAACAAACTTATGTGACAGTCCAGACAATACTGTGAACCAACACACCAGTCCAGACAATACTGTGCACCAACACACCACTGTGACAGTCCAGACTATACTGTGCACCAACACACCACTGTGACAGTCCAGACAATACTGTGCTGCAACACACCACTGTGACAGTCCAGACAATACTGTGCTGCAACACACCACTGTGACAGTCCAGACAATACTGTGCTGCAACACACCACTGTGACAGTCCAGACAATACTGTGAACCAATACACCACTGTGACAGTCCAGACTATACTGTGCTGCAACACACCACTGTGACAGTCCAGACAATACTGTGCACCAACACACCACTGTGACAGTCCAGACAATACTGTGCACCAACACACCACTGTGACAGTCCAGACTATAATGTGCTGTAACACACCACTGTGACAGTGCAGACAATACTGTGCACCAACACACCACTGTGACAGTGCAGACAATACTGTGCTGCAACACACCACTGTGACAGTCCAGACAATACTGTGCACCAACACACCACTGTGACAGTCCAGACTATACTGTACACCAACACACCACTGTGACAGTCCAGACTATAATGTGCACCAACACACCACTGTGACAGTCCAGACAATACTGTGCACCAACACACCACTGTGACAGTGCAGACAATATTGTGCTGCAACACACCACTGTGACAGTCCAGACAATACTGTGCACCAACACACCACTGTGACAGTCCAGACTATACTGTGCACCAACACACCACTGTGACAGTCTAGACTATAATGTGCACCAACACACCACTGTGACAGTCCAGACAATACTCTGTGCACCAACACACCACTGTGACAGACCAGACAATACTGTGCACCAACACACCACTGTGACAGTCCAGACAATACTGTGCACCAATACACCACTGTGACAGTCCAGACAATACTGTGCACCAACACACCACTGTGACAGTCCAGACAATACTGTGCACCAACACACCACTGTGACAGTCCAGACAATACTGTGCACCAACACACCACTGTGACAGTCCAGACTATACTGTGCACCAACACACCACTGTGACAGTCCAGACTATAATGTGCACCAACACACCACTGTGACAGTCCAGACAATACTGTGTGCACCAACACACCACTGTGACAGACCAGACAATACTGTGCACCAACACACCACTGTGACAGTCCAGACAATACTGTGCACCAATACACCACTGTGACAGTCCAGACAATACTGTGCTGCAACACACCACTGTGACAGTCCAGACTATACTGTGCACCAACACACCACTGTGACAGTCCAGACTATAATGTGCACCAACACACCACTGTGACAGTCCAGACAATACTGTGCACCAACACACCACTGTGACAGACCAGACAATACTGTGCACCAACACACCACTGTGTGCACCAACACACCACTGTGACAGACCAGACAATACTGTGCACCAACACACCACTGTGACAGTCCAGACAATACTGTGTACCAACACACCACTGTGACAGTCCAGACAATACTGTGCACCAACACACCACTGTGACAGTCCAGACAATACTGTGCTGCAACACACCACTGTGACAGTCCAGACAATACTGTGCACCAGCACACCACTGTGACAGTCCAGACAATACTGTGATGGAATATACCACTGTGACAGCCCAGACAATACTGTGCACCAACACACCACTGTGACAGTACAGACAATACTGTGATGGAATACACCACTGTGACAGTCCAGACAATACTGTGCTCCAACACACCACTGTGACAGTCCAGACCATACTGTGCACCAACACACCACTGTGACAGTCCAGACAATACTGTGCACCAACACACCACTGTGACAGTGCAGACAATACTGTGCACCAACACACCACTGTGACAATACAGACAATACTGTGCACCAACACACCACTGTGACAGTCCAGACAATACTGTGCACCAACACACCACTGTGACAGTCCAGACTATACTGTGCACCAACACACTACTGTGACAGTCCAGACAATACTGTGCTGCAATACACCACTGTGACAGTCCAGACAATACTGTGCACCAACACACCACTGTGACAGTCCAGACAATACTGTGCACCAACACACCACTGTGACAGTCCAGACAATACTGTGCACCAACACACCACTGTGACAGTCCAGACTATAATGTGCACCAATACACCACTGTGACAGTCCAGACAATACTGTGCACCAACACACCACTGTGACAGTCCAGACTATACTGTGCACCAACACACTACTGTGACAGTCCAGACAATACTGTGCACCAACACACCACTGTGACAGTCAAGACAATACTGTGCACCAACACACCACTGTGACAGTCCAGACTATACTGTGCACCAACACACCACTGTGACAGTCCAGACAATACTGTGCTGCAACACACCACTGTGACAGTCCAGCCTATACTGTGCACCAACACACCACTGTGACAGTCCAGACAATATTGTGCTGCAACACACCACTGTGACAGACCAGACAATACTGTGCACCAACACACCACTGTGTGCACCAACACACCACTGTGACAGTCCAGACAATACTGTGCACCAACACACCACTGTGTGCACCAACACACCACTGTGACAGTCCAGACAATACTGTGTACCAACACACCACTGTGACAGTCCAGACAATACTGTGCACCAACACACCACTGTGACAGTCCAGACAATACTGTGCTGCAACACACCACTGTGACAGTCCAGACTATAATGTACACCGACACACCACTGTGACAGTCCAGACAATACTGTGCACCAACACACCACTGTGACAGTCCAGACAATACTGTGCACCAACACACCACTGTGACAGTCCAGACAATACTGTGCACCAATACACCACTGTGTCAGTCCAGACTATACTGTGCACCAACACACCACTGTGACAGCCCGGACAATACTGTGCACCAACACACCACTGTGACAGTCCAGACAATACTTTGATGGAATATACCACTGTGACAGCCCAGACAATACTGTGCACCAACACACCACTGTGACAGTACAGACAATACTGTGATGGAATACACCACTGTGACAGTCCAGACAATACTGTGCACCAACACACCACTGTGACAGTCCAGACAATACTGTGCACCAACACACCACTGTGACAGTCCAGATAATAATGTGCACCAACACACCACTGTGACAGTCCAGACAATACTGTGCACCAACACACCACTGTGACAATACAGACAATACTGTGCACCAACACACCACTGTGACAGTCCAGACAATACTGTGCACCAACACACTACTGTGACAGTCCAGACAATAATGTGCTGCAATACACCACTGTGACAGTGCAGACAATACTGTGCACCAACACACCACTGTGACAGTCCAGACAATACTGTGCACCAACACACCACTGTGACAGTCCAGACAATACTGTGCACCAACACACCACTCTGACAGTCCAGACTATACTGTGCACCAACACACCACTGTGACAGTCCAGACAATACTGTGCACCAACACACCACTGTGACAGTCCAGACTATACTGTGCACCAACACACCACTGTGACAGTCCAGACAATACTGTGCACCAACACACCACTGTGACAGTCCAGACAATACTGTGTACCAACACACCACTGTGACAGTCCAGACAATATTGTGCTGCAACACACCACTGTGACAGACCAGACAATACTGTGCACCAACACACCACGGTGTGCACCAACACACCACTGTGACAGTCCAGACTATACTGTGCACCAACACACCACTGTGACAGTCCAGACTATACTGTGCACCAACACACCACTGTGACAGTCTAGACAATACTGTGCTGCAACACACCACTGTGACAGTCCAGACAATATTGTGCTGTAACACACCACTGTGACAGACCAGACAATACTGTGCACCAACACACCACTGTGACAGTCCAGACAATACTGTGCTGCAACACACCACTGTGACAGTCCAGACAATAATGTGCACCAACACACCACTGTGACAGTCCAGACAATACTGTGATGGAATACACCACTGTGTCAGTCCAGACAATACTGTGCACCAACACACCACTGTGACAATCCAGACAATACTGTGCACCAACACACCACTGTGACAGTGCAGACAATACTGTGCACCAACACACCACCGTGACAGTCCAGACTATACTGTGCACCAATACACCACTGTGCCAGTCCAGACAATACTGTGCTGCAATACACTACTGTGACAGTCCAGACAATACTGTGATGGAATACACCACTGTGACAGCCCAGAAAATACTGTGTACCAACACACCACTGTGACAGTCCAGACAATACTGTGCACCAACACACCACTGTGACAGTCCAGACAATACTGTGCACCAACACACCACTGTGACAGTCCAGACAATACTGTGCACCAACACACCACTGTGACAGTCCAGACAATACTGTGCTGCAACACACCACTGTGACAGTCCAGACAATAATGTGCACCAACACACTTATGTGACAGTCCAGACAAAACTGTGAACCAACACACCAGTCCAGACAATACTGTGCACCAACACACCACTGTGACAGTCCAGACAATACTGTGCTGCAACACACCACTGTGACAGTCCAGACAATACTGTGCTGCAACACACCACTGTGACAGTCCAGACAATACTGTGCTGCAACACACCACTGTGACAGTCCAGACAATACTGTGCACCAATACACCACTGTGACAGTCCAGACTATACTGTGCTGCAACACACCACTGTGACAGTCCAGACAATACTGTGCACCAACACACCACTGTGACAGTCCAGACAATACTGTGCACCAACACACCACTGTGACAGTCCAGACTATAATGTGCTGTAACACACGACTGTGACAGTGCAGACAATACTGTGCACCAACACACCACTGTGACAGTGCAGACAATACTGTGCTGCAACACACCACTGTGACAGTCCAGACAATACTGTGCACCAACACACTACTGTGACAGTCCAGACTATACTGTGCACCAACACACCACTGTGACAGTCCAGACTATAATGTGCACCAACACACCACTGTGACAGTCCAGACAATACTGTGCACCAACACACCACTGTGACAGTGCAGACAATACTGTGCTGCAACACACCACTGTGACAGTCCAGACAATACTGTGCACCAACACACCACTGTGACAGTCCAGACTATACTGTGCACCAACACACCACTGTGACAGTCCAGACTATAATGTGCACCAACACACCACTGTGACAGTCCAGACAATACTCTGTGCACCAACACACCACTGTGACAGACCAGACAATACTGTGCACCAACACACCACTGTGACAGTCCAGACAATACTGTGCACCAATACACCACTGTGACAGTCCAGACAATACTGTGCACCAACACACCACTGTGACAGTCCAGACAATACTGTGCACCAACACACCACTGTGACAGTCCAGACAATACTGTGCACCAATACACCACTGTGACAGTGCAGACAATACTGTGCTGCAACACACCACTGTGACAGTCCAGACAATACTGTGCACCAACACACCACTGTGACAGTCCAGACTATACTGTGCACCAACACACCACTGTGACAGTCCAGACTATAATGTGCACCAACACACCACTGTGACAGTCCAGACAATACTGTGTGCACCAACACACCACTGTGACAGACCAGACAATACTGTGCACCAACACACCACTGTGACAGTCCAGACAATACTGTGCACCAATACACCACTGTGACAGTCCAGACAATACTGTGCTGCAACACACCACTGTGACAGTCCAGACTATACTGTGCACCAACACACCACTGTGACAGTCCAGACTATAATGTGCACCAACACACCACTGTGACAGTCCAGACAATACTGTGCACCAACACACCACTGTGACAGTCCAGACAATACTGTGCACCAGCACACTACTGTGACAGTCCAGACAATACTGTGCACCAACACACCACTGTGACAGTGCAGACAATACTGTGCACCAACACACCACCGTGACAGTCCAGACAATACTGTGCACCAACACACCACTGTGACAATGCAGACAATACTGTGCACCAACACACCACTGTGACAGTCCAGACTATACTGTGCACCAACACATCACTGTGACAGTCCAGACAATACTGTGCTGCAATACACCACTGTGACAGTCCAGACTATACTGTGTACCAACACACCACTGTGACAGTCCAGACAATATTGTGCTGCAACACACCACTGTGACAGACCAGACAATACTGTGCACCAACACACCACTGTGTGCACCAACACACCACTGTGACAGTTCAGACTATACTGTGCACCAACACACCACTGTGACAGTCCATACTATACTGTGCACCAACACACCACTGTGACAGTCCAGACAATACTGTGCTGCAACACACCACTGTGACAGTCCAGACAATACTGTGCTGCAATACACCACTGTGACAGTCCAGACTATACTGTGCACCAACACACCACTGTGACAGTCCAGACTATACTGTGCACCAACACACCACTGTGACAGTCCAGACAATACTGTGCTGCAACACACCACTGTGACAGTCCAGACAATATTATGCTGCAATACACCACTGTGACAGACCAGACAATACTGTGCACCAACACACCACTGTGTGCACCAACACACCACTGTGACAGACCAGACAATAATGTGCACCAACACACCACTGTGTGCACCAACACACCACTGTGACCGTCCAGACAATACTGTGTACCAACACACCACTGTGACAGTCCAGACAATACTGTGCACCAACACACCACTGTGACAGTCCAGACAATACTGTGCTGCAACACACCACTGTGACAGTCCAGACAATACTGTACACCAACACACCGCTGTGACAGCCCAGACAATACTGTGCACTAACACACCACTGTGACAGTGCAGACAATACTGTGCACCAACACACCACCGTGACAGTCCAGACTATACTGTGCACCAATACACCACTGTGCCAGTCCAGACAATACTGTGCTGCAATACACTACTGTGACAGTCCAGACAATACTGTGATGGAATACACCACTGTGACAGCCCAGAGAATACTGTGCACCAACACACCACTGTGACAGTCCATACAATACTGTGATGGAATACACCACTGTGACAGTGTAGACAATACTGTGCACCAACACACCACTGTGACAGTCCAGACAATACTGTGCACCAACACACCACTGTGACAGTCCAGACAATACTGTAAACCAACACACCACTGTGACAGTCCAGACTATACTGTATACCAAGACACCACTGTGACAGTCCAGACTATACTGTGCACCAACACACCACTGTGACAGTCCAGACAATAATGTACACCAACACACCACTGTGACAGTCCAGACAATACTGTGCACCAACACACCACTGTGACAGTCCAGACAATACTGTGCACCAACACACCACTGTGACATTCCAGACTATACTGTACACCAAGACACCACTGTGACAGTCCAGACTATACTGTGCACCAACACACCACTGTGACAGTCCAGACAATAATGTACACCAACACACCACTGTGACAGTCCAGACAATACTGTGCACCAACACACCACTGTGACAGTCCAGACAATACTGTGCACCAACACACCACTGTGACAGTCCAGACTATACTGTACACCAAGACACCACTGTGACAGTCCAGACTATACTGTGCACCAACACACCACTGTGACAGTCCAGACAATAATGTACACCAACACACCACTGTGACAGTCCAGACAATACTGTGCACCAACACACCACTGTGACAGTCCAGACAATACTGTGCACCAACACACCACTGTGACAGTCCAGACTATACTGTACACCAAGACACCACTGTGACAGTCCAGACTATACTGTGCACCAACACACCACTGTGACAGTCCAGACAATACTGTGCTGCAATACACCACTGTGACAGTCCAGACAATACTGTGCACCAACACACCACTGTGATAGTCCAGACAATACTGTGCACCAACACACCACTGTGACAGTCCAGACAATACTGTGCACCAACACACCACTGTGACAGTCCAGACTATACTGTGCACCAACACACCACTGTGACAGTCCCGACAATACTGTGCACCAACACACCACTGTGACAGTCCAGACTATACTGTGCACCAACACACCACTGTGACAGTCCAGACAATACTGTGCACCAACACACCACTGTGACAGTCCAGACAATACTGTGCACCAACACACCACTGTGACAGTCCAGACTATACTGTGCACCAACACACCACTGTGACAGTCCAGACAATACTGTGCACCAACACACCACTGTGACAGTCCAGACTATACTGTGCACCAACACACCACTGTGACAGTCCAGACAATAATGTGCACCAACACACCACTGTGACAGTCCAGACAATACTGTGCACCAACACACCACTGTGACAGTCCAGACTATACTGTGCACCAACACACCACTGTGACAGTCCAGACAATACTGTGCACCAACACACCACTGTGACAGTCCAGACAATACTGTGCACCGACACACCACTGTGACAGTCCAGACCATACTGTGCAACAACACACCACGGTGACAGTCCAGACAATACTGTGCTGCAACACACCACTGTGACAGTCCAGACAATACTGTGCTGCAACACACCACTGTGACAGTCCAGACAATACTGTGCACCAACACACCACTGTGACAGTCCAGACAATACTGTGCTGCAATACACCACTGTGACAGTCCAGACTATACTGTGTACCAACACACCACTGTGACAGTCCAGATTATACTGTGCACCAACACACCACTCTGACAGTCCAGACAATACTGTGCTGCAACACACCACTGTGACAGTCCAGACAATATTGTGCTGCAACACACCACTGTGACAGACCAGACAATACTGTGCACCAACACACCACTGTGTGCACCAACACACCACTGTGACAGTCCAGACTATACTGTGCACCAACACACCACTGTGACAGTCCAGACTGTACTGTGCACCAACACACCACTGTGACAGTCCAGACAATAATGTGCACCAACACACCACTGTGACAGTCCAGACAATACTGTGATGGAATACACCACTGTGACAGTTCAGACAATACTGTGCACCAACACACCACTGTGACAATCCAGACAATACTGTGCACCAACACACCACTGTGACAGTCCAGACTATAATGTGCACCAACACACCACTGTGCCAGTCCAGACAATACTGTGCTGCAATACACCACTGTGACAGTCCAGACAATACTGTGATGGAATACACCACTGTGACAGCCCAGACAGTACTGTGCACCAACACACCACTGTGACAGTCCATACAATACTGTGATGGAATACACCACTGTGACAGTGCAGACAATACTGTGCACCAACACACCACTGTGACAGTCCAGACCATACTGTGCACCAACACACCACTGTGACAGCCCAGACAATACTGTGCACCAACACACCACTGTGACAGTCCAGACAATACTGTGCACCAACACACCACTGTGACAATACAGACAATACTGTGCACCAACACACCACTGTGACAGTCCAGACAATACTGTGCACCAACACACCACTGTGACAGTCCAGACTATACTGTGCACCAACACACTACTGTGACAGTCCAGACAATACTGTGCTGCAATACACCACTGTGACAGTCCAGACAATACTGTGCACCAACACACCACTGTGACAGTCCAGACAATACTGTGCACCAACACACCACTGTGACAGTCCAGACAATACTGTGCACCAACACACCACTGTGACAGTCCAGACTATACTGTGCACCAACACACCACTGTGACAGTCCAGACAATACTGTGCACCAACACACCACTGTGACAGTCCAGACTATACTGTGCACCAACACACTACTGTGACAGTCCAGACAATACTGTGCACCAACACACCACTGTGACAGTCAAGACAATACTGTGCACCAACACACCACTGTGACAGTCCAGACTATACTGTGCACCAACACACCACTGTGACAGTCCAGACAATACTGTGCTGCAACACACCACTGTGACAGTCCAGACTATACTGTGCACCAACACACCACTGTGACAGTCCAGACTATACTGTGCTGCAACACACCACTGTGACAGTCCAGACTATACTGTGCTGCAACACACCACTGTGACAGTCCAGACTATACTGTGCACCAACACACCACTGTGACAGTCCAGACAATACTGTGCTGCAACACACCACTGTGACAGTCCAGACTATACTGTGCACCAACACACCACTGTGACAGTCCAGACAATATTGTGCTGCAACACACCACTGTGACAGACCAGACAATACTGTGCACCAACACACCACTGTGTGCACCAACACACCACTATGTGCACCAACACACCACTGTGACAGTCCAGACAATACTGTGCACCAACACACCACTGTGTGCACCAACACACCACTGTGACAGTCCAGACAATACTGTGTACCAACACACCACTGTGACAGTCCAGACAATACTGTGCACCAACACACCACTGTGACAGTCCAGACAATACTGTGCTGCAACACACCACTGTGACAGTCCAGACTATAATGTACACCGACACACCACTGTGACAGTCCAGACAATACTGTGCACCAACACACCACTGTGACAGTCCAGACAATACTGTGCACCAACACACCACTGTGACAGTCCAGACAATACTGTGCACCAATACACCACTGTGTCAGTCCAGACTATACTGTGCACCAACACACCACTGTGACAGCCCAGACAATACTGTGCACCAACACACCACTGTGACAGTCCAGACAATACTTTGATGGAATATACCACTGTGACAGCCCAGACAATACTGTGCACCAACACACCACTGTGACAGTACAGACAATACTGTGATGGAATACACCACTGTGACAGTCCAGACAATACTGTGCACCAACACACCACTGTGACAGTCCAGACAATACTGTGCACCAACACACCACTGTGACAGTCCAGACAATAATGTGCACCAACACACCACTGTGACAGTCCAGACAATACTGTGCACCAACACACCACTGTGACAATACAGACAATACTGTGCACCAACACACCACTGTGACAGTCCAGACAATACTGTGCACCAACACACTACTGTGACAGTCCAGACAATAATGTGCTGCAATACACCACTGTGACAGTCCAGACAATACTGTGCACCAACACACCACTGTGACAGTCCAGACAATACTGTGCACCAACACACCACTGTGACAGTCCAGACAATACTGTGCACCAACACACCACTGTGACAGTCCAGACTATACTGTGCACCAACACACCACTGTGACAGTCCAGACAATACTGTGCACCAACACACCACTGTGACAGTACAGACTATACTGTGCACCAACACACCACTGTGACAGTCCAGACAATACTGTGCACCAACACACCACTGTGACAGTCCAGACAATACTGTGTACCAACACACCACTGTGACAGTCCAGACAATATTGTGCTGCAACACACCACTGTGACAGACCAGACAATACTGTGCACCAACACACCACGGTGTGCACCAACACACCACTGTGACAGTCCAGACTATACTGTGCACCAACACACCACTGTGACAGTCCAGACTATACTGTGCACCAACACACCACTGTGACAGTCTAGACAATACTGTGCTGCAACACACCACTGTGACAGTCCAGACAATATTGTGCTGTAACACACCACTGTGACAGACCAGACAATACTGTGCACCAACACACCACTGTGACAGTCCAGACAATACTGTGCTGCAACACACCACTGTGACAGTCCAGACAATAATGTGCACCAACACACCACTGTGACAGTCCAGACAATACTGTGATGGAATACACCACTGTGTCAGTCCAGACAATACTGTGCACCAACACACCACTGTGACAATCCAGACAATACTGTGCACCAACACACCACTGTGACAGTGCAGACAATACTGTGCACCAACACACCACCGTGACAGTCCAGACTATACTGTGCACCAATACACCACTGTGCCAGTCCAGACAATACTGTGCTGCATTACACTACTGTGACAGTCCAGACAATACTGTGATGGAATACACCACTGTGACAGCCCAGAAAATACTGTGTACCAACACACCACTGTGACAGTCCAGACAATACTGTGCACCAACACACCACTGTGACAGTCCAGACAATACTGTGCACCAACACACCACTGTGACAGTCCAGACAATACTGTGCACCAACACACCACTGTGACAGTCCAGACAATACTGTGCTGCAACACACCACTGTGACAGTCCAGACAATAATGTGCACCAACACACTTATGTGACAGTCCAGACAAAACTGTGAACCAACACACCAGTCCAGACAATACTGTGCACCAACACACCACTGTGACAGTCCAGACAATACTGTGCTGCAACACACCACTGTGACAGTCCAGACAATACTGTGCTGCAACACACCACTGTGACAGTCCAGACAATACTGTGCACCAACACACCACTGTGACAGTCCAGACTATACTGTGCACCAACACACCACTGTGACAGTCCAGACAATACTGTGCTGCAACACACCACTGTGACAGTCCAGACAATACTGTGCTGCAACACACCACTGTGACAGTCCAGACAATACTGTGCTGCAACACACCACTGTGACAGTCCAGACAATACTGTGCACCAATACACCACTGTGACAGTCCAGACTATACTGTGCTGCAACACACCACTGTGACAGTCCAGACAATACTGTGCACCAACACACCACTGTGACAGTCCAGACAATACTGTGCACCAACACACCACTGTGACAGTCCAGACTATAATGTGCTGTAACACACCACTGTGACAGTGCAGACAATACTGTGCACCAACACACCACTGTGACAGTGCAGACAATACTGTGCTCCAACACACCACTGTGACAGTCCAGACAATACTGTGCACCAACACACCACTGTGACAGTCCAGACTATACTGTACACCAACACACCACTGTGACAGTCCAGACTATAATGTGCACCAACACACCACTGTGACAGTCCAGACAATACTGTGCACCAACACACCACTGTGACAGTGCAGACAATATTGTGCTGCAACACACCACTGTGACAGTCCAGACAATACTGTGCACCAACACACCACTGTGACAGTCCAGACTATACTGTGCACCAACACACCACTGTGACAGTCCAGACTATAATGTGCACCAACACACCACTGTGACAGTCCAGACAATACTCTGTGCACCAACACACCACTGTGACAGACCAGACAATACTGTGCACCAACACACCACTGTGACAGTCCAGACAATACTGTGCACCAATACACCACTGTGACAGTCCAGACAATACTGTGCACCAACACACCACTGTGACAGTCCAGACAATACTGTGCACCAACACACCACTGTGACAGTCCAGACAATACTGTGCACCAACACACCACTGTGACAGTCCAGACTATACTGTGCACCAACACACCACTGTGACAGTCCAGACTATAATGTGCACCAACACACCACTGTGACAGTCCAGACAATACTGTGTGCACCAACACACCACTGTGACAGACCAGACAATACTGTGCACCAACACACCACTGTGACAGTCCAGACAATACTGTGCACCAATACACCACTGTGACAGTCCAGACAATACTGTGCTGCAACACACCACTGTGACAGTCCAGACTATACTGTGCACCAACACACCACTGTGACAGTCCAGACTATAATGTGCACCAACACACCACTGTGACAGTCCAGACAATACTGTGCACCAACACACCACTGTGACAGACCAGACAATACTGTGCACCAACACACCACTGTGTGCACCAACACACCACTGTGACAGACCAGACAATACTGTGCACCAACACACCACTGTGACAGTCCAGACAATACTGTGTACCAACACACCACTGTGACAGTCCAGACAATACTGTGCACCAACACACCACTGTGACAGTCCAGACAATACTGTGCTGCAACACACCACTGTGACAGTCCAGACAATACTGTGCACCAGCACACCACTGTGACAGTCCAGACAATACTGTGATGGAATATACCAATGTGACAGCCCAGACAATACTGTGCACCAACACACCACTGTGACAGTACAGACAATACTGTGATGGAATACACCACTGTGACAGTCCAGACAATACTGTGCACCAACACACCACTGTGACAGTCCAGACCATACTGTGCACCAACACACCACTGTGACAGTCCAGACAATACTGTGCACCAACACACCACTGTGACAGTGCAGAAAATACTGTGCACCAACACACCACTGTGACAATACAGACAATACTGTGCACCAACACACCACTGTGACAGTCCAGACAATACTGTGCACCAACACACCACTGTGACAGTCCAGACTATACTGTGCACCAACACACTACTGTGACAGTCCAGACAATACTGTGCTGCAATACACCACTGTGACAGTCCAGACAATACTGTGCACCAACACACCACTGTGACAGTCCAGACAATACTGTGCACCAACACACCACTGTGACAGTCCAGACAATACTGTGCACCAACACACCACTGTGACAGTCCAGACTATAATGTGCACCAACACACCACTGTGACAGTCCAGACAATACTGTGCACCAACACACCACTGTGACAGTCCAGACTATACTGTGCACCAACACACTACTGTGACAGTCCAGACAATACTGTGCACCAACACACCACTGTGACAGTCAAGACAATACTGTGCACCAACACACCACTGTGACAGTCCAGACTATACTGTGCACCAACACACCACTGTGACAGTCCAGACAATACTGTGCTGCAACACACCACTGTGACAGTCCAGCCTATACTGTGCACCAACACACCACTGTGACAGTCCAGACTATACTGTGCTGCAACACACCACTGTGACAGTCCAGACTATACTGTGCTGCAACACACCACTGTGACAGTCCAGACTATACTGTGCACCAACACACCACTGTGACAGTCCAGACAATACTGTGTTGCAACACACCACTGTGACAGTCCAGACTATACTGTGCACCAACACACCACTGTGACAGTCCAGACAATATTGTGCTGCAACACACCACTGTGACAGACCAGACAATACTGTGCACCAACACACCACTGTGTGCACCAACACACCACTGTGACAGTCCAGACAATACTGTGCACCAACACACCACTGTGTGCACCAACACACCACTGTGACAGTCCAGACAATACTGTGTACCAACACACCACTGTGACAGTCCAGACAATACTGTGCACCAACACACCACTGTGACAGTCCAGACAATACTGTGCTGCAACACACCACTGTGACAGTCCAGACTATAATGTACACCGACACACCACTGTGACAGTCCAGACAATACTGTGCACCAACACACCACTGTGACAGTCCAGACAATACTGTGCACCAACACACCACTGTGACAGTCCAGACAATACTGTGCACCAATACACCACTGTGTCAGTCCAGACTATACTGTGCACCAACACACCACTGTGACAGCCCAGACAATACTGTGCACCAACACACCACTGTGACAGTCCAGACAATACTTTGATGGAATATACCACTGTGACAGCCCAGACAATACTGTGCACCAACACACCACTGTGACAGTACAGACAATACTGTGATGGAATACACCACTGTGACAGTCCAGACAATACTGTGCACCAACACACCACTGTGACAATCCAGACAATACTGTGCACCAACACACCACTGTGACAGTCCAGACAATAATGTGCACCAACACACCACTGTGACAGTCCAGACAATACTGTGCACCAACACACCACTGTGACAATACAGACAATACTGTGCACCAACACACCACTGTGACAGTCCAGACAATACTGTGCACCAACACACTACTGTGACAGTCCAGACAATAATGTGCTGCAATACACCACTGTGACAGTGCAGACAATACTGTGCACCAACACACCACTGTGACAGTCCAGACAATACTGTGCACCAACACACCACTGTGACAGTCTAGACAATACTGTGCACCAACACACCACTCTGACAGTCCAGACTATACTGTGCACCAACACACCACTGTGACAGTCCAGACAATACTGTGCACCAACACACCACTGTGACAGTCCAGACTATACTGTGCACCAACACACCACTGTGACAGTCCAGACAATACTGTGCACCAACACACCACTGTGACAGTCCAGACAATACTGTGTACCAACACACCACTGTGACAGTCCAGACAATATTTTGTTGCAACACACCACTGTGACAGACCAGACAATACTGTGCACCAACACACCACGGTGTGCACCAACACACCACTGTGACAGTCCAGACTATACTGTGCACCAACACACCACTGTGACAGTCCAGACTATACTGTGCACCAACACACCACTGTGACAGTCTAGACAATACTGTGCTGCAACACACCACTGTGACAGTCCAGACAATATTGTGCTGTAACACACCACTGTGACAGACCAGACAATACTGTGCACCAACACACCACTGTGACAGTCCAGACAATACTGTGCTGCAACACACCACTGTGACAGTCCAGACAATAATGTGCACCAACACACCACTGTGACAGTCCAGACAATACTGTGATGGAATACACCACTGTGTCAGTCCAGACAATACTGTGCACCAACACACCACTGTGACAATCCAGACAATACTGTGCACCAACACACCACTGTGACAGTGCAGACAATACTGTGCACCAACACACCACCGTGACAGTCCAGACTATACTGTGCACCAATACACCACTGTGCCAGTCCAGACAATACTGTGCTGCAATACACTACTGTGACAGTCCAGACAATACTGTGATGGAATACACCACTGTGACAGCCCAGAAAATACTGTGTACCAACACACCACTGTGACAGTCCAGACAATACTGTGCACCAACACACCACTGTGACAGTCCAGACAATACTGTGCACCAACACACCACTGTGACAGTCCAGACAATACTGTGCACCAACACACCACTGTGACAGTCCAGACAATACTGTGCTGCAACATACCACTGTGACAGTCCAGACAATAATGTGCACCAACACACTTATGTGACAGTCCAGACAAAACTGTGAACCAACACACCAGTCCAGACAATACTGTGCACCAACACACCACTGTGACTGTCCAGACAATACTGTGCTGCAACACACCACTGTGACAGTCCAGACAATACTGTGCTGCAACACACCACTGTGACAGTCCAGACAATACTGTGCTGCAACACACCACTGTGACAGTCCAGACAATAATGTGCACCAACAAACTTATGTGACAGTCCAGACAATACTGTGAACCAACACACCAGTCCAGACAATACTGTGCACCAACACACCACTGTGACAGTCCAGACTATACTGTGCACCAACACACCACTGTGACAGTCCAGACAATACTGTGCTGCAACACACCACTGTGACAGTCCAGACAATACTGTGCTGCAACACACCACTGTGACAGTCCAGACAATACTGTGCTGCAACACACCACTGTGACAGTCCAGACAATACTGTGAACCAATACACCACTGTGACAGTCCAGACTATACTGTGCTGCAACACACCACTGTGACAGTCCAGACAATACTGTGCACCAACACACCACTGTGACAGTCCAGACAATACTGTGCACCAACACACCACTGTGACAGTCCAGACTATAATGTGCTGTAACACACCACTGTGACAGTGCAGACAATACTGTGCACCAACACACCACTGTGACAGTGCAGACAATACTGTGCTGCAACACACCACTGTGACAGTCCAGACAATACTGTGCACCAACACACCACTGTGACAGTCCAGACTATACTGTACACCAACACACCACTGTGACAGTCCAGACTATAATGTGCACCAACACACCACTGTGACAGTCCAGACAATACTGTGCACCAACACACCACTGTGACAGTGCAGACAATATTGTGCTGCAACACACCACTGTGACAGTCCAGACAATACTGTGCACCAACACACCACTGTGACAGTCCAGACTATACTGTGCACCAACACACCACTGTGACAGTCCAGACTATAATGTGCACCAACACACCACTGTGACAGTCCAGACAATACTCTGTGCACCAACACACCACTGTGACAGACCAGACAATACTGTGCACCAACACACCACTGTGACAGTCCAGACAATACTGTGCACCAATACACCACTGTGACAGTCCAGACAATACTGTGCACCAACACACCACTGTGACAGTCCAGACAATACTGTGCACCAACACACCACTGTGACAGTCCAGACAATACTGTGCACCAACACACCACTGTGACAGTCCAGACTATACTGTGCACCAACACACCACTGTGACAGTCCAGACTATAATGTGCACCAACACACCACTGTGACAGTCCAGACAATACTGTGTGCACCAACACACCACTGTGACAGACCAGACAATACTGTGCACCAACACACCACTGTGACAGTCCAGACAATACTGTGCACCAATACACCACTGTGACAGTCCAGACAATACTGTGCTGCAACACACCACTGTGACAGTCCAGACTATACTGTGCACCAACACACCACTGTGACAGTCCAGACTATAATGTGCACCAACACACCACTGTGACAGTCCAGACAATACTGTGCACCAACACACCACTGTGACAGACCAGACAATACTGTGCACCAACACACCACTGTGTGCACCAACACACCACTGTGACAGACCAGACAATACTGTGCACCAACACACCACTGTGACAGTCCAGACAATACTGTGTACCAACACACCACTGTGACAGTCCAGACAATACTGTGCACCAACACACCACTGTGACAGTCCAGACAATACTGTGCTGCAACACACCACTGTGACAGTCCAGACAATACTGTGCACCAGCACACCACTCTGACAGTCCAGACAATACTGTGATGGAATATACCACTGTGACAGCCCAGACAATACTGTGCACCAACACACCACTGTGACAGTACAGACAATACTGTGATGGAATACACCACTGTGACAGTCCAGACAATACTGTGCTCCAACACACCACTGTGACAGTCCAGACCATACTGTGCACCAACACACCACTGTGACAGTCCAGACAATACTGTGCACCAACACACCACTGTGACAGTGCAGACAATACTGTGTACCAACACACCACTGTGACAATACAGACAATACTGTGCACCAACACACCACTGTGACAGTCCAGACAATACTGTGCACCAACACACCACTGTGACAGTCCAGACTATACTGTGCACCAACACACTACTGTGACAGTCCAGACAATACTGTGCTGCAATACACCACTGTGACAGTCCAGACAATACTGTGCACCAACACACCACTGTGACAGTCCAGACAATACTGTGCACCAACACACCACTGTGACAGTCCAGACAATACTGTGCACCAACACACCACTGTGACAGTCCAGACTATAATGTGCACCAATACACCACTGTGACAGTCCAGACAATACTGTGCACCAACACACCACTGTGACAGTCCAGACTATACTGTGCACCAACACACTACTGTGACAGTCCAGACAATACTGTGCACCAACACACCACTGTGACAGTCAAGACAATACTGTGCACCAACACACCACTGTGACAGTCCAGACTATACTGTGCACCAACACACCACTGTGACAGTCCAGACAATACTGTGCTGCAACACACCACTGTGACAGTCCAGCCTATACTGTGCACCAACACACCACTGTGACAGTCCAGACAATATTGTGCTGCAACACACCACTGTGACAGACCAGACAATACTGTGCACCAACACACCACTGTGTGCACCAACACACCACTGTGACAGTCCAGACAATACTGTGCACCAACACACCACTGTGTGCACCAACACACCACTGTGACAGTCCAGACAATACTGTGTACCAACACACCACTGTGACAGTCCAGACAATACTGTGCACCAACACACCACTGTGACAGTCCAGACAATACTGTGCTGCAACACACCACTGTGACAGTCCAGACTATAATGTACACCGACACACCACTGTGACAGTCCAGACAATACTGTGCACCAACACACCACTGTGACAGTCCAGACAATACTGTGCACCAACACACCACTGTGACAGTCCAGACAATACTGTGCACCAATACACCACTGTGTCAGTCCAGACTATACTGTGCACCAACACACCACTGTGACAGCCCAGACAATACTGTGCACCAACACACCACTGTGACAGTCCAGACAATACTTTGATGGAATATACCACTGTGACAGCCCAGACAATACTGTGCACCAACACACCACTGTGACAGTACAGACAATACTGTGATGGAATACACCACTGTGACAGTCCAGACAATACTGTGCACCAACACACCACTGTGACAGTCCAGACAATACTGTGCACCAACACACCACTGTGACAGTCCAGATAATAATGTGCACCAACACACCACTGTGACAGTCCAGACAATACTGTGCACCAACACACCACTGTGACAATACAGACAATACTGTGCACCAACACACCACTGTGACAGTCCAGACAATACTGTGCACCAACACACTACTGTGACAGTCCAGACAATAATGTGCTGCAATACACCACTGTGACAGTGCAGACAATACTGTGCACCAACACACCACTGTGACAGTCCAGACAATACTGTGCACCAACACACCACTGTGACAGTCCAGACAATACTGTGCACCAACACACCACTCTGACAGTCCAGACTATACTGTGCACCAACACACCACTGTGACAGTCCAGACAATACTGTGCACCAACACATCACTGTGACAGTCCAGACTATACTGTGCACCAACACACCACTGTGACAGTCCAGACAATACTGTGCACCAACACACCACTGTGACAGTCCAGACAATACTGTGTACCAACACACCACTGTGACAGTCCAGACAATATTGTGCTGCAACACACCACTGTGACAGACCAGACAATACTGTGCACCAACACACCACGGTGTGCACCAACACACCACTGTGACAGTCCAGACTATACTGTGCACCAACACACCACTGTGACAGTCCAGACTATACTGTGCACCAACACACCACTGTGACAGTCTAGACAATACTGTGCTGCAACACACCACTGTGACAGTCCAGACAATATTGTGCTGTAACACACCACTGTGACAGACCAGACAATACTGTGCACCAACACACCACTGTGACAGTCCAGACAATACTGTGCTGCAACACACCACTGTGACAGTCCAGACAATAATGTGCACCAACACACCACTGTGACAGTCCAGACAATACTGTGATGGAATACACCACTGTGTCAGTCCAGACAATACTGTGCACCAACACACCACTGTGACAATCCAGACAATACTGTGCACCAACACACCACTGTGACAGTGCAGACAATACTGTGCACCAACACACCACCGTGACAGTCCAGACTATACTGTGCACCAATACACCACTGTGCCAGTCCAGACAATACTGTGCTGCAATACACTACTGTGACAGTCCAGACAATACTGTGATGGAATACACCACTGTGACAGCCCAGAAAATACTGTGTACCAACACACCACTGTGACAGTCCAGACAATACTGTGCACCAACACACCACTGTGACAGTCCAGACAATACTGTGCACCAACACACCACTGTGACAGTCCAGACAATACTGTGCACCAACACACCACTGTGACAGTCCAGACAATACTGTGCTGCAACACACCACTGTGACAGTCCAGACAATAATGTGCACCAACACACTTATGTGACAGTCCAGACAAAACTGTGAACCAACACACCAGTCCAGACAATACTGTGCACCAACACACCACTGTGACAGTCCAGACAATACTGTGCTGCAACACACCACTGTGACAGTCCAGACAATACTGTGCTGCAACACACCACTGTGACAGTCCAGACAATACTGTGCTGCAACACACCACTGTGACAGTCCAGACAATACTGTGCACCAATACACCACTGTGACAGTCCAGACTATACTGTGCTGCAACACACCACTGTGACAGTCCAGACAATACTGTGCACCAACACACCACTGTGACAGTCCAGACAATACTGTGCACCAACACACCACTGTGACAGTCCAGACTATAATGTGCTGTAACACACCACTGTGACAGTGCAGACAATACTGTGCACCAACACACCACTGTGACAGTGCAGACAATACTGTGCTGCAACACACCACTGTGACAGTCCAGACAATACTGTGCACCAACACACTACTGTGACAGTCCAGACTATACTGTGCACCAACACACCACTGTGACAGTCCAGACTATAATGTGCACCAACACACCACTGTGACAGTCCAGACAATACTGTGCACCAACACACCACTGTGACAGTGCAGATAATACTGTGCTGCAACACACCACTGTGACAGTCCAGACAATACTGTGCACCAACACACCACTGTGACAGTCCAGACTATACTGTGCACCAACACACCACTGTGACAGTCCAGACTATAATGTGCACCAACACACCACTGTGACAGTCCAGACAATACTCTGTGCACCAACACACCACTGTGACAGACCAGACAATACTGTGCACCAACACACCACTGTGACAGTCCAGACAATACTGTGCACCAATACACCACTGTGACAGTCCAGACAATACTGTGCACCAACACACCACTGTGACAGTCCAGACAATACTGTGCACCAACACACCACTGTGACAGTCCAGACAATACTGTGCACCAATACACCACTGTGACAGTGCAGACAATACTGTGCTGCAACACACCACTGTGACAGTCCAGACAATACTGTGCACCAACACACCACTGTGACAGTCCAGACTATACTGTGCACCAACACACCACTGTGACAGTCCAGACTATAATGTGCACCAACACACCACTGTGACAGTCCAGACAATACTGTGTGCACCAACACACCACTGTGACAGACCAGACAATACTGTGCACCAACACACCACTGTGACAGTCCAGACAATACTGTGCACCAATACACCACTGTGACAGTCCAGACAATACTGTGCTGCAACACACCACTGTGACAGTCCAGACTATACTGTGCACCAACACACCACTGTGACAGTCCAGACTATAATGTGCACCAACACACCACTGTGACAGTCCAGACAATACTGTGCACCAACACACCACTGTGACAGTCCAGACAATACTGTGCACCAGCACACTACTGTGACAGTCCAGACAATACTGTGCACCAACACACCACTGTGACAGTGCAGACAATACTGTGCACCAACACACCACCGTGACAGTCCAGACAATACTGTGCACCAACACACCACTGTGACAATGTAGACAATACTGTGCACCAACACACCACTGTGACAGTCCAGACTATACTGTGCACCAACACATCACTGTGACAGTCCAGACAATACTGTGCTGCAATACACCACTGTGACAGTCCAGACTATACTGTGTACCAACACACCACTGTGACAGTCCAGACAATATTGTGCTGCAACACACCACTGTGACAGACCAGACAATACTGTGCACCAACACACCACTGTGTGCACCAACACACCACTGTGACAGTTCAGACTATACTGTGCACCAACACACCACTGTGACAGTCCATACTATACTGTGCACCAACACACCACTGTGACAGTCCAGACAATACTGTGCTGCAACACACCACTGTGACAGTCCAGACAATACTGTGCTGCAATACACCACTGTGACAGTCCAGACTATACTGTGCACCAACACACCACTGTGACAGTCCAGACTATACTGTGCACCAACACACCACTGTGACAGTCCAGACAATACTGTGCTGCAACACACCACTGTGACAGTCCAGACAATATTATGCTGCAATACACCACTGTGACAGACCAGACAATACTGTGCACCAACACACCACTGTGTGCACCAACACACCACTGTGACAGACCAGACAATAATGTGCACCAACACACCACTGTGTGCACCAACACACCACTGTGACCGTCCAGACAATACTGTGTACCAACACACCACTGTGACAGTCCAGACAATACTGTGCACCAACACACCACTGTGACAGTCCAGACAATACTGTGCTGCAACACACCACTGTGACAGTCCAGACAATACTGTACACCAACACACCGCTGTGACAGCCCAGACAATACTGTGCACTAACACACCACTGTGACAGTGCAGACAATACTGTGCACCAACACACCACCGTGACAGTCCAGACTATACTGTGCACCAATACACCACTGTGCCAGTCCAGACAATACTGTGCTGCAATACACTACTGTGACAGTCCAGACAATACTGTGATGGAATACACCACTGTGACAGCCCAGAGAATACTGTGCACCAACACACCACTGTGACAGTCCATACAATACTGTGATGGAATACACCACTGTGACAGTGCAGACAATACTGTGCACCAACACACCACTGTGACAGTCCAGACAATACTGTGCACCAACACACCACTGTGACAGTCCAGACAATACTGTAAACCAACACACCACTGTGACAGTCCAGACTATACTGTATACCAAGACACCACTGTGACAGTCCAGACTATACTGTGCACCAACACACCACTGTGACAGTCCAGACAATAATGTACACCAACACACCACTGTGACAGTCCAGACAATACTGTGCACCAACACACCACTGTGACAGTCCAGACAATACTGTGCACCAACACACCACTGTGACATTCCAGACTATACTGTACACCAAGACACCACTGTGACAGTCCAGACTATACTGTGCACCAACACACCACTGTGACAGTCCAGACAATAATGTACACCAACACACCACTGTGACAGTCCAGACAATACTGTGCACCAACACACCACTGTGACAGTCCAGACAATACTGTGCACCAACACACCACTGTGACAGTCCAGACTATACTGTACACCAAGACACCACTGTGACAGTCCAGACTATACTGTGCACCAACACACCACTGTGACAGTCCAGACAATAATGTACACCAACACACCACTGTGACAGTCCAGACAATACTGTGCACCAACACACCACTGTGACAGTCCAGACAATACTGTGCACCAACACACCACTGTGACAGTCCAGACTATACTGTACACCAAGACACCACTGTGACAGTCCAGACTATACTGTGCACCAACACACCACTGTGACAGTCCAGACAATAATGTACACCAACACACCACTGTGACAGTCCAGACAATACTGTGCACCAACACACCACTGTGACAATCCAGACAATACTGTGCACCAACACACCACTGTGACAGTCCAGACAATACTGTGCACCAACACACAACTGTGACAGTCCAGACTATACTGTGCACCAACACACCACTGTGACAGTCCAGACAATACTGTGCTGCAATACACCACTGTGACAGTCCAGACAATACTGTGCACCAACACACCACTGTGATAGTCCAGACAATACTGTGCACCAACACACCACTGTGACAGTCCAGACAATACTGTGCACCAACACACCACTGTGACAGTCCAGACTATACTGTGCACCAACACACCACTGTGACAGTCCCGACAATACTGTGCACCAACACACCACTGTGACAGTCCAGACTATACTGTGCACCAACACACCACTGTGACAGTCCAGACAATACTGTGCACCAACACACCACTGTGACAGTCCAGACAATACTGTGCACCAACACACCACTGTGACAGTCCAGACTATACTGTGCACCAACACACCACTGTGACAGTCCAGACAATACTGTGCACCAACACACCACTGTGACAGTCCAGACTATACTGTGCACCAACACACCACTGTGACAGTCCAGACAATAATGTGCACCAACACACCACTGTGACAGTCCAGACAATACTGTGCACCAACACACCACTGTGACAGTCCAGACTATACTGTGCACCAACACACCACTGTGACAGTCCAGACAATACTGTGCACCAACACACCACTGTGACAGTCCAGACAATACTGTGCACCAACACACCACTGTGACAGTCCAGACCATACTGTGCAACAACACACCACGGTGACAGTCCAGACAATACTGTGCTGCAACACACCACTGTGACAGTCCAGACAATACTGTGCTGCAACACACCACTGTGACAGTCCAGACAATACTGTGCACCAACACACCACTGTGACAGTCCAGACAATACTGTGCTGCAATACACCACTGTGACAGTCCAGACTATACTGTGTACCAACACACCACTGTGACAGTCCAGATTATACTGTGCACCAACACACCACTCTGACAGTCCAGACAATACTGTGCTGCAACACACCACTGTGACAGTCCAGACAATATTGTGCTGCAACACACCACTGTGACAGACCAGACAATACTGTGCACCAACACACCACTGTGTGCACCAACACACCACTGTGACAGTCCAGACTATACTGTGCACCAACACACCACTGTGACAGTCCAGACTGTACTGTGCACCAACACACCACTGTGACAGTCCAGACAATAATGTGCACCAACACACCACTGTGACAGTCCAGACAATACTGTGATGGAATACACCACTGTGACAGTTCAGACAATACTGTGCACCAACACACCACTGTGACAATCCACACAATACTGTGCACCAACACACCACTGTGACAGTCCAGACTATAATGTGCACCAACACACCACTGTGCCAGTCCAGACAATACTGTGCTGCAATACACCACTGTGACAGTCCAGACAATACTGTGATGGAATACACCACTGTGACAGCCCAGACAGTACTGTGCACCAACACACCACTGTGACAGTCCATACAATACTGTGATGGAATACACCACTGTGACAGTGCAGACAATACTGTGCACCAACACACCACTGTGACAGTCCAGACCATACTGTGCACCAACACACCACTGTGACAGCCCAGACAATACTGTGCACCAACACACCACTGTGACAGTCCAGACAATACTGTGCACCAACACACCACTGTGACAATACAGACAATACTGTGCACCAACACACCACTGTGACAGTCCAGACAATACTGTGCACCAACACACCACTGTGACAGTCCAGACTATACTGTGCACCAACACACTACTGTGACAGTCCAGACAATACTGTGCTGCAATACACCACTGTGACAGTCCAGACAATACTGTGCACCAACACACCACTGTGACAGTCCAGACAATACTGTGCACCAACACACCACTGTGACAGTCCAGACAATACTGTGCACCAACACACCACTGTGACAGTCCAGACTATACTGTGCACCAACACACCACTGTGACAGTCCAGACAATACTGTGCACCAACACACCACTGTGACAGTCCAGACTATACTGTGCACCAACACACTACTGTGACAGTCCAGACAATACTGTGCACCAACACACCACTGTGACAGTCAAGACAATACTGTGCACCAACACACCACTGTGACAGTCCAGACTATACTGTGCACCAACACACCACTGTGACAGTCCAGACAATACTGTGCTGCAACACACCACTGTGACAGTCCAGACTATACTGTGCACCAACACACCACTGTGACAGTCCAGACTATACTGTGCTGCAACACACCACTGTGACAGTCCAGACTATACTGTGCTGCAACACACCACTGTGACAGTCCAGACTATACTGTGCACCAACACACCACTGTGACAGTCCAGACAATACTGTGCTGCAACACACCACTGTGACAGTCCAGACTATACTGTGCACCAACACACCACTGTGACAGTCCAGACAATATTGTGCTGCAACACACCACTGTGACAGACCAGACAATACTGTGCACCAACACACCACTGTGTGCACCAACACACCACTGTGTGCACCAACACACCACTGTGACAGTCCAGACAATACTGTGCACCAACACACCACTGTGTGCACCAACACACCACTGTGACAGTCCAGACAATACTGTGTACCAACACACCACTGTGACAGTCCAGACAATACTGTGCACCAACACACCACTGTGACAGTCCAGACAATACTGTGCTGCAACACACCACTGTGACAGTCCAGACTATAATGTACACCGACACACCACTGTGACAGTCCAGACAATACTGTGCACCAACACACCACTGTGACAGTCCAGACAATACTGTGCACCAACACACCACTGTGACAGTCCAGACAATACTGTGCACCAATACACCACTGTGTCAGTCCAGACTATACTGTGCACCAACACACCACTGTGACAGCCCAGACAATACTGTGCACCAACACACCACTGTGACAGTCCAGACAATACTTTGATGGAATATACCACTGTGACAGCCCAGACAATACTGTGCACCAACACACCACTGTGACAGTACAGACAATACTGTGATGGAATACACCACTGTGACAGTCCAGACAATACTGTGCACCAACACACCACTGTGACAGTCCAGACAATACTGTGCACCAACACACCACTGTGACAGTCCAGACAATAATGTGCACCAACACACCACTGTGACAGTCCAGACAATACTGTGCACCAACACACCACTGTGACAATACAGACAATACTGTGCACCAACACACCACTGTGACAGTCCAGACAATACTGTGCACCAACACACTACTGTGACAGTCCAGACAATAATGTGCTGCAATACACCACTGTGACAGTCCAGACAATACTGTGCACCAACACACCACTGTGACAGTCCAGACAATACTGTGCACCAACACACCACTGTGACAGTCCAGACAATACTGTGCACCAACACACCACTGTGACAGTCCAGACTATACTGTGCACCAACACACCACTGTGACAGTCCAGACAATACTGTGCACCAACACACCACTGTGACAGTACAGACTATACTGTGCACCAACACACCACTGTGACAGTCCAGACAATACTGTGCACCAACACACCACTGTGACAGTCCAGACAATACTGTGTACCAACACACCACTGTGACAGTCCACACAATATTGTGCTGCAACACACCACTGTGACAGACCAGACAATACTGTGCACCAACACACCACGGTGTGCACCAACACACCACTGTGACAGTCCAGACTATACTGTGCACCAACACACCACTGTGACAGTCTAGACAATACTGTGCTGCAACACACCACTGTGACAGTCCAGACAATATTGTGCTGTAACACACCACTGTGACAGACCAGACAATACTGTGCACCAACACACCACTGTGACAGTCCAGACAATACTGTGCTGCAACACACCACTGTGACAGTCCAGACAATAATGTGCACCAACACACCACTGTGACAGTCCAGACAATACTGTGATGGAATACACCACTGTGTCAGTCCAGACAATACTGTGCACCAACACACCACTGTGACAATCCAGACAATACTGTGCACCAACACACCACTGTGACAGTGCAGACAATACTGTGCACCAACACACCACCGTGACAGTCCAGACTATACTGTGCACCAATACACCACTGTGCCAGTCCAGACAATACTGTGCTGCATTACACTACTGTGACAGTCCAGACAATACTGTGATGGAATACACCACTGTGACAGCCCAGAAAATACTGTGTACCAACACACCACTGTGACAGTCCAGACAATACTGTGCACCAACACACCACTGTGACAGTCCAGACAATACTGTGCACCAACACACCACTGTGACAGTCCAGACAATACTGTGCACCAACACACCACTGTGACAGTCCAGACAATACTGTGCTGCAACACACCACTGTGACAGTCCAGACAATAATGTGCACCAACACACTTATGTGACAGTCCAGACAAAACTGTGAACCAACACACCAGTCCAGACAATACTGTGCACCAACACACCACTGTGACAGTCCAGACAATACTGTGCTGCAACACACCACTGTGACAGTCCAGACAATACTGTGCTGCAACACACCACTGTGACAGTCCAGACAATACTGTGCTGCAACACACCACTGTGACAGTCCAGACAATACTGTGCACCAATACACCACTGTGACAGTCCAGACTATACTGTGCTGCAACACACCACTGTGACAGTCCAGACAATACTGTGCACCAACACACCACTGTGACAGTCCAGACAATACTGTGCACCAACACACCACTGTGACAGTCCAGACTATAATGTGCTGTAACACACCACTGTGACAGTGCAGACAATACTGTGCACCAACACACCACTGTGACAGTGCAGACAATACTGTGCTGCAACACACCACTGTGACAGTCCAGACAATACTGTGCACCAACACACCACTGTGACAGTCCAGACTATACTGTGCACCAACACACCACTGTGACAGTCCAGACTATAATGTGCACCAACACACCACTGTGACAGTCCAGACAATACTGTGCACCAACACACCACTGTGACAGTGCAGACAATACTGTGCTGCAACACACCACTGTGACAGTCCAGACAATACTGTGCACCAACACACCACTGTGACAGTCCAGACTATACTGTGCACCAACACACCACTGTGACAGTCCAGACTATAATGTGCACCAACACACCACTGTGACAGTCCAGACAATACTCTGTGCACCAACACACCACGGTGACAGACCAGACAATACTGTGCACCAACACACCACTGTGACAGTCCAGACAATACTGTGCACCAATACACCACTGTGACAGTCCAGACAATACTGTGCACCAATACACCACTGTGACAGTCCAGACAATACTGTGCACCAACACACCACTGTGACAGTCCAGACAATACTGTGCACCAATACACCACTGTGACAGTGCAGACAATACTGTGCTGCAACACACCACTGTGACAGTCCAGACAATACTGTGCACCAACACACCACTGTGACAGTCCAGGCTATACTGTGCACCAACACACCACTGTGACAGTCCAGACTATAATGTGCACCAACACACCACTGTGACAGTCCAGACAATACTGTGTGCACCAACACACCACTGTGACAGACCAGACAATACTGTGCACCAACACACCACTGTGACAGTCCAGACAATACTGTGCACCAATACACCACTGTGACAGTCCAGACAATACTGTGCTGCAACACACCACTGTGACAGTCCAGACTATACTGTGCACCAACACACCACTGTGACAGTCCAGACTATAATGTGCACCAACACACCACTGTGACAGTCCAGACAATACTGTGCACCAACACACCACTGTGACAGTCCAGACAATACTGTGCACCAGCACACTACTGTGACAGTCCAGACAATACTGTGCACCAACACACCACTGTGACAGTGCAGACAATACTGTGCACCAACACACCACCGTGACAGTCCAGACAATACTGTGCACCAACACACCACTGTGACAATGCAGACAATACTGTGCACCAACACACCACTGTGACAGTCCAGACTATACTGTGCACCAACACATCACTGTGACAGTCCAGACAATACTGTGCTGCAATACACCACTGTGACAGTCCAGACTATACTGTGTACCAACACACCACTGTGACAGTCCAGACAATATTGTGCTGCAACACACCACTGTGACAGACCAGACAATACTGTGCACCAACACACCACTGTGTGCACCAACACACCACTGTGACAGTTCAGACTATACTGTGCACCAACACACCACTGTGACAGTCCATACTATACTGTGCACCAACACACCACTGTGACAGTCCAGACAATACTGTGCTGCAACACACCACTGTGACAGTCCAGACAATACTGTGCTGCAATATACCACTGTGACAGTCCAGACTATACTGTGCACCAACACACCACTGTGACAGTCCAGACTATACTGTGCACCAACACACCACTGTGACAGTCCAGACAATACTGTGCTGCAACACACCACTGTGACAGTCCAGACAATATTATGCAGCAATACACCACTGTGACAGACCAGACAATACTGTGCACCAACACACCACTGTGTGCACCAACACACCACTGTGACAGACCAGACAATACTGTGCACCAACACACCACTGTGTGCACCAACACACCACTGTGACCGTCCAGACAATACTGTGTACCAACACACCACTGTGACAGTCCAGACAATACTGTGCACCAACACACCACTGTGACAGTCCAGACAATACTGTGCTGCAACACACCACTGTGACAGTCCAGACAATACTGTACACCAACACACCGCTGTGACAGCCCAGACAATACTGTGCACTAACACACCACTGTGACAGTGCAGACAATACTGTGCACCAACACACCACCGTGACAGTCCAGACTATACTGTGCACCAATACACCACTGTGACAGTCCAGACAATACTGTGCACCAACACACCACTGTGACAGTCCAGACAATACTGTGCTGCAACACACCACTGTGACAGTCCAGACAATACTGTACACCAACACACCGCTGTGACAGCCCAGACAATACTGTGCACTAACACACCACTGTGACAGTCCAGACTATACTGTGCACCAACACACCACTGTGACAGTCCAGACAATACTGTGCACCAACACACCACTGTGACAGTCCAGACAATACTGTGCACCAACACACCACTGTGACAGTCCAGACTATACTGTGCACCAACACACCACTGTGACAGTCCAGACAATACTGTGCACCAACACACCACTGTGACAATCCAGACTATACTGTGCACCAACACACCACTGTGACAGTCCAGACAATACTGTAAACCAACACACCACTGTGACAGTCCAGACTATACTGTACACCAAGACACCACTGTGACAGTCCAGACTATACTGTGCACCAACACACCACTGTGACAGTCCAGACAATAATGTACACCAACACACCACTGTGACAGTCCAGACAATACTGTGCACCAACACACCACTGTGACAGGCCAGACAATACTGTGCACCAACACACCACTGTGACAGTCCAGACTATACTGTACACCAAGACACCACTGTGACAGTCCAGACTATACTGTGCACCAACACACCACTGTGACAGTCCAGACAATAATGTACACCAACACACCACTGTGACAGTCCAGACAATACTGTGCACCAACACACCACTGTGACAGTCCAGACAATACTGTGCACCAACACACCACTGTGACAGTCCAGACTATACTGTACACCAAGACACCACTGTGACAGTCCAGACTATACTGTGCACCAACACACCACTGTGACAGTCCAGACAATAATGTACACCAACACACCACTGTGACAGTCCAGACAATACTGTGCACCAACACACCACTGTGACAGTCCAGACAATACTGTGCACCAACACACCACTGTGACAGTCCAGACTATACTGTACACCAAGACACCACTGTGACAGTCCAGACTATACTGTGCACCAACACACCACTGTGACAGTCCAGACAATAATGTACACCAACACACCACTGTGACAGTCCAGAAAATACTGTGCACCAACACACCACTGTGACAATCCAGACAATACTGTGCACCAACACACCACTGTGACAGTCCAGACAATACTGTGCACCAACACACCACTGTGACAGTCCAGACTATACTGTGCACCAACACACCACTGTGACAGTCCAGACAATACTGTGCTGCAATACACCACTGTGACAGTCCAGATAATACTGTGCACCAACACACCACTGTGATAGTCCAGACAATACTGTGCACCAACACACCACTGTGACAGTCCAGACAATACTGTGCACCAACACACCACTGTGACAGTCCAGACCATACTGTGCACCAACACACCACTGTGACAGTCCCGACAATACTGTGCACCAACACACCACTGTGACAGTCCAGACTATACTGTGCACCAACACACCACTGTGACAGTCCAGACAATACTGTGCACCAACACACCACTGTGACAGTCCAGACAATACTGTGCACCAACACACCACTGTGACAGTCCAGACTATACTGTGCACCAACACACCACTGTGACAGTCCAGACAATACTGTGCACCAACACACCACTGTGACAGTCCAGACTATACTGTGCACCAACACACCACTGTGACAGTCCAGACAATAATGTGCACCAACACACCACTGTGACAGTCCAGACAATACTGTGCACCAACACACCACTGTGACAGTCCAGACTATACTGTGCACCAACACACCACTGTGACAGTCCAGACAATACTGTGCACCAACACACCACTGTGACAGTCCAGACAATACTGTGCACCAACACACCACTGTGACAGTCCAGACCATACTGTGCAACAACACACCACGGTGACAGTCCAGACAATACTGTGCTGCAACACACCACTGTGACAGTCCAGACAATACTGTGCTGCAACACACCACTGTGACAGTCCAGACAATACTGTGCACCAACACACCACTGTGACAGTCCAGACAATAATGTGCTGCAATACACCACTGTGACAGTCCAGACTATACTGTGTACCAACACACCACTGTGACAGTCCAGATTATACTGTGCACCAACACACCACTCTGACAGTCCAGACAATACTGTGCTGCAACACACCACTGTGACAGTCCAGACAATATTGTGCTGCAACACACCACTGTGACAGACCAGACAATACTGTGCACCAACACACCACTGTGTGCACCAACACACCACTGTGACAGTCCAGACTATACTGTGCACCAACACACCACTGTGACAGTCCAGACTGTACTGTGCACCAACACACCACTGTGACAGTCCAGACAATAATGTGCACCAACACACCACTGTGACAGTCCAGACAATACTGTGATGGAATACACCACTGTGACAGTTCAGACAATACTGTGCACCAACACACCACTGTGACAATCCAGACAATACTGTGCACCAACACACCACTGTGACAGTCCAGACTATAATGTGCACCAACACACCACTGTGCCAGTCCAGACAATACTGTGCTGCAATACACCACTGTGACAGTCCAGACAATACTGTGATGGAATACACCACTGTGACAGCCCAGACAGTACTGTGCACCAACACACCACTGTGACAGTCCAGACAATACTGTGATGGAATACACCACTGTGACAGTGCAGACAATACTGTGCACCAACACACCACTGTGGCAGTCCAGACAATACTGTGCACCAACACACCACTGTGACAGTCCATACTATACTGTGCACCAACACACCACTGTGACAGTCCAGACAATACTGTGCACCAACACACTACTGTGACAGTCCAGACAATACTGTGCACCAACACACCACTGTGACAGTCCAGACTATACTGTGCACCAACACACCACTGTGACAGTCCAGACTATACTGTGCACCAACACACCACTGTGACAGTCCATACAATACTGTGCACCAACACACCACTGCGACAGTCCGGACTATACTGTGCACCAACACACCACTGTGACAGTCCAGACTATACTGTGCACCAACACACCACTGTGACAGTCCAGACAATAATGTACACCAACACACCACTGTGACAGTCCAGACAATACTGTGCACCAACACACCACTGTGACAATCCAGACAATACTGTGCACCAACACACCACTGTGACAGTCCAGACAATAATGTGCACCAACACACCACTGTGACAGTCCAGACTGTACTGTGCACCAACACACCACTGTGACAGTCCAGACAATACTGTGCTGCAATACACCACTGTGACAGTCCAGACAATACTGTGCACCAACACACCACTGTGACAGTCCAGGCAATACTGTGCACCAACACACCACTGTGACAGTCCAGACAATACTGTGCACCAACACACCACTGTGACAGTCCAGACTATACTGTGCACCAACACACCACTGTGACAGTCCAGACAATACTGTGCACCAACACACCACTGTGAAAGTCCAGACTATACTGTGCACCAACACACCACTGTGACAGTCCAGACAATACTGTGCACCAACACACCACTGTGACAGTCCAGACAATACTGTGCACCAACACACCACTGTGACAGTCCAGACTATACTGTGCACCAACACACCACTGTGACAGTCCAGACTATACTGTGCACCAACACACCACTGTGACAGTCCAGACAATACTGTGCACCAACACACCACTGTGACAGTCCAGACTATACTGTGCACCAACACACCACTGTGACAGTTCAGACAATACTGTACTGCAACACACCACTGTGACAGTCCAGACTATACTGTGTACCAACACACCACTGTGACAGTCCAGACTATACTGTGCACCAACACACCACTGTGATAGTCCAGACAATACTGTGCTGCAACACACCACTGTGACAGTCCAGACAATACTGTACACCAACACACCACTGTGACAGTCCAGACTATAATGTACACCAACACACCACTGTGACAGTCCAGACAATATTGTGCTGCAACAGACCACTGTGACAGACCAGACAATACTGTGCACCAACACACCACTGTGACAGTCCAGACAATACTGAGCACCAACACACCACTGTGACAGTCCAGACTATACTGTGCACCAACACACCACTGTGACAGTCCAGACAATATTGTGCTGCAACACACCACTGTGACAGACCATACAATACTGTGCACCAACACACCACTGTGACAGTCCAGACAATACTGTGCTGCAACACACCACTGTGACAGTCCAGACAATAATGTGCACCAACACACCACTGTGACAGTCCAGACAATACTGTGATGGAATAAACCACTGTGACAGTCCAGACAATACTGTGCACCAACACACCACTGTGACAATCCTGACAATACTGTGCACCAACACACCACTGTGACAGTCCAGACAATACTGTGCACCAACACACCACTGTGACAGTCCAGACTATACTGTGCACCAACACACCACTGTGACAGTCCAGACAATACTGTGCTGCAATACACCACTGTGACAGTCCAGACAATACTGTGATGGAATACACCACTGTGACAGCCCAGACAATACTGTGCACCAACACACCACTGTGACAGTCCAGACAATACTGTGATGGAATACACCACTGTGACAGTGCAGACAATACTGTGCACCAACACACCACTGTGACAGTCCAGACAATACTGTGCACCAACACACCACTGTGACAGTCCAGACTATACTGTGCACCAACACACCACTGTGACAGTCCAGACAATACTGTGCACCAACACACCACTGTGACAGTCCAGACAATACTGTGCACCAACACACCACTGTGACAGTCCAGACAATAATGTACACCAAAACACCACTGTGACAGTCCAGACAATACTGTGCACCAACACACCACTGTGACAGTCCAGACAATACTGTGCACCAACACACCACTGTGACAGTCCAGACTATACTGTACACCAAGACACCACTGTGACAGTCCAGACTATACTGTGCACCAACACACCACTGTGACAGTCCAGACAATAATGTACACCAACACACCACTGTGACAGTCCAGACAATACTGTGCACCAACACACCACTGTGACAATCCAGACAATACTGTGCACCAACACACCACTGTGACAGTCCAGACAATACTGTGCACCAACACACCACTGTGACAGTCCAGACTATACTGTGCACCAACACACCACTGTGACAGTCCAGACAATAATGTACACCAACACACCACTGTGACAGTCCAGACAATACTGTGCACCAACACACCACTGTGACAATCCAGACAATACTGTGCACCAACACACCACTGTGACAGTCCAGACAATAATGTGCACCAACACACCACTGTGACAGTCCAGACTGTACTGTGCACCAACACACCACTGTGACAGTCCAGACAATACTGTGCTGCAATACACCACTGTGACAGTCCAGACAATACTGTGCACCAACACACCACTGTGACAGTCCAGGCAATACTGTGCACCAACACACCACTGTGACAGTCCAGACAATACTGTGCACCAACACACCACTGTGACAGTCCAGACTATACTGTGCACCAACACACCACTGTGACAGTCCAGACAATACTGTGCACCAACACACCACTGTGAAAGTCCAGACTATACTGTGCACCAACACACCACTGTGACAGTCCAGACAATACTGTGCACCAACACACCACTGTGACAGTCCAGACAATACTGTGCACCAACACACCACTGTGACAGTCCAGACTATACTGTGCACCAACACACCACTGTGACAGTCCAGACTATACTGTGCACCAACACACCACTGTGACAGTCCAGACAATACTGTGCACCAACACACCACTGTGACAGTCCAGACTATACTGTGCACCAACACACCACTGTGACAGTCCAGACAATAATGTGCACCAACACACCACTGTGACAGTCCAGACAATACTGTGCACCAACACACCACTGTGACAGTCCAGACTATACTGTGCACCAACACACCACTGTGACAGTCCAGACAATACCTTGCTGCAATACACCACTGTGACAGTCCAGACTATACTGTGTACCAACACACCACTGTGACAGTTCAGACAATACTGTACTGCAACACACCACTGTGACAGTCCAGACTATACTGTGTACCAACACACCACTGTGACAGTCCAGACTATACTGTGCACCAACACACCACTGTGATAGTCCAGACAATACTGTGCTGCAACACACCACTGTGACAGTCCAGACAATACTGTACACCAACACACCACTGTGACAGTCCAGACTATAATGTACACCAACACACCACTGTGACAGTCCAGACAATATTGTGCTGCAACACACCACTGTGACAGACCAGACAATACTGTGCACCAACACACCACTGTGACAGTCCAGACAATACTGAGCACCAACACACCACTGTGACAGTTCAGACTATACTGTGCACCAACACACCACTGTGACAGTCCAGACAATATTGTGCTGCAACACACCACTGTGACAGACCATACAATACTGTGCACCAACACACCACTGTGACAGTCCAGACAATACTGTGCTGCAACACACCACTGTGACAGTCCAGACAATAATGTGCACCAACACACCATTGTGACAGTCCAGACAATACTGTGATGGAATAAACCACTGTGACAGTCCAGACAATACTGTGCACCAACACACCACTGTGACAATCCTGACAATACTGTGCACCAACACACCACTGTGACAGTCCAGACAATACTGTGCACCAACACACCACTGTGACAGTCCAGACTATACTGTGCACCAACACACCACTGTGACAGTCCAGACAATACTGTGCTGCAATACACCACTGTGACAGTCCAGACAATACTGTGATGGAATACACCACTGTGACAGCCCAGACAATACTGTGCACCAACACACCACTGTGACAGTCCAGACAATACTGTGATGGAATACACCACTGTGACAGTGCAGACAATACTGTGCACCAACACACCACTGTGACAGTCCAGACAATACTGTGCACCAACACACCACTGTGACAGTCCAGACTATACTGTGCACCAACACACCACTGTGACAGTCCAGACAATACTGTGCACCAACACACCACTGTGACAGTCCAGACAATACTGTGCACCAACACACCACTGTGACAGTCCAGACAATAATGTACACCAACACACCACTGTGACAGTCCAGACAATACTGTGCACCAACACACCACTGTGACAGTCCAGACAATACTGTGCACCAACACACCACTGTGACAGTCCAGACAATACTGTGCACCAACACACCACTGTGACAGTCCAGACTATACTGTGCACCAACACACCACTGTGACAGTCCAGACAATAATGTGCACCAACACACCACTGTGACAGTCCAGACAATACTGTGCACCAACACACCACTGTGACAGTCCAGACTATACTGTGCACCAACACACCACTGTGACAGTCCAGACAATACTGTGCACCAACACACCACTGTGACAGTCCAGACAATACTGTGCACCAACACACCACTGTGACAGTCCAGACCATACTGTGCAACAACACACCACGGTGACAGTCCAGACAATACTGTGCTGCAACACACCACTGTGACAGTCCAGACAATACTGTGCTGCAACACACCACTGTGACAGTCCAGACAATACTGTGCACCAACACACCACTGTGACAGTCCAGACAATAATGTGCTGCAATACACCACTGTGACAGTCCAGACTATACTGTGTACCAACACACCACTGTGACAGTCCAGATTATACTGTGCACCAACACACCACTCTGACAGTCCAGACAATACTGTGCTGCAACACACCACTGTGACAGTCCAGACAATATTGTGCTGCAACACACCACTGTGACAGACCAGACAATACTGTGCACCAACACACCACTGTGTGCACCAACACACCACTGTGACAGTCCAGACTATACTGTGCACCAACACACCACTGTGACAGTCCAGACTGTACTGTGCACCAACACACCACTGTGACAGTCCAGACAATAATGTGCACCAACACACCACTGTGACAGTCCAGACAATACTGTGATGGAATACACCACTGTGACAGTTCAGACAATACTGTGCACCAACACACCACTGTGACAATCCAGACAATACTGTGCACCAACACACCACTGTGACAGTCCAGACTATAATGTGCACCAACACACCACTGTGCCAGTCCAGACAATACTGTGCTGCAATACACCACTGTGACAGTCCAGACAATACTGTGATGGAATACACCACTGTGACAGCCCAGACAGTACTGTGCACCAACACACCACTGTGACAGTCCAGACAATACTGTGATGGAATACACCACTGTGACAGTGCAGACAATACTGTGCACCAACACACCACTGTGGCAGTCCAGACAATACTGTGCACCAACACACCACTGTGACAGTCCATACTATACTGTGCACCAACACACCACTGTGACAGTCCAGACAATACTGTGCACCAACACACTACTGTGACAGTCCAGACAATACTGTGCACCAACACACCACTGTGACAGTCCAGACTATACTGTGCACCAACACACCACTGTGACAGTCCAGACTATACTGTGCACCAACACACCACTGTGACAGTCCATACAATACTGTGCACCAACACACCACTGCGACAGTCCGGACTATACTGTGCACCAACACACCACTGTGACAGTCCAGACTATACTGTGCACCAACACACCACTGTGACAGTCCAGACAATAATGTACACCAACACACCACTGTGACAGTCCAGACAATACTGTGCACCAACACACCACTGTGACAATCCAGACAATACTGTGCACCAACACACCACTGTGACAGTCCAGACAATAATGTGCACCAACACACCACTGTGACAGTCCAGACTGTACTGTGCACCAACACACCACTGTGACAGTCCAGACAATACTGTGCTGCAATACACCACTGTGACAGTCCAGACAATACTGTGCACCAACACACCACTGTGACAGTCCAGGCAATACTGTGCACCAACACACCACTGTGACAGTCCAGACAATACTGTGCACCAACACACCACTGTGACAGTCCAGACTATACTGTGCACCAACACACCACTGTGACAGTCCAGACAATACTGTGCACCAACACACCACTGTGAAAGTCCAGACTATACTGTGCACCAACACACCACTGTGACAGTCCAGACAATACTGTGCACCAACACACCACTGTGACAGTCCAGACAATACTGTGCACCAACACACCACTGTGACAGTCCAGACTATACTGTGCACCAACACACCACTGTGACAGTCCAGACTATACTGTGCACCAACACACCACTGTGACAGTCCAGACAATACTGTGCACCAACACACCACTGTGACAGTCCAGACTATACTGTGCACCAACACACCACTGTGACAGTCCAGACAATAATGTGCACCAACACACCACTGTGACAGTCCAGACAATACTGTGCACCAACACACCACTGTGACAGTCCAGACTATACTGTGCACCAACACACCACTGTGACAGTCCAGACAATACCTTGCTGCAATACACCACTGTGACAGTCCAGAGTATACTGTGTACCAACACACCACTGTGACAGTTCAGACAATACTGTACTGCAACACACCACTGTGACAGTCCAGACTATACTGTGTACCAACACACCACTGTGACAGTCCAGACTATACTGTGCACCAACACACCACTGTGATAGTCCAGACAATACTGTGCTGCAACACACCACTGTGACAGTCCAGACAATACTGTACACCAACACACCACTGTGACAGTCCAGACTATAATGTACACCAACACACCACTGTGACAGTCCAGACAATATTGTGCTGCAACACACCACTGTGACAGACCAGACAATACTGTGCACCAACACACCACTGTGACAGTCCAGACAATACTGAGCACCAACACACCACTGTGACAGTCCAGACTATACTGTGCACCAACACACCACTGTGACAGTCCAGACAATATTGTGCTGCAACACACCACTGTGACAGACCATACAATACTGTGCACCAACACACCACTGTGACAGTCCAGACAATACTGTGCTGCAACACACCACTGTGACAGTCCAGACAATAATGTGCACCAACACACCACTGTGACAGTCCAGACAATACCCTGATGGAATAAACCACTGTGACAGTCCAGACAATACTGTGCACCAACACACCACTGTGACAATCCTGACAATACTGTGCACCAACACACCACTGTGACAGTCCAGACAATACTGTGCACCAACACACCACTGTGACAGTCCAGACTATACTGTGCACCAACACACCACTGTGACAGTCCAGACAATACTGTGCTGCAATACACCACTGTGACAGTCCAGACAATACTGTGATGGAATACACCACTGTGACAGCCCAGACAATACTGTGCACCAACACACCACTGTGACAGTCCAGACAATACTGTGATGGAATACACCACTGTGACAGTGCAGACAATACTGTGCACCAACACACCACTGTGACAGTCCAGACAATACTGTGCACCAACACACCACTGTGACAGTCCAGACTATACTGTGCACCAACACACCACTGTGACAGTCCAGACAATACTGTGCACCAACACACCACTGTGACAGTCCAGACAATACTGTGCACCAACACACCACTGTGACAGTCCAGACAATAATGTACACCAACACACCACTGTGACAGTCCAGACAATACTGTGCACCAACACACCACTGTGACAGTCCAGACAATACTGTGCACCAACACACCACTGTGACAGTCCAGACTATACTGTACACCAAGACACCACTGTGACAGTCCAGACTATACTGTGCACCAACACACCACTGTGACAGTCCAGACAATAATGTACACCAACACACCACTGTGACAGTCCAGACAATACTGTGCACCAACACACCACTGTGACAATCCAGACAATACTGTGCACCAACACACCACTGTGACAGTCCAGACAATACTGTGCACCAACACACCACTGTGACAGTCCAGACTATACTGTGCACCAACACACCACTGTGACAGTCCAGACAATAATGTACACCAACACACCACTGTGACAGTCCAGACAATACTGTGCACCAACACACCACTGTGACAATCCAGACAATACTGTGCACCAACACACCACTGTGACAGTCCAGACAATAATGTGCACCAACACACCACTGTGACAGTCCAGACTGTACTGTGCACCAACACACCACTGTGACAGTCCAGACAATACTGTGCTGCAATACACCACTGTGACAGTCCAGACAATACTGTGCACCAACACACCACTGTGACAGTCCAGGCAATACTGTGCACCAACACACCACTGTGACAGTCCAGACAATACTGTGCACCAACACACCACTGTGACAGTCCAGACTATACTGTGCACCAACACACCACTGTGACAGTCTAGACAATACTGTGCACCAACACACCACTGTGAAAGTCCAGACTATACTGTGCACCAACACACCACTGTGACAGTCCAGACAATACTGTGCACCAACACACCACTGTGACAGTCCAGACAATACTGTGCACCAACACACCACTGTGACAGTCCAGACTATACTGTGCACCAACACACCACTGTGACAGTCCAGACTATACTGTGCACCAACACACCACTGTGACAGTCCAGACAATACTGTGCACCAACACACCACTGTGACAGTCCAGACTATACTGTGCACCAACACACCACTGTGACAGTCCAGACAATAATGTGCACCAACACACCACTGTGACAGTCCAGACAATACTGTGCACCAACACACCACTGTGACAGTCCAGACTATACTGTGCACCAACACACCACTGTGACAGTCCAGACAATACCTTGCTGCAATACACCACTGTGACAGTCCAGAGTATACTGTGTACCAACACACCACTGTGACAGTTCAGACAATACTGTACTGCAACACACCACTGTGACAGTCCAGACTATACTGTGTACCAACACACCACTGTGACAGTCCAGACTATACTGTGCACCAACGCACCACTGTGATAGTCCAGACAATACTGTGCTGCAACACACCACTGTGACAGTCCAGACAATACTGTACACCAACACACCACTGTGACAGTCCAGACTATAATGTACACCAACACACCACTGTGACAGTCCAGACAATATTGTGCTGCAACACACCACTGTGACAGACCAGACAATACTGTGCACCAACACACCACTGTGACAGTCCAGACAATACTGAGCACCAACACACCACTGTGACAGTTCAGACTATACTGTGCACCAACACACCACTGTGACAGTCCAGACAATATTGTGCTGCAACACACCACTGTGACAGACCATACAATACTGTGCACCAACACACCACTGTGACAGTCCAGACAATACTGTGCTGCAACACACCACTGTGACAGTCCAGACAATAATGTGCACCAACACACCATTGTGACAGTCCAGACAATACTGTGATGGAATAAACCACTGTGACAGTCCAGACAATACTGTGCACCAACACACCACTGTGACAATCCTGACAATACTGTGCACCAACACACCACTGTGACAGTCCAGACAATACTGTGCACCAACACACCACTGTGACAGTCCAGACTATACTGTGCACCAACACACCACTGTGACAGTCCAGACAATACTGTGCTGCAATACACCACTGTGACAGTCCAGACAATACTGTGATGGAATACACCACTGTGACAGCCCAGACAATACTGTGCACCAACACACCACTGTGACAGTCCAGACAATACTGTGATGGAATACACCACTGTGACAGTGCAGACAATACTGTGCACCAACACACCACTGTGACAGTCCAGACAATACTGTGCACCAACACACCACTGTGACAGTCCAGACTATACTGTGCACCAACACACCACTGTGACAGTCCAGACAATACTGTGCACCAACACACCACTGTGACAGTCCAGACAATACTGTGCACCAACACACCACTGTGACAGTCCAGACAATAATGTACACCAACACACCACTGTGACAGTCCAGACAATACTGTGCACCAACACACCACTGTGACAGTCCAGACAATACTGTGCACCAACACACCACTGTGACAGTCCAGACTATACTGTACACCAAGACACCACTGTGACAGTCCAGACTATACTGTGCACCAACACACCACTGTGACAGTCCAGACAATAATGTACACCAACACACCACTGTGACAGTCCAGACAATACTGTGCACCAACACACCACTGTGACAATCCAGACAATACTGTGCACCAACACACCACTGTGACAGTCCAGACAATACTGTGCACCAACACACCACTGTGACAGTCCAGACTATACTGTGCACCAACACACCACTGTGACAGTCCAGACAATACTGTGCTGCAATACACCACTGTGACAGTCCAGACAATACTGTGCACCAACACACCACTGTGATAGTCCAGACAATACTGTGCACCAACACACCACTGTGACAGTCCAGACAATACTGTGCACCAACACACCACTGTGACAGTCCAGACTATACTGTGCACCAACACACCACTGTGACAGTCCAGACAATACTGTGCACCAACACACCACTGTGACAGTCCAGACTATACTGTGCACCAACACACCACTGTGACAGTCCAGACAATACTGTGCACCAACACACCACTGTGACAGTCCAGACAATACTGTGCACCAACACACCACTGTGACAGTCCAGACTATACTGTGCACCAACACACCACTGTGACAGTCCAGACAATACTGTGCACCAACACACCACTGTGACAGTCCAGACTATACTGTGCACCAACACACCACTGTGACAGTCCAGACAATAATGTGCACCAACACACCACTGTGACAGTCCAGACAATACTGTGCACCAACACACCACTGTGACAGTCCAGACTATACTGTGCACCAACACACCACTGTGACAGTCCAGACAATACTGTGCACCAACACACCACTGTGACAGTCCAGACAATACTGTGCACCAACACACCACTGTGACAGTCCAGACCATACTGTGCAACAACACACCACGGTGACAGTCCAGACAATACTGTGCTGCAACACACCACTGTGACAGTCCAGACAATACTGTGCTGCAACACACCACTGTGACAGTCCAGACAATACTGTGCACCAACACACCACTGTGACAGTCCAGACAATACTGTGCTGCAATACACCACTGTGACAGTCCAGACTATACTGTGTACCAACACACCACTGTGACAGTCCAGATTATACTGTGCACCAACACACCACTCTGACAGTCCAGACAATACTGTGCTGCAACACACCACTGTGACAGTCCAGACAATATTGTGCTGCAACACACCACTGTGACAGACCAGACAATACTGTGCACCAACACACCACTGTGTGCACCAACACACCACTGTGACAGTCCAGACTATACTGTGCACCAACACACCACTGTGACAGTCCAGACTATACTGTGCACCAACACACCACTGTGACAGTCCAGACAATAATGTGCACCAACACACCACTGTGACAGTCCAGACAATACTGTGATGGAATACACCACTGTGACAGTCCAGACAATACTGTGCACCAACACACCACTGTGACAATCCAGACAATACTGTGCACCAACACACCACTGTGACAGTCCAGACTATAATGTGCACCAACACACCACTGTGCCAGTCCAGACAATACTGTGCTGCAATACACCACTGTGACAGTCCAGACAATACTGTGATGGAATACACCACTGTGACAGCCCAGACAGTACTGTGCACCAACAGACCACTGTGACAGTCCAGACAATACTGTGATGGAATACACCACTGTGACAGTGCAGACAATACTGTGCACCAACACACCACTGTGGCAGTCCAGACAATACTGTGCACCAACACACCACTGTGACAGTCCAGACTATACTGTGCACCAACACACCACTGTGACAGTCCAGACAATACTGTGCACCAACACACTACTGTGACAGTCCAGACAATACTGTGCACCAACACACCACTGTGACAGTCCAGACTATACTGTGCACCAACACACCACTGTGACAGTCCAGACTATACTGTGCACCAACACACCACTGTGACAGTCCATACAATACTGTGCACCAACACACCACTGCGACAGTCCAGACTATACTGTGCACCAACACACCACTGTGACAGTCCAGACTATACTGTGCACCAACACACCACTGTGACAGTCCAGACAATAATGTACACCAACACACCACTGTGACAGTCCAGACAATACTGTGCACCAACTCACCACTGTGACAATCCAGACAATACTGTGCACCAACACACCACTGTGACAGTCCAGACAATACTGTGCACCAACACACCACTGTGACAGTCCAGACTATACTGTGCACCAACACACCACTGTGACAGTCCAGACAATACTGTGCTGCAATACACCACTGTGACAGTCCAGACAATACTGTGCACCAACACACCACTGTGACAGTCCAGACAATACTGTGCACCAACACACCACTGTGACAGTCCAGACAATACTGTGCACCAACACACCACTGTGACAGTCCAGACTATACTGTGCACCAACACACCACTGTGACAGTCCAGACAATACTGTGCACCAACACACCACTGTGACAGTCCAGACTATACTGTGCACCAACACACCACTGTGACAGTCCAGACAATACTGTGCACCAACACACCACTGTGACAGTCCAGACAATACTGTGCACCAACACACCACTGTGACAGTCCAGACTATAATGTGCACCAACACACCACTGTGACAGTCCAGACTATACTGTGCACCAACACACCACTGTGACAGTCCAGACAATACTGTGCACCAACACACCACTGTGACAGTCCAGACTATACTGTGCACCAACACACCACTGTGACAGTCCAGACAATAATTTGCACCAACACACCACTGTGACAGTCCAGACAATACTGTGCACCAACACACCACTGTGACAGTCCAGACTATACTGTGCACCAACACACCACTGTGACAGTCCAGACAATACCTTGCTGCAATACACCACTGTGACAGTCCAGAGTATACTGTGTACCAACACACCACTGTGACAGTCCAGACAATACTGTACTGCAACACACCACTGTGACAGTCCAGACTATACTGTGTACCAACACACCACTGTGACAGTCCAGACTATACTGTGCACCAACACACCACTGTGATAGTCCAGACAATACTGTGCTGCAACACACCACTGTGACAGTCCAGACAATACTGTACACCAACACACCACTGTGACAGTCCAGACTATAATGTACACCAACACACCACTGTGACAGTCCAGACAATATTGTGCTGCAACACACCACTGTGACAGACCAGACAATACTGTGCACCAACACACCACTGTGACAGTCCAGACAATACTGTGCACCAACACACCACTGTGACAGTCCAGACTATACTGTGCACCAACACACCACTGTGACAGTCCAGACAATATTGTGCTGCAACACACCACTGTGACAGACCAGACAATACTGTGCACCAACACACCACTGTGACAGTCCAGACAATACCGTGCTGCAACACACCACTGTGACAGTCCAGACAATAATGTGCACCAACACACCACTGTGACAGTCCAGACAATACTGTGATGGAATACACCACTGTGACAGTCCAGACAATACTGTGCACCAACACACCACTGTGACAATCCTGACAATACTGTGCACCAACACACCACTGTGACAGTCCAGACAATACTGTGCACCAACACACCACTGTGACAGTCCAGACTATACTGTGCACCAACACACCACTGTGACAGTCCAGACAATACTGTGCTGCAATACACCACTGTGACACTCCAGACAATACTGTGATGGAATACACCACTGTGACAGCCCAGACAATACTGTGCACCAACACACCACTGTGACAGTCCAGACAATACTGTGATGGAATACACCACTGTGACAGTGCAGACAATACTGTGCACCAACACACCACTGTGACAGTCCAGACAATACTGTGCACCAACACACCACTGTGACAGTCCAGACTATACTGTGCACCAACACACCACTGTGACAGTCCAGACAATACTGTGCACCAACACACCACTGTGACAGTCCAGACAATACTGTGCACCAACACACCACTGTGACAGTCCAGACTATAATGTGCACCAACACACCACCGTGACAGTCCAGACTATACTGTGCACCAACACACCACGGTGACAGTCCAGACAATACTGTGCACCAACACACCACTGTGACAGTACATACTATACTGTGCACCAACACACCACTGTGACAGTCCAGACAATACTGTGCACCAACACACCACTGTGACAGTCCAGACAATACTGTGCACCAACACACCACTGTGACAGTCCAGACTATACTGTGCACCAACACACCACTGTGACAGTCCAGACAATACTGTGCACCAACACACCACTGTGACAGTCCAGACAATACTGTGCACCAACACACCACTGTGACAGTCCAGACTATACTGTGCACCAACCAGGGGCGGATCCAGGATTTTCTAAGGCAGGGGGCTTCAAGCCTGAGGGCGGCATATTTCCTCGGTGACGGGGGCGGCATGGTGCCTTCCGAGGGCGTCATAATGCCTTCCAAGGGCGGCGATGTACCTTCCGAGGGCGGCATAATGCGTTGTGAGGGCGGCAAGATGTCTTCTGAGGGTGCCAGGGTGCCTTCCAAGAGTGCTACGATGCTGTTGGTAGACGCAAGGGCGCCCTGGCGGCCTCCCGAAAACGCTACGGCGCCTTCGGCGCCGGCAAATCCTATACAAAAAGGGCGCCGTTTTCTAAGGCAGTGGGCTTCAGCCCCTACGCCCCCCCCCCCCTGGATCCGCCACTGCACCAACACACCACTGTGACAGTCCAGACTATACTGTGCCCAACACACCACTGTGACAGCCCAGACAATACTGTGCACCAACACACCTCTGTGACAGTCCAGACTATACTGTGCACCAACACACCACTGTGACAGTCCAGACAATACTGTGCACCAACACACCACTGTGACAGCCCAGACAATACTGTGCACCAACACACCACTGTGACAGTCCAGACAATACTGTGATGGAATACACCACTGTGACAGCCCAGACAATACTGTGCACCAACACACCACTGTGACAGTCCAGACAATACTGTGATGGAATACACCACTGTGACAGTCCAGACAATAATGTGCACCAACACACCACTGTGACAGTCCAGACAATACTGTGCACCAACACACCACTGTGACAGTCCAGACTATACTGTGCACCAACCAGGGGCGGATCCAGGATTTTCTAAGGCAGGGGGCTTCAAGCCTGAGGGTGGTATATTTCCTCGGTGACGGGGGCGGCATGGTGCCTTCCGAGGGCGGCATAATGCCTTCCGAGGGCGGCGATGTACCTTCCGAGGGCGGCATAATGCGTTGTGAGGGCGGCAAGATGTCTTCTGAGGGTGCCAGGGTGCCTTCCAAGAGTGCTACGATGCTGTTGGTAGACGCAAGGGCGCCCTGGCGGCCTCCCGAAAACGCTACGGCGCCTTCGGCGCCGGCAAATCCTATACAAAAAGGGCGCCGTTTTCTAAGGCAGGGGGCTTCAGCCCCTACGCCCCCCCCCCCCCCCCCTGGATCCGCCACTGCACCAACACACCACTGTGACAGTCCGGACTATATTGTGCACCAACACACCACTGTGACAGTCCAGACTATACTGTGCACCAACACACCACTGTGACAGACCAGACAATACTGTGCTGCAACACACCACTGTGACAGTCCAGACAATACTGTGCACCAACACACCACTGTGACAGTCCAGACAATACTGTGCTGCAATACACCACTGTGACAGTCCAGACAATACTGTGCACCAACACACCACTGTGACAGACCAGACAATACTGTGCTGCAATACACCACTGTGACAGTCCAGACAATACTGTGCACCAACACACCACTGTGCCAATCCAGACAATACTATGCACCAACACACCACTGTGACAATCCAGACTATACTGTGCTGCAACACACCACTGTGACAATCCAGACAATACTGTGCACCAACACACCACTGTGACAGTCCAGACTATACTGTGCACCAACACACCACTGTGACAGTCCAGACAATAATGTACACCAACACACCACTGTGACAGTCCAGACTATACTGTGCACCAACACACCACTGTGACAGTCCAGACAATACTGTGCACCAACACACCACTGTGACAGTCCAGACAATACTGTGCACCAACACACCACTGTGACAGTCCAGACAATAATGTGCACCAACACACCACTGTGACAGTCCAGACTATATTGTGCTGCAACACACCACTGTGACAATCCAGACAATACTGTGCACCAACACACCACTGTGACAGTCCAGACTATACTGTGCACCAACACACCTTTGTGACAGTCCAGACAATAATGTACACCAACACACCACTGTGACAGTCCAGACAATACTGTGCACCAACACACCACTGTGACAGCCCAGACAATACTGTGCACCAACACACCACTGTGACAGTGCAGACAATACTGTGCACCAACACACCACTGTGACAATCCAGACAATACTGTGCACCAACACACCACTGTGACAGACCAGACAATACTGTGCACCAACACACCACTGTGACAGTCCAGACTATACTGTGTACCAACACACCACTGTGACAGTCCAGACAATACTGTGTACCAACACACCACTGTGACATACCAGACAATACTGTGCACCAACACACCACTGTGACAGACCAGACAATACTGTGCACCAACACACCACTGTGACAGTCCAGACTATACTGTGTACCAACACACCACTGTGACAGTCCAGACAATACTGTGCACCAACACACCACTGTGACAGTCCAGACAATACTGTGCACCAACACACCACTGTGTGCACCAACACACCACTGTGACAGTCCAGACAATACTGTGCACCAACACACCACTGTGTGCACCAACACACCACTGTGACAGTCCAGACAATACTGTGCACCAACACACCACTGTGACAGTCCAGACAATATTGTGCACCAACACACCACTGTGACAGTCCAGACAATACTGTGCACCAACACACCACTGTGTGCACCAACACACCACTGTGACAGTCCAGACAATACTGTGTACCAACACACCACTGTGACAGTCCAGACAATACTGTGCACCAACACACCACTGTGTGCACCAACACACCACTGTGACAGTCCAGACAATACTGTGTACCAACACACCACTGTGACAGTCCAGACAATATTGTGCACCAACACACCACTGTGACAGTCCAGACAATACTGTGCACCAACACACCACTGTGACAGTCCAGACAATACTGTGCACCAACACACCACTGTGTGCACCAACACACCACTGTGACAGTCCAGACAATACTGTGTACCAACACACCACTGTGACAGTCCAGACAATATTGTGCACCAACACACCACTGTGACAGTCCAGACAATACTGTGCACCAACACATCACTGTGACAGTTCAGACAATACTGTGCACCAACACACCACTGTGTGCACCAACACACCACTGTGACAGTTCAGACTATACTGTGCACCAACACACCACTGTGACAGTCCAGACAATACTGTGCACCAACACTCCACTGTGACAGTCCAGACAATACTGTGCACCAACACACCACTGTGACAGTCCAGACAATACTGTGCACCAACACACCACTGTGTGCACCAACACACCACTGTGACAGTCCAGACAATACTGTGCACCAACACACCACTGTGTGCACCAACACACCACTGTGACAGTCCAGACAATACTGTGCACCAACACACCACTGTGACAGTCCAGACAATACTGTGCACCAACACACCACTGTGTGCACCAACACACCACTGTGACAGTTCAGACTATACTGTGCACCAACACACCACTGTGACAGTCCAGACAATACTGTGCACCAACACACCACTGTGACAGTCCAGACTATACTGTGCACCAACACACCACTGTGACAGTCCAGACAATACTGTGCACGAACACACCACTGTGACAGTCCAGACAATACTGTGCACGAACACACCACTGTGTGCACCAACACACCACTGTGACAGTCCAGACAATACTGTGCACCAACACACCACTGTGACAGTCCAGACAATACTGTGCACGAACACACCACTGTGTGCACCAACACACCATTGTGACAGTCCAGACAATACTGTGCACCAACACACCACTGTGTGCACCAACACACCACTGTGACAGTCCAGACAATACTGTGCACCAACACACCACTGTGACAGTCCAGACTATACTGTGCACCAACACACCACTGTGACAGTCCAGACTATACTGTGCACCAACACACCACTGTGACAGTCCAGACAATACTATGCACCAACACACCACTGTGACAATCCAGACTATACTGTGCTGCAACACACCACTGTGACAATCCAGACAATACTGTGCTGCAATACACCGCTGTGACAGTCCAGACTATACTGTGCACCAACACACCACTGTGACAGTCCAGACAATACTGTGCACCAACACACCACTGTGACAGTCCAGACTATACTGTGCACCAACACACCACTGTGACAGTCCAGACTATACTGTGCACCAACACACCACTGTGACAGTCCAGACAATACTATGCACCAACACACCACTGTGACAATCCAGACTATACTGTGCTGCAACACACCACTGTGACAATCCAGACAATACTGTGCTGCAATACACCGTTGTGACAGTCCAGACTATACTGTGCACCAACACACCACTGTGACAGTCCAGACAATACTGTGCACCAACACACCACTGTGACAGTCCAGACTATAATGTGCACCAACACACCACTGTGACAGTCCAGACAATACTGTGCACCAACACACCACTGTGACAGTCCAGACAATACTGTGCACCAACACACCACTGTGACAGTCCAGACAATACTGTGCACCAACACACCACTGTGACAGTCCAGACTATACTGTGCACCAACACACCACCGTGACAGTCCAGACAATACTGTGCACCAACACACCACTGTGACAGTCCAGAGTATACTGTGCACCAACACACCACTGTGTGCACCAACACACCACTGTGACAGTCCAGACAATACTGTGCACCAACACACCACTGTGACAGTCCAGACTATACTGTGCACCAACACACCACTGTGACAGTCCAGACAATACTGTGCACCAACACACCACTGTGTGCACCAACACACCACTGTGACAGTTCAGACTATACTGTGCACCAACACACCACTGTGACAGTCCAGACAATACTGTGCACCAACACACCACTGTGACAGTCCAGACTATACTGTGCACCAACACACCACCGTGACAGTCCAGACAATACTGTGCACCAACACACCACTGTGACAGTCCAGAGTATACTGTGCACCAACACACCACTGTGTGCACCAACACACCACTGTGACAGTCCAGACAATACTGTGCACCAACACACCACTGTGACAGTCCAGACTATACTGTGCACCAACACACCACTGTGACAGTCCAGACAATACTGTGCACCAACACACCACTGTGTGCACCAACACACCACTGTGACAGTTCAGACTATACTGTGCACCAACACACCACTGTGACAGTCCAGACAATACTGTGCACCAACACACCACTGTGACAGTCCAGACAATACTGTGCACCAACACACCACTGTGACAGTCCAGACTATACTGTGCACCAACACACCACTGTGACAGTCCAGACAATACTGTGCACCAACACACCACTGTGACAGTCCAGACAATACTGTGCACCAACACACCACTGTGTGCACCAACACACCACTGTGACAGTTCAGACTATACTGTGCACCAACACACCACTGTGTGCACCAACACACCACTGTGACAGTCCAGACAATACTGTGCACCAACACACCACTGTGACAGTCAAGACAATGTCACGGTCCAGTGTGCTCGATGTTGGGTGAACTGAAATCTCGCCCCGGGCTGTGACATGTATCTCCTGTGTCCTCGTGTCATGCGCCCAGGTATAACCGTCGGCACGTCACGTGACCATACCGTATCTACCTGCCCCCAGGTATGTCATGCGCCCAGGTATAACCGTCGGCACGTCACGTGACCATACCGTATCTACCTGCCCCCAGGTATGTCATGCGCCCAGGTATATCCGTCGGCACGTCACGTGACCATACCGTATCTACCTGCCCCCAGGTGTGTCATGCGCCCAGGTATATCCGTCGGCACGTCACGTGACCATACCGTATCTACCTGCCCCCAGGTATGTCATGCGCCCAGGTATTACCGTCGGCACGTCACGTGACCATACCGTATCTACCTGCCCCCAGGTGTGTCATGCGCCCAGGTATATCCATCGGCACGTCACGTGACCATACCGTATCTACCTGCCCCCAGGTATGTCATGCGCCCAGGTATAACCGTCGGCACGTCACGTGACCATACCGTATCTACCTGCCCCCAGGTATGTCATGCGCCCAGGTATAACTGTCGGCACGTCACGTGACCATACCGTATCTACCTGCCCCCAGGTATGTCATGCGCCCAGGTATAACCGTCGGCACGTCACGTGACCATACCGTATCTACCTGCCCCCAGGTGTGTCATGCGCCCAGGTATATCCGTCGGCACGTCACGTGACCATACCGTATCTACCTGCCCCCAGGTGTGTCATGCGCCCAGGTATATCCGTCGGCACGTCACGTGACCATACCGTATCTACCTGCCCCCAGGTATGTCATGCGCCCAGGTATATCCGTCGGCACGTCACGTGACCATACCGTATCTACCTGCCCCCAGGTGTGTCATGCGCCCAGGTATATCCGTCGGCACGTCACGTGACCATACCGTATCTACCTGCCCCCAGGTATGTCATGCGCCCAGATATATCCATCGGCACGCGACCGCCATTGCGTCCTGACTAGAGGTGGCAAAACGTGGACCCGAGGACCCGGTCTCTAGACCCAGTTTGGACCCAGTTTGTCCCAGACTGGGTCCCGCCAAATGATACCGGGTACAGACTGGGTCAAATTTATGTTTCTGCTGGTTTCACGCAGGTAGGAACACTGATACGCAGGTTTCTTTGTGCTGTTGGCCAATCTGAACTGTATGCATTTTCAACTACAAGAGTTAGTTTACATGCACTAACTGTAGAGTGCAGATTTGTCTATTAGTTGCGAGACAACATTTTGCTAGTTGGGTCCGCTGGGTCCAAACTAGCCTTGCACTTGGTATAACTGGGTCCATTTTTTAGGTTTTGGGACCGGGTCGGGTCTGGGTCCAAAAATATCAACTTTTGTCACCTCTAGTCCTGACCGAACTGCACTGATGGCCGCCCGGGTCAGTGGCCGTGCGAGCCGGGCACGGAAACAAAAGACACTTGCCGATGTCGAAATACGCCAACTTCAATAACATTTCACAACTGTGCCTTGTCAGTCTCAAAAGTCAGAGGTCCACCCGCGCCCGGCGCGGTGGGCCACTGAGCCACCTTCACCCTGGTGTGGGGGTGGGTCAAAATGACCCCCCCCCCCCCCCCACCACCACCACCACTAGCTCGAAAACTAAATGAGCTAGAAAGACGCGAAAAAAGCGTTTGAAAGCTCTCAACAAGGATATTCGAGGCGACTTTTGGCGTGTTTTGTCCCAGGTGAATACTGAGGTCACCAGAGGTCATTAAAGGTCAAATTTTCCAAGTATAGGACTTCGCTACAGAAACCCCCACATATCTCGGGAACTATCATAGCTAGGAACAAACGTAAAGAACAATCGAAAGCTCTATAAAAATGCAATCGCCATTAGCGTCCTTAAATTTTATATCGGACCCCCCCCCCCCCCCCAATAGTTTGTCAATAGTTCAAGATCCCGAGGTCACCAAAGGTCACAATGACATTTTCTTCCAAAACGTGTTTCGTAAATGACTTGTATCCGTTAAACAAAGAGCAAAATAATGTTAACACCATCGTGTTTGTCTCGTCAAAACGCTTCAAAAGTTTTGATGGTGATCTGGTTAGGTCAACTTCAAAATTTGACCTCTATTCAAGGTCATTTGGTGACCCATGTAGGTCATGTTGCATATGTGGCAATGCGCCTTTACGAGGCAAACACAGTGGTATCATTTTCAGGTATCTACCTTTATTCTATCAAGAGTTATTGACAACAAAAAAAGTCCTGGTGACCTCAGCTGACCTTGGAGAAGTCATCAAGCAACAATGGCACCTGGGTCATCAATAATGAGCTAAAATAACATGATTATGAAAGAATGGACCTGATCTAATGCATATGCTCTGCATTTTTATATTTTCCCGTTGACTTATGATGGGAAAATCACGAAATTGGCCTGACCTTGGTTCAACGATGTAAAAAAAAAATCCGAGATCGACAAATTGTAGGTAATTATGACCTTATAAAATCCTGTAAGTTTCAAATCTATCTGATACACACTGTAGCTTTGACACTGACCACAAACACTTTTGGAGGTAAGGTCACTTGACGTGACCTGGTGACCTGGCCTGAGATGAACTGGGGTCAAAATTGTTACACAACTTGGGTAATTTATGCTCGAACAGCTGTGCTAAATGTGGCGCGCCGCCGTTTTCCCGCTATTCCCGAAGAACCTGAGAACGGTTCAAAATGGCAAGGCGCGGATCCAATATTTCGGTCAAGGGGATCCCCACATACAAAAAGTTGCGCCCTACGGGCGCGCTTGGCGGGCGCAACATAGACGCGACCCGGGCTCAGGGGGGGGGGGGGGGGCGCCCTAGCCCCCCCCCCCCCCTAGATCCGCGCCTGATGACCCCCACCAGGACGAGGGTTAGTGCATGCCTATACCCGTTCTTATAAATCGATCGATAAATTGCACGTGGTTAGCTAAGACCAAAGAAAGAATGATTTGCTTTTGTCTTACATCTCACAAGAAAACTCACCTCCCTGTCTTTTCTGATGCTTGCATCCTATTTTGTAAGTAACCGTCCGCGGTCAGAAACAGCATAGCTATGTACTCGTCCGCCGTAGTAAATTATTGCTTTCTTTCACAACGTCTTCTCAGATCGCGCACGATAACGTTAATTCGCACACTTCGTTCTCATGAGTTGATAACGGGTAATTTTCTATACGTTCACGGCACCGAGCGAACTTTCAGCACAGTTATCAGACACAGTTATCTTAAACCTCAAATAACTCAAATCAATCATGTTGCAGTCGTGTAGGTATCGTGCAATATTTCATCGTAATCCTTCACCACCTTAGCCCCCATCACCACCCGTACACTACAGCACCACTGGGCACCACTGAGCACCACTGGACACCACTCGGCGCCTCCGTCTCCACAGCTGTTCACTCCCAGCCCCGGACTGTCCCGGCCGGTACCACTGCACTGGGGACCGGCGGGTCCGCCGTGACCACCGTGGCCGGCCACTGGTCAGTGGTCAGGTAGGCCCGGAGGCACGCCGTCCCCCCCCCCCCCGACCTGTCGCCGAGGCCGGTACCCTCCAGCAGCATCGACCGGGCCACGGAAGTGACGCCCGCCGTTCCATGTCGGCATTCAACGGGCACAGCGCCGCCATTGAGCGGAGCTTGGCGGCGGCTGGCGCGGCTCGCTGGACTAAATTGCGATCGCTGTTGCATCGGATGGCGGCCAGCGGCCGCCACACACAACTCTGTGGGTTCCGCTGATACCGCCGATTCGGCCAGGAGCCGGGCCGCAGCGGTGGACAACGGCAAACTATGCCAGGCTCATAAAATGTGCGTCGATCTCACTATTGAGCCATGTACCATGGTGATGCTTATGATGATTATGATGATGATGATGATGGCGATGTGGGGCTATATGGCACGCGAGCTACAATCTGTATCGATGGAAACATATATTTGGATGAGGTAGGTATATAGTTAGTTACAGTGTGTTGGCGAAATTCGTAAATCTGTGGACTCCCTAGGCAGTCCGCGGAATACCTAGGCATTCCGCGGACTCTCAACAACTCTTGTGAATCCGTGGATTCACGGCCGTCATTCCGCGGATGCACAAGAGTCGTCAGGCAGTCCGCGGATTGCCTGAAGAGTCGCTGGACATCCGCGAATTGCCTAAGGAATCCGCGGACTATCGATTCGTTCCAGTGATTCCGCGAATATCCTAGTTATTTCGCGGAAATACTGGAGTAAAGCTCGCATCAAGTCAGAATGTCAAGTTATATGGAACCATATACATATAAATCAACCAGAACTGGCATGTCCTGGAGTATTTATCTGAAATACAAGGTAGGGGAAATATCCTTTTTGCGACCCCTCCCAATTTACGACGTCTCTGTTAGGGGTGACACGACTGGGGGGGGGGGGGGGGGGGGCGTTTAACCCTATTTGTAACAGGGGGGCGGATTCCGCCCCCCCCCCCCCCCCTCATGTTTTTCGCAGATATCTCCAGAACGGCGGGGAGCAGGCCCATGAAATTTTGGGACTTTTCATAGAATTGAATACCGCATTTGGATCAAAATTTTGAGTTCTTAACCTGAACAGAGGCGGTTCCAGGGCACAGTTTTGGTTGGGTTCGGAGGCGACATTTGGCGATAATACGGAAATGCGACCTTCACGGGTTTATTCCTAACTGCCTCAAGTATGAAAGCGTTACATCGGTTTACGGTGATTGCAACAAGTGCAAATTAGTTGATGTTAATGAAATATCATAAAAATTGCATGGCAGAGGCGGTTTCAGGGGCTTGAAAAGGGGGGGGGGGGTTTCCAGGAATTATTCAATGCTTGGCGGGACGCCAATAGAGCGATGTAAGGGACATTTATAGCTAGCAAGATGTAAAAGATAGCTTCTGCTTCCATTATTTGCATAATGTATTACATATAGAGTTTCAGGGGCGTGTACAGGCACATGAAAAGGGGGGTGACTGGCATGGTGATGACGATATGCCAGCGATAACGGCGCAATAGACGTTTAGCTTATAATGATATATGTACATATGAGGCCAGAAAAGGGAATAAAGTCATTTTTGGCAGAGGCGCGCTCAGGAATGGAAGAAAGGGGGCCATATTATTGCAAGGAAACAAAGAGGCATGGGCGTACAATGACATAACATACTGCTGTTTTCGAATGAGACACGCACCACAGGCTACTCTACGAACGATTATTAGATAATAGGCGAGTCCAGGTAGGGTAAAAAGGGGGGGGGGGGGTAAACAATATTAATTGAAGTTGTAGTGAAATAGTCACTGTTGACTAGTTAGTATCATACTAACGGATAATATACTTATCACAAGGTCTTGTGCCGCCCCAGTGTGGATCCTGGATACGCCTATGATGAAGTACAACATGCAAAAAGAAACTATCTACGATCAGTAACATATTTATAGTGCTGGGTAGCAACTTGTCTGCGGTTAATCATTTTTTTCCAATTTTACCTCCCTTTTTCACTAACCTGGTACCGCCTATGGCAAAAATTATGATTTATAACTGTTTTCTAGTGTCACAATCACATACCATTTCATTTTTTTTTTTACATCAAAAAATGGTTTTATTACGCATTTACTTCACCCCCATATTGAGTGACCTGCACACGCCTATGATTTTTGAATTTGCAAACGTCATCATCATATATCAATTTCCAATTAAATATCTATCGATTCCTATTAGTTGCGTTAAAATCGGTCGATAAACATGAAAGCTATGTTGGATCAAAAATACCACTAAAATGTGTAGTTTTTGCCCCCCTGTTGCCCCCCTATCCAAAATTTAGATTTTTTGTATTATTTATAAATGTAGATCGTGTTGAGGGGAAGCAAACACCGTTTCATTTTTGAAAATCGGACGGGTAGATCTCGAGATCTCCGGGGGGGGGTCGGAATCCGCCCCCCCCCCCCCCCCCCCCCCCCTGTTACAAATAGGGGTAGCCAGGAGCCTGTTACAAACAGGGTTAAAGCCCCTCCTGATGAATTTTCGCAATAGCTGGAAACCTAATAGAGCTATCAACGAGAAACTTCAGATACCTTCTTATGAATCATTTGTAGGTCTTGTGTGCAAAAAAAAGAAATTGCGTAAATTTTTTCTCTCGAGTTCTAGCGAATTTAGTGATGTCACTACACACGAGTTTTACACCAAAATCAGCTAAACTTTTCCAAGTCGTACAAATGCCACATTTGACGCAAAATGCAATCGAGAAATGTCAAAAGATTGAAAATATCATCATCTAAAAACTGGCTATCTCGGATTTAAAAAATGTTGTTGACCCCAAAAACTCGAGAAAAAAAACTTATTTTTGGGAACATTATCACAAAAATAAATTTTATAAAATATTCAAAAAACCAGAAGATATGTCAGAACCATATCTAGGCAACTACCATGCCAAATTGCAAACTCATATCTCCATTTTTGACTGACTTATGACATCTAAAGTATGGGTAACTTATGACGTCGTATTTTGAAATTGCGTTTTTTGTCTTTTATGAACTAGATACAGACAAATAAATGCCACCACTGTATTTCTGAGACGAAACTGGTCTAGCAACCTGCCTTTTTTGTTTAGATTTAACAATTTAAAATTTTGACCTTCGTTGAACTGAACTTCACCTGAAATTGACATTTACTTCACGTAAATGAAGTCAGGTGGTAAAGTAACTATCACTATCGAATTATACGTGGAAAATAACTCATAAAACATGTTTGCATGACTTTCGTTGATATTTTGAGCATAGTGACCTTTTTGACCTGACCTTTAACTTGACCTTGGCCAACAATCTCTCTATTGCTCATGCGAGATATGTATTATACCTTTGGAAGCGGTTTGGGTGAAAATAGTCGCAATCGAAGGCTTTGAATGGAAAGTATGGCCCATAAACTCCGAATATTTTATATGCTAATTTTGACCTTTGACCTGACTGTGACCTGACATTTGATCTCACTTTTACATTTTTAGCATGCTATAGATTCGCCTCATTGAGAGCTTTCGATTGCCGCCTCGCACGTCTCGCTGCGATCATTGGTTCGGAAGATACCAGGGGCGTTTAACGCCCCCCCCCCCCCTTCAGTCAAAGGCGTTCTGCTGAGACCCCAGTCAATGCCGGGTTAAAAAGAAACTTGACACGCCGCTTTTGGTTCTCCTTTAAAAACCCCTACCACCTCAAAAAAGGAACTTGCAAAAATGCATTAACCCTCGCCCTACGGGAGCTTTTTTCACCAGTTTTTAGGTCAACGAGTGACCTTCCAGGTCAAGTGAATGACCTCGGATTTATCACGTCCAGAACAGCGGTTTTGCTCTTCAGAAAACCTCAAAATTATAAATTGATAAATGTAAATAAAAGGGCATTTTCCTAGACCAGTTTTGGCCCCGAAATACAAAAAAAGGTAATTATTTGTTCGTATCTTGTCAAAAAAGTCAAAAAAAGTTATTTTAAAAAATGACGTCATCAGTTGCTTACACTTAGGGAGCCATCACTCAGTCAAAAATGAAGATATTGCTTTGAAATTTGGTATTGGTATTGTCCATACTGAGATCTCTGGCATATATTCCTTTTTTAAATGTATTTGAAAATTTTGGTTTTGTGGGGATTTTTCCCAAAAAAAAAAATATTTATTTTAGGGGACAAAAATCCAAAATTTTACAAATCCGAGATTGCCATTATAAAGAAAATGCAATTTTGTATCTTTGGTGAATTGTGTTTGCAATTTTCTTTAAAACTCTGTTTTCTATGATTTTTTCCAAATATTTCTCATTTTTTTACCAACATGAATCAAAACATGATTATCTCCCAAACTATCTAACCAATTTCAATTACATTTTTCCAGCATACGTATAATTGTTGCAAACTCAGCTACCAAAAAGTTCAGCAAGATGCACTGTATGTGTAAAAAGTTAATCAAGAAAACCTCAGAGGGAGGCCTGTCAGCCCCCCCCCCCCCCCGTAGGGCGTGGGTTAGAGGGACTATTCCACCTTAACATTATATTTGAGTTGAGATAGCCATTTTGATGGCTTGGCATTGAAATTAAGTATGGTAGCAGTTAAAACAGCCACAATGATCTAATCAAAAAGATATTCGAGTTTGATTTTGACATCTGTAAAAATAAGGACCATGTGTATTTGAATAGGGCCTCTAAACTGACAGCGTCGCCTCTCTTTACCCAACTGGTAATGATAGTCGACTTGTTTTAAGGTGAACCTTGGAGATATTGTAGGGCTGCTACGGCACTGGCTTAGCGCGGCGCTACACCCGCTGCCTGTCCGGGCCGGACCCACCCGACGCCAGATGTGAGTCCGTGCGCCACCAGACACCGTACCACCGGACACGGGACGGGGCACGACTCATTACCGCAGCGTTCAGCCGTCCGGGCCACGCGAAGTGCGGGACTGTTAGGCAACACCGCCGCATCTGAAACCGACTTCGCGTTGCACGGGCCGGCTGTCTGACGGCGCAACGAGCCTCGGATTGCGGCGTAATGTTGAAAGGAGAGAAGGGACGCCGAGCATCAAAGACGCCGTCGTGTCGCCGCACCCAAGAAAAGACGCCGGCTTGTACGTCGGCGTCTGGCGAGGCGGACACGACGGCGCCAGCCGGACGCCACCAGATGGACGCCGCGGGCAGATCCGGCGGCGTCATAGGAGGAGTCAACAGCAGCGGATATGCGAGTGTAGCGAATGGGAGGGCTGGGGGAATGCCGGAGGGGTTGCCGGGGGTGAAAGGGGAGGGGCTTATGCCGCGGGACCCAGCCACCCGGGGAAGGAGGAGAGATAATTGTGCGGGAGGCAGGAGAGAGAGGAGGGTGGTGATGGAGCGGGGAGTGGTGGCGAGCGGGTGGGCGCTATTGTGACGGAGTGGATACTACTGCTGCTGTGTGTAACACCATTCGAAGGACGATCGAGATGTAAAACGATGCAGAGCACCAGCTAAAGGGTGACGCACCGACCCCGTTTTGCCGGGCAGCTCGGGCTGGCTCCCAAGGCCCACTCCCCGGGATGAAAGGGCCCCGGGACGGGAGGGTCCCAACACTGACGCTGGGCCCTCGATGGCGGGATGATACTTGTTTGCTGTAGAATAGTTATGTAAATATCGGATTCACTAACGTTTGTGCGCGGGTGTGTCGCTAAATTTAACAATATATTTGTGTCTGTGAGCTACGAAACTAACGCGGGGCGGTGGGGCGAAAGACGGTTATGACGCGCGGAGGGTGAGAGTCGCCGCGCCGAGACAGTGACCGCAGCCGGAGCATGGGCGAATATGCCACTCTCTTCTCCTCCAACGGCCGTCTGCGCAAACTATCTGTACTCGCAACCGGGTTTAGGCTAACATTTTGTCAGCCTAAACACGATTGCCAATCATATTTAATTTACACTAACCATTTTGTCACCCTAAATCAAAACTAGTGTATTTTGATAGGAAACGTCCAGATCCGGGTTTATTCTGACTTTGGAGCACGTCAGCCTAAGTCCGGCTTAGCCTAACAGCGAATTAAACGATTTGGGTAGTTTCCTCCCTCGCCACCAGGGGAATGAACACTTTTATCTGATCTCGCCGGATGTTAAAGATATGGAAGTATTTTAGCTTCATATGGTTGCATTTTACAAACATAGTGGTGTTTCAGTTCCGGCGCACCGCGCATATGTGCGGTGCTTACCACAGTGGGGAAGCGTGCTGAGGCGAGTGCGTCATTTCTGACGCTAAGCTTCTGTGCTGATTGGGTCGCACAGTACACACAATCTTGTGCGTTATCGTACATAGGCCGGCAGCATCTTTCGTGAAGTGCTCGGCATGCCGTGAAATTGCTACTCATGAAAGAAAACGTAGCGGCAACGACTATACAAGGTGGGTTTTTGTTGTATCCTGATGGTGTAGCTTTGATGGAAATTGAAACATCGATATAGACTATCTGTGTTCATAATGGCGAGGACATTGGAGATCTGCAAGGAAAAGTGGCTAGGTAATTATAGTGTGCGTCAGTGTAATGTAGTGTGCCAGCAATACAAAGTGCAATTGAGAGGGATTATTGGGCAAATGGAGGAGGTAGTCAAAATTATAATATGTAGGGTAAACAACTGTAATGGTGGACACATCCTAATGCCAGACTTTTCATTATCAATATGGTGTGTCATCCCAATCAACACCGTCAATAGCATGGCAAGTCTGGTGTAAGGACATGTCCAGTGTAATGGTTGTGCTTAACTACGAGTGCTTTAGTCTGTTGGTATCGTCTGCACCTTGAGGCTTGACAGTATGAAAATTCTTTTTGGAAATGTCCAGTGTTACAGTCGTTAACTCTGCCTGAAATATCATTGAACTGGGTGCTGAAGCTTCCTTCGCTGGCTGATTTTTTTCCTTTATTATATTCCCTGTTTATAAACTTGGGCGATATTCCGCTTTTGCACACCTTCATATAGGCAAATTGAATATTGTATACCAGTTCTACACGTCTGATTTCATCAGAACTGCACTCAAAACAGGGACATTCTCTATTGACCTGACAATAATGATTAATTCTCTATTTACCTGACAGTAATGATTAATTCTCTATTTACCTGACAATAATGATTTGTATCACCTGTCAATAGCCTCGCTGACGTCATTGAGTAGGTAGAGTAAAGGTCCAACCACTGGTTACTGCAAAATACCAGACTTCTCATGGTATTGGTGCCATATATGCGTTGTTATTATCTGACAGATAATAACAATGCACTTGAACATCAACACACCACTAATAGCATTAAGTTTGGCATTGGGCCGTGGCCTGTGGCCAGAGCTTGGATCCTTACTCCGCTGTCAAATTTGAATATGGTGTTAATATACTTATCTTGAATTGTATGATTTACTGATTAAGGCGCAAGCCGAAAGCTTCTTATCTTGTGTTTTTTTTACTAGATCATCTTTTTTACCATAATGAGAGTTAGGTTAGCACTTATTATTATCATTGTCTCTTAAAACAGTGTTAACACTTCTCTGATCCTGACCTCGACTTGGGCCCGACACCTCCCTGACCATGACCCTGGCCTCAGCCTCGCCCTAACACCTCACTGACCATGACCTTGGCGTCGCTCAGATACATCCCTGACCCTGACTTCTGTCTCACCGCGACACTTCCTTGACCTCAGCCTCGCCCCGACACCTCCCTGACCCTGATCTCAACCTAGTCCTGACATCTCCCTGATTCTGACCTCATACTCGCCCCGACATCTGCTTGACCCTGACCGCAGCCTTCCCCCGACACCTATTTGACACTGACCTCATGCTCGCCCCGAAACCTCCCTGGCCCTGACCTCGACTTCGGCTCGACGGCTCCCTGACAATGACCCTGACCTCGACCTCACCCCACACCTCTCTGACCCTGACCTCAGCCTCGCACCGACACTTCCCTGACCCTGAACTTCTCACGACACCTTCCTGACCCTGCCCTCAGCTTCGTCCCGATACCACACTGAGCATATCCTCAGCCTCGCCCCGTGATATACATTAACCCTCCCCCTGGTGGGACAAAATTACTACGTGTTCGGGTAGGAGGGGGTACGACCCCCTTAACGTTTCGATCCTAATTGAGCTAGAGCTTCGATTCAAACACGAGCGTGTTGCTTGTGACGGGAAAAAGCCGCTGATACCCAATTTGAAGGTCTTGGGTCATACCTCTGAGGTCATGGCAATGACCCAAAAGTCATCAAAAATTTGCATGCGTATAAATTGAATTTAAGCGAGCTAGAATCGTGAATAGGCATATCATAATGCTTAATGGGTACCAAATTTGCAATCAGCGTCACAAAATGTCCTAGAAACTGCCATATTCCAAAAAGGTAATGTCAGGTCATCTGAGGTCAGTGACCTCGGTTGACCTGTGGAAGCGCATGACCCCAGTGGAGCATATAATTATGTAAAATGTATCCCAGATTTGAAATCAGCGTCACAAAATGTCCTAGAAACCGCCAGAAGCAAAACAAAAGTAATATGAGGTCATCGGAGGTCAATGACCTCGGTTGACCTTTTCAGAGGTCAACCGAGGTAACAATGTCAGTGGAAACCACAACTGTCACCTGTACATATGTTCCTGAACAACAAACACTCGGAAACTGCACAAGTTACATGCATCGATACTACGTCCCGTAGTATCGATGCATGTAACTTGTGCAGTTTCCGAGTGTTTGTTGTTCAGGAACATATGTACAGTGACATGACCTTTTTGGAATATGCCAGTTGCACCTGACATGACCTTGAGAAACAGGTCATAGGTCACGAGTCATGTGGGTTATAAATTAATTTGTTTAGAGTATGTGGCAAATTGTTCCAAAGTAAGGTACTGAAAGTTTCATTGCAATCGGTTGAAACTACGCGAGTTATTCCCGAGAAGACAAAAACGAGTGGTGGCAACCCCCCCCCCCCCCCCCCCCCCTTCCCGGGCGAGGGTTAGATACAGAGAGAGCTTACTCTACAATACACAAAATCGGAGCTTTCGGCCATATTGTAACACCCTTCGTTAGCGATTAAGAGGCATTCGTTAACCTGTCATTGCTCGTCTTAAAGACGAGCAATGACCTGTACCGAATGCCTCTTAATCGCTGACGAAGGGTGTTACAATATACCCGAAATATCCGATTTTAATCATTTTCTTGTGGAGTAAGTACTCTTTGTATTTAATCTTCATCTGGGATCTCTACGTGCTTTGGGCCCTTCCGGTCTGACCAGGGACTGCTCTGACCTTCCAAGAAGTCACTCTTTGTGTGTCAGGGGCCCCATTCGCCCTGTTCAGAGGTCCTTCCGACCTGGCCAGGAATTGACTGCTTTGTCACCCTGTCGACATGCTCAGGGGCCACTCCGACCTGATCAGGGGCACCTCCAGTCTTGCTAGGAACTCGTCCGGCATGTTCAAGGGCCACTCCGACCGGCCCAGGGACCGTTTCGGTCTAGCCAGGAGCCCCTCTGACTTGCCCAGGAGCCCCTCTGACTTGCCCAGGAGCCCCTCCAATCTGCCCAGCGACTCTTCTGGTCCGACTTCGCTGGCTGCTTTGTCGCCCTGCGGATATGCTCAAGGCGACCTCCCACCTGCCCTTGGGCCCTCCGTGATAGCTAGGGGCCAATTCGGCATGTTCAGGGATCCTTCTTACCCGCCCAGGGGCCCTCTCGGTCTGGTCAGGGGCCCCTCTGACCTGCACGGGGGCCTTTAAACTTCTCAAGGGCCCTCTGGGGTCTGTCCAAGGGCCCTCTAACCTGATCAGGGGCCATATGACCTTCCAAGGGACTGTGCTGGCTGCTTTGTCGCTCTGCCGACATGCTCAGGGGCCTCTTGATCTGCCCAGGAGCCCTCTGTGCTGGCTAAGGGCCCATTGGAGGTGTTCAGGGGCCTCTGAACCACTCGGGCCCTTTTGGTCTGGCCAGGGGCCCCTCTGACATGCACAAGGCTCTTTTGAACGTCCAAGGGGACCTCTGATCTTTCAGAAAGGGTCCTGGTGGCCCTAAAGGGCCTCTCTTCGCGCGGTCTCGTCAGCCCTTTTCGGCGCGCGCAGCGCGACGAAAAGGGTTCTCCGCCGCCGAAAAGGTCCCTCCGCCGCCGAAAAGGGTTCTCCGCCGCTGAAAAGGGCCCACCGCCGCCTAAAAGGGTCCTACTGGCCTCCAGGGGGGGGGGGGGCCTAGGCTACATGCCTGACCTGAAGATATGTTGATACTTTTGCATGGCATTGGGTATTCCGACAAGTAACGTAGGATATATATTTCCATCACCTTCATGGATGCATAATGTGCATTGCTTATTACCTACTGTTTTGAACATATCTGTACCATATTTTTTTTTTGGAGAGGTTAAGGGGTTTTGGTCATAATACATTTGGGGGGGGGCGTTCACCCCCACCACCCTCCACCTGCAGTGCCAGTGGCGGTATTCTACTGAAAATGCCTTAAAATGTTGTATTGGCAAAAACATTGAAGTATTCTTCTTTTTTTGTAAAAAGAAATATTACCTTTTTTATATTTTTCCTATCTCGAGATAAATAGTAAAGCTTTAATATGAAACACAAACAAACATTGCCATTTTTGACAGGAAGGGGTATAGGCACAACACATACACAAATTTGACGTCATCAAAAAATCCAGTCAAAAATTTGAAAATCGGAGATGAACAAAATGTTGCTTAGTTCATTGCGGTCACGATGTTATGGCTATATGATACATTATGTTCAGTGGTTTTGGAGCTAAATGCCTCCGAAGATTACCCTGCATCGTGACCTTGCAAACAAGCCCGAGGCTATATCTTGAGAACCGTTGACCTTAGAGATCTGCCGATGCCAAAATTGACTTCAGGGCACAAGATAACCCTATAGACAAAATTGCATCAAAATAAAAAAAATGGCGGTGTGAACCCTTGGTCGATCTGTCGTGGAATACCCCTGACGGCTGACGGCCTGGTATTGTCCCCCCGTCAACAACTCTTCGCTGACAGCCCGCTACCCCCCCCCCCCCCCCCCCCCCCCTGCTCAACAAAATGCTGGAAATACGCCACTGGATTTGCCTCCCCAAGAAAACTTATATCCACCACCGTACCTAGGGCTGTCATAGATCATCCACCGATCACCCTGACCTGCTGAAACCCACCCACCCTATATGCCCAGTCGAAAGCTGACCATCCACCACCCCCTAACTATCCCCCAGCCTGTTCAAATCCAATCACCAATCTCAGCCGGTTGAAATGGGTGATTCGAAGGACGGAAAGGCGCCTAACGCTTACGTCTTCACCGATCAGCCCAAATCTACCCGGCTCTCTCTCTCCCGACATGCGCAAATACACCCCACTCCTCTGCCAGCTAGTGGGCGGGGAGGGCAGCGTAAGTATTTGTGGCCTTCGGCTGCGAACAATACGCGTCGATGTGGACGGGAGTAAAATTGTATGGGTCGCCTTTTGATTTCTTCCTGCATTTCCTTCATGTCAGGGTAAGCCGGGCTTAGGCTGACATGAAATTAAACGATCAAAAATGTCAGCTTAAATCTCGTCAGGGTAAATTACACAGCGTTTATTTGCGTTAGGGTAAGCCCGAAAAATCAGTATGTATGTAATGTGTTGTAGTTCTAGATTGCTCCAACATGTACAAACTCCAGTCTTCCAGGTAGGGGGGAAACAGATTGAAAGCACTGAGAAAGTGAAGTATTTAGGACATTTTATATCCAGTGATCTCAGTGATAATGCTGACATTTGGAGGCAGAATAGGAGTATATTTGGCCAAGGCAACATGATAATACGGAAATTTCACATGTGCAGTGTATATACCAAGTTGACTCTGTTTCGTGTCCACTGTTCAGCACTGTATTGCGCCCACTTGTGGTGGAAATTCAAGAAAGGAACAATTAATAAGTTTGTGACTAGTTACCATAACCTGTTGAAGAGGACCATCGGTTTGTCAAAATTTAATAGCACTAGCTTCACATGTGCTATTTGCAATGTTCCTTCTTGTCAGGCCATCATTCGTAAAATTTATATATATATCTTTATGTTGCGAGTGGATGGATGTGCCAATGGCATCATATCAGGGATCTGCAGGAGTAGCCTCAGATACAGGTCGAGAATAAAGTGCTCCTGGATTGGTCGGCTGTACACACAGCATGACCAAGGAGTGACCTGAGCTGCACCGTGTACACTGTATGTAACTGTATGTAACTAGGCAACCCAGATATGGACCCCTGAGGTCTGGAATAAAGTCTTTCGTTGTTCGTTCGTATGCATCAACACAAAATAGACATAAACTAGTAATGTGAAAACAATAGCACAGAAAAAGCATGGCTGCCACACGTTAGTTTACACCTCGGCCTTGCATGTACACCCGCAAGTTCCGTTAAATGAGGCAGGCCTCAGACCAGTCAGTTCGGTCGGTAAACTGTTGTAAAGACGAGGAACTCGGTAGGAAAACTGACATCTACCGGCTTCAGTGCGGATGCGAGGTATATGGAACTGCTCGTCCTGTCGTGTGTGCCTATTGCGATGTTCATCATTTCGGCTAAATAGCGAGGCCAGAAATGCAAGTTCCTCCCACCACCGTGCACGTTGGGCCAGAGTGAGAGAGTGATATTCTGATAAACTGTATGGAGGTGAGCCACCCTGGCCACTCAAAACGTCCGAAATATGGTCAAATTTACGCCTTCCAGATACCACCCTGGCACAAAAATTGATCACTCTTCGGAGCTGCCTGTGATTTCTGTCTGAGCAGTTGCCAAACACAGTTTTACAGTAACGTACGTGTGACATAACCAAACCGTGGACGATAGTGATGGATAGGTCAGTGTGTGGTTAGGGACCTCTCAGTCGCCTCTTTCCCACAAGTCAGGGATGGGGTGCTTCTGCACGTGCGCACGTGCGCACCTTTTTTTGCATCTTAGAAACTACTTGCCCTATCGAGTTGAAATTCACCATACATTTCCTTCGCGCTCGCTCGTTCATCGCCGACTACGGCGCCATACTGGTTATAAATATTGTGAATTGATGAATATTCCGTGCATTTCATGTTTCTTCTTTGGGGTTCCATTATGGTGAATTAAGGATGGATATGAAAGGTGCCCCAGAAACATCGATGTTAATGAAATCTGGTGAAGTTCAGGCCTTAGGACCTTTTTCAAATCCATGGTAAGTTGGCGCATACACAATGGGTACGACCTGGGAAAGTGTATTCAATTATGTTAGCCGTAAATATGCACTGTTAGGTTGCATGTTTACGAAGCCGTACGAAGACACAAGCATCTGAATACAATTGGATGCAGCGTTATTTACTCAAGGAAACTATACATGATGTTCGATAGAAATCATAACGAGACATAGTTGAAGACAAATACCAAAAACAAAAACACACTATAACTCCTAACATAACAATGAGCTTATTATAGCGTATAACGACAGTCCAAAACACCTATACAACATCATGAGTGAAGAGTTCGACCGAGCACCGTCGTTACAGAAATAGCCAACCTACCAATACACATGGCTGAGGGTGAACACGACCGACATCAGGGGCGGATAGAGGATTTCTAAGGCAGGGGGCTTCAGGCCTGAGGCGGCATATTTCCTCGGTGACGGGGGCGGCATGGTGCCTTCCGAGGGCGGCATAATGCCTTCCGAGGGCGGCGATGTACCTTCCGAGGGCGGCATAATGCGTTTGTGAGGGCGGCAAGATGTCTTTTGAGGGTGCCAGGGTGCCTTCCAAGAGTGCTACGATGCTGTTGGTAGACGCAAGGGCGCCCTGGCGGCCTCCCGAAAACGCTACGGCGCCTTCGGCGCCGGCAAATCCTATACAAAATGGCGCCGTTTTCTAAGGCAGGGGGCTTCAGCCCCTACGCCCCCCCCCCCTGGATCCACCACTGACCGACATATACTACATATAAACGAAGAAGACGACCCTTTACCCCAAATGGTACAGCGCCAATGACCAGAGTTCCTCTCATGACTAAAAACAGCTTTGTACGCATGGTCATACAGCAGTGGGCTAACTATATGGACGCCGCCAGCCAGTTCAATAGCAATGGACGTGTTGCGATAAGCCAAAGTGCTTGATATTTATGATTCAATTGATAGTTTTAACTAGGAGATTCGAAAAATCGCAACATCTTTGTATTCTGGAAGATATAAATACGAGAGAAAAAATGCATTCAAAGTGTCCCGAAAGTCGCGTGACCAAATAACGCTCTCTGATTGGTCGTGACGTCAGCAGTCGTATTCGCCACGGGCCGGCCGTACGCGGCGAGTGGGTGGCAGACGATTGGAGCCCATCAGGGGCGCAGCCAGGGGGGGGGGAGGGACAGGGGAACGTGCCCCTCCCCATTGGGCCGATGGGCTCTCAGGGCACAATGGGCGGGATGGCCTCGGTCCCTCAGCCCAATGGAAGCGATCGAGCGACTTAAGGCTTACCAGGCCAGAAAGTCCTTGTTCGGACTGAGGGGCCCTCAGTAGGCCCGAAAGAGCCCTTGGTCGGCCCGGGGGAGCCCGCAGTTGGCCTAAGGGGCCCTGTCTAGGCTTCAGAGGGCCCTTGTTAGGCTTAAGAGGGTCCCCGGTCGGTTTGAGGTCCCCCTGTCGGCCTAAGGGGGCTCTCGGCCGGCCCGAGAGGGCCCTAAGTCGTCCTAAGTGGCCCCTAGGTTGGTCTTTCTGAGGGGGCCTTCGGTCGGCCTACGGAGGCCCTTGCTACTAAGAGGGCCCCCAGTCTTCCTGAGGCCTCCGGTCGGTCTAAGGGGCCCGTCGCCGGCGTAAGTGTGTCCCAGGACGTCTTGAAGGGGCTCTGGGTTGGTCGGCCTGATGGGCCCTCGGTTGGCATGTGGGGCCCAGTTGACCTAAAGGGGCCCCCGTCAGCATAAGGGAGGCCCTTGTTTAGGCTGAGGGTGAGGGGCCCTCAGTCAATCTGAGGGAGCCCTTGCTAGGCTTAAGAGTACCCCTGGTCCACCTGAAGGGCCCAGCCGGCCTAAGAAGGCCCTAGGTCGTCCTGAGGAGCCCTAGGTTTGTCGGCCTGAGGGCTCCTCGGTCGGCCTGAGGGGTCATCGGTCGGCCTGTGGGGGCCCGGTCGGTCTAAGGAGCCCTCAGTCAGCATAAGGGAGACCCTTGGTTGAGCTGGAGCCCTTGTTAAGCTTAAGAGTGCCCTCGGTCGACCTGAGGGGCCCTCGGTTGGCCTAAGGGCCTTCGGTCGGCCTGTGGGGGCTGATCGGCCTAACAAGGGCTCTTGGTCGGCCTGAAGGGCCCTTGATCGGCATGTGGGGGTCCGGTTGGGCTAAGGAGCCCCGGTTGGCCTAAGGGGGTCCTAGGTAGTCCTGATGGGGCCCTAGGTCGACCTCTGGGGGGGGGGGGTGGTCGGCCCAAAGGGCCCCCAGTCGGCCTAAGAGAGGCCCTTAGTTGTCCTGAGGGGACCCTTGCTAAGCCTAAGAGGGCCCCAATTGACCTGAAGAGCCCCCGGTCAGCCTAAGGGGCCCCTTGGTTGGTCTGAGGGGCCTTCAGTCGGCCTGATGGGGCCCTTGTTGGGCTTAAGAGGGCCCCCGGTCGACCTGAGGGGCCCTAGCCGGCCTAAGGGGCCCTCAGCCGGCCTAATAAGACCCTAGGTCGTCCTGAGAAGCCCTAGGTTTGTCGGCATGAGGGTCCTTAGGTAGGCCTGAGGGGCCCTCGATTGGCCTGATGAGCCCTTGGTCGGACTGTGGGGGCCTGGTCGGCGTAAGAAAAGCCCTTGCTCGGCCTGAGGGGCCCTTGGTTGGCTTGAGGAGTCCTCAATCGGCCTGTGGGGTCTGGTCGGCCTAAGGGGGCCCCAGTCGGCCTAAGGGGCCCTTGGTTGGTCTGAGGGGCCCTCAGTTGGCCTGAGGGTACCCTTGCTAGTCTTAAGAGGGTGCCGGTCGACCTGAGGGGCCATGTCTGCCTAAGGGGGTCCTCGACCAGCCTACGGGGCCGGACTAACGTCCGGCCGGACGGGGCCGGACAGCCTTGGCCGGACTAAGAGGGCCCTAGGTCGTCCTGAGGGACCCTAGGTTGGTCGGCCTGAGGGCCCTCGGTCGGCCTATGGGGACCCGTTCGGCCTAAGGGGACCCTCTGTCGGTCTGAGGGACCCTTGGTCGGTCTGAGGGACCCTTGGTCGGCCTGAGGCGCCCTCGGTCAGCAGGTCAGGTCAACTGAGCCAGGTTATACGGGCGGCGCCACTAGCGTGGTATAGATGGTGCCCGGAGCGATACGACTCTTGACGTCACAGCCATTATGGCCTCCGTCTCTGGTTGTCCGTTTAAAAATGAAAATAAATGTGAAGACGTGGTTTAAATTCATTATTATTTACATTTTCAATGTGAAATCGAATACGTAGATTATATTATAATTTTGCTATTGGCGAAACTATCGCAACACGTCCATTAACAACATAGCATAACCTCATCGTGGGAGTACGTGCTCGGTGAACTTGAGCCACTAACTGGGCAGGGGCGGTCAAAGTTGGTGGAGGGGGGGGGGGCATCAGTGGTAAAGCCCGCAAACCGACTGGAATGGACCGAAAATGCACTCATATATTACGAACTACTCATTGCATTACCCATACTATTACAACTCTTGATTTTGAAGAAAAAAATACTCAACTTTATTGAGGAAAGTTTCAATTAAATTAGTTCTTAATGCAAAACAAGAGAAATCGATGGGATTTGAAATCCTGACTTTTTGGAATTTGCCAGCCCTCCCTCCAAACCAGAATTTCCGGCCGTTTCGAATCTGTCCGTATGATTAGCTGGCCGTTTCGAATCTGTCCGTGTGATTGGCTGGCCGTTTCGAATCTGTCCGTATGATTGGCTGGCCGTTTCGAATCTGTCCGTGTGATTGGCTGGCCGCGTGTTTTCCAGGGAGCTGCTGCAGGCACAGCTGCAGCTATCAGGCAGCCGTCCGGCCGGCGGTGCCCACTGCCCACTCACAGACAGTCGCTGTGGTCCACTGCCCGCTCACAGACAGTCGCTGTGGTCCACTGCCCGCTCACAGACAGTCGCTGTGGTTCACTGCCCGCTCACAGACAGTCGCTGTAGTCCACTGCCCGCTCACAGACAGTCGTTGTGGTCCACTGCCCGCTCACAGACAGTCGCTGTGGTCCACTGCCCGCTCACAGACAGTCGCTGTGGTCCACTGCCCGCTCACAGACGGTCGCTGTGGTTCACTGCCCGCTCACAGACGGTCGCTGTGGTCCACTGCCCGCTCACAGACAGTCGCTGTGGTCCACTGCCCGCTCACAGACAGTCGCTGTGGTCCACTGCCCGCTCACAGACGGTCGCTGTGGTCCACTGCCCGCTCACAGACGGTCGCTGTGGTCCACTGTCCGCTCACAGACGGTCGCTGTGGTCCACTGCCCGCTCACAGACGGTCGCTGTGGTCCACAACACAACCGAACCCATGACGAGACACCACCTCCAACAGGGAGAGCCGGACCGAGTCGCTGGCGGGCCTCTTCAGGGCGGGGGCGGGGGCGGGGGCGGCCGGGGCCGGCGGCGCAGGGGCGGCGCGCTCCTGCAGGCTGAGCGTCACCAGTAGCGCCGGAAGCAGCGTCGCCAAGTAGGTGAACGGCATTGCGCACGTCCAAAGAGGCAAACCGCAGCGGTACCCGGGGACCTGCCGGACGGAGGGCCGCAGTCAGTCACACACAGTCAGTCACACAGTCAGGCACACACAGTCACACACAGTTACACAGTCAGGCACACAGTCACACACAGTCAGTCACGAACAGTCACACACAGTTACACAGTCAGGCACACACTGTCACACACAGTCAGTCACGAACAGTCACACACAGTTACACAGTCAGGCACACACAGTCACACACAGTCAGTCACGAACAGTCACACACAGTTACACAGTCAGGCACACACAGTCACACACAGTCACACTCAGTCAGTCACACACAGTTACACAGTCAGGCACACACAGTCACACACAGTCAGTCACACACAGTCACACACAGTTACACAGTCAGGCACACACAGTCACACACAGTCACACACAGTCAGTCACACACAGTTACACAGTCAGGCACACACTGTCACACACAGTCAGTCACGAACAGTCACACACAGTTACACAGTCAGGCACACACAGTTACACACAGTCAGTCACGAACAGTCACACACAGTTATAGTCAGGCACACACTGTCACACACAGTCAGTCACGAACAGTCACACACAGTTACACAGTCAGGCACACACAGTCACACAGACAGTCACACTCAGTCAGGCACACACAGCACACGCTTATTTAGGGAAGATGAAAGTAAGACAAGCCTGTGGGGGAAATATGGCCTGCGCCGATTTCTCCGCTTCAATAATGTCAATCGTTCCCGGCAGTCGACAGCAATACTATACAGTCTTTCATTTCGATCGCTGCTGCCATCGAAACATATGGTAGAGAGCTGCTAAAAAACAGTGTGTTTATGCTTAGGAATAAAGTGCAAGGAAATCTCGAAATGCGTGCTAGTTCTGTGTTAACCCGCGCCCCGCTGGGGGGTAAATTTTACCCCCTCCAGGATTTTCTCAATAACTTAAAAACAATAAGGGATAGCGCCGTCAAAATTGCAGCACCTTATGCTGCATCCATTTTACGCTTTTTCACTAAATTTCAGTGAAATTAAGGTAGTACTTTGGAAGATAATGACGTTTTAATGACGTCACTACACGCGAGTTTGACACAAAAATCATCTAAACGTTGCCAAGCTGTACAAATGTCACATTTGAAGAAAAATGCAATCGCAAAATTCTAAAAGATCACAAATTACAAGGGTTAAAAACTTGCTATCTCGAAATTTTGAAAAATTTGCCCTTTGACCCCGAAAGATAAAAACAAAACGATTTTTTTTAGAGAAAACAAAATCCCTCAAAATCTACATTCTAAAACATTTGCAAAAAAATAAACGGAAAATATGTTAGAGAACGAGGTATGGACGATACCCAAACCAAATTTCAAAGCAATAACTTTATTTTTGACTGAATTATGGCTCCCTAAGTATAAGTCACTCATGAAGTCATCTTTGTAGTTCCTATTTTTGGCTTTTATTGATTAGATATAGACAAATGAATACCACCATTGTATTTCTGAGACAAAGCTGGTCTAGAAACATGTCTTTTGTATTTATATTAATCAGTTTCAAATGTTGACCTTATTGTGTCCTGACCTTGACCTGAGGGTAATTATGTGGGGGTCAGGTTGTGAAAATGGCTGCTACTATCGAACTATCGAATTATACGTGTAAAATAACCCATACAACATGTGTCGCATGCATTTCGTAGACCTGTGACCTTTTGTGACCTGACATTGACCTTACCTTCGCTTACAATTTCACTTTCGGCTTATACGGGAGATTCATTATATCTTTGAGAGCACGTTGTGCGATAATAGTCGCAATCTAAGGCTTTGCATGGAAAGTATAGCTAAAACACACAAATACCTCAAGTTTGACCTTTTACCTGATCGTGACCTGACATGTGACCTTATTTCAAAAATGTCGGGTGTGCATTATATTCTTCTTATTGAGACCTTTCGATCGCCGCCTTGCGTGTCCCGCTGCGGTCATTGGTTCGGAAGATACGAGGGGGGGTAATATTTACCCCCAGCGGGGCGCGTTCGGCTGCCGACCCTAGCGGGGCGCGGGTTAATGCATGCACCAGACTTATCTTGTTTCGCGGTACTGTAGCATATTGGCATAAAGGTAAGGGAGTCGGTATCTGCAAAAAGTTGCCGGGTTTTCGCCACTTGGGCGATTATCCAAATACGTTAACGGGTGGGGTAAGATGACATTTTTGCCGGGGGTCTGTCATGTTGTTGTTGTGGGGTATGTTGAGCCATTGCCCTATCATAATGCAATTTATTCTTTCAGGTTGCAGTTATCAAAATTAGGCTTCCTTGCTAAATCAACTATTTAATCGATCTATTTTGAAAAAGAAAATTCAGGTGTCCTTCCAAATCGCCTAAACTCAATGCGAATGTATGTGAGAAGAAGAAAAAATGAAAAGGAGTCTAAACCCCATTAGTGGCGGGGGTCCACCCCCCCCCCCCTCACGTTTTTCGCAGATATCTCCAGAACGGCTGGAAGCAGACCCATGCAATTTTTGCACTTTTCCCAAAATCAATTTCCACATATGGGGTAAAAATGTTGAGTTCTTAACTTTAACAGCGGCGATTTCAGGGCACGGTGTTGGGAGGGTTCTGCGGCGACATTTGGCGATAATACGGAAATGCGATTTTCACCGTTTCTTCCTAACTGCCTCAAGTATGAAGGAGTTACATGGCTTTACGGTGATTGAAACAAGTGTAAATTAGTTGATGTTAATGAAATATCATAAAAATTGCATGGCAGAGGCGGTTTCAGGAACTTGGAAAGGGGAGGTTTCCAGGAAATATGCAACGCTTGGCGGGAAGTCAATAGAGCGATGTAAGGAGAATTTATAGCTATCAAGATGTAAAAGATAACTTCTCCTTCTATTACTCGCATAATGTATTACATATAGAGTTGCAGGGGCGCGTTCATGCACATGCAAAGAGGGTGACTGGAATCGTGATGACGGTATGCCAGCGATTATGGCGCAATAAACGGTTAGTTTATAATGGTTTATGCACATTTGAGGTCAGGAGAGGGAATGAAGTTTTTTTTTTGCAGAGGCGCACTC
>JAXIVJ010000044.1:5000-102500 GCA_036785665.1 Chirona hameri
CAGGTATATACAGTAAAGAGGTCTTGGTAGGGCAGGCGTCACACTTCTGTACACAACACTAGGTAGTGTGACAAGCCTGAACAAGTGGCAGGCGGAGCAGCTAGCTTGATGACGTCATTGGGAGGGTATACTTAATGGCGTAGGGCTGTTTACTAAATCAGACTTAATGGCGTAGGCCTGTTTACTACTCGATAAAACTTAATAATGTAGCCATGTTTACTACTCAATCAGACTTATTGGTGTAGGCCTGTTTACTACTCCATCAGACTCAATGGCAGAGTTAGGTTAGATTATGGTACCCAGGGGCGCAGCCAGGGGGGGGGGCAAGGGGGGCAATTGCCCCCCCCCCCTTACAGGTCACAGGGGGCCTCACCGGGATTGGCCCAGATACCATTTTCATTGGCTAAATGGCTTTCAAAAAGCCACAGAGAAGCCCTCAAAACCAGGCCAGGGGTCACTCTGGTGCATGCAGGGGCGCAGCCGGGGGGGGGGGGGCAATTACCCCCCCCCCCCCTCTTTGTTGATATGGTTTTACCTTATGTTAATATTCTGCAGCAATTTAGTGGGAAACCGCTTAAATACATATACTGCGCAGCCTAGACATTAACGCGCCGAAAGCAATAGTTTGGTATAGAACTCAGTTGTTGTTGTTGTTGTTTGAACTGTTGGACGCTTGAGCCTTGATGCTACGCGCCCTAAACCAACAACAATAACATCAACATAGAACTCAGGCTTTGTGAGTATTCAGTACAACAGTAAGTAGGTAAGCAAGTGAAAGGGTTAAAAGCCGGCCCCCTCCGAAGTTAGTTGGCAGCACTATAGCTCTTGGGCGTGACTTCCCTACTAGCCCATAGGGTTCACGTGTTAAATGACCCAACTTTGGGAAGCTGTATCTCAAGTTCTATTCACCCGATTCGCCTGCAGTTAGTCTTCAAAGAAAGATCGTTAAAATATCTCGCGACGATTCCTCTACCATTTTTCACCTAACCCAGCCGAATTATTAGGGCGTGAGGTGTAAAGATTTGACTGCACTCCGTGCCGGTCTGGCCAGTTTCTGGCGGCGCCGGTGCGCCGGCGGTAATAGCTCAGTCAATAAATATTAAGCTGATAAGATTCATCGGAGCGCATTGGACTACGGATGCGAGGGTGGTGGGTTCGAATCCCGCTCGGGTAAGGGTGATTTAGCGCAGGAATGACGTTATATTATTTTTGATGGTTGATAACTATGTTTTTATCGACAAAATAAACTGTTTATTTTTTTTTCTCGAAATTAACTTGATTTCAACCATCTTCTCCGGCTTGATATTTAGTAATTCCGCGATGATAACTTGTTAATAGGTAATTGTCGTATTTATCCTTCTCGTTTGGCATTTCATATCTTGACCTGCTAGTGTGACAAGCTGTGAGTACTAAGTAGTGTAGCGTGTATGAGTGAATACAATATGAATATATTTGTGAAATACCTCTTTCCAGCTTTTACACTGATTGATAGACTTATTAAAACGTAAGTAAAGCAAAACATACACATTTATTACATATCATACTCGTTCGAAGATTGTTAAAAAACATTTAACTGACAACTGGTTTTCCCGATACTTTCGAGCTTTTTCTTCGTTTCTCCGACTTCACATCCTGTTTTTTACGAAAACTGACAACCAAGCCATTGAAAGAAAAGTTACTCCAATAAATCATTATTGAAAGCACTGTAGCAGCAATAATACAACAGCATTGTAGGAGCTACAGTGGCACAATTGATGCAAAAGACAAGATGACGCACGTACGAGATAACTTGTTCCTACATGGATTACCAGAGACTGAAGCCCGATTCAAGAAGATCCCTCCACACAACTAAATGACGGATATCCAAGCAATGACGGATATCCAAGCAGCCATCACAACAAATGCAACAATGGATCTTAGATACCAGTGGATCTCCGGGTGAAATTAAGCGACAGATATCGGATTACACATGATACCGTGATAAGCATACCACAACATACAATCAGTGGTGGATCTAGGATCCCATCAGATCTCACGACAATATGCAACTGAATATCTCGGATGCCATATCTTTGGGTTAAATCTAGCAACAGATTTCGAATCACACAGTATCCTCTTATACACACACCAGAACAACTTAAGTAACATGTACCTCAGGCCTCAGCAGACTTACGGTACAAAATAAAACAGCCCTCTCGATTCTGCCAGTACCTGAGAAGTTGACAACAAAACGACATGCACAAAACAAGAGAAAAACATGACATGAGTGAATGAGCACAAAATTTGTCCAGTCTATTCACTACAGCCTATACACTAGTTTTCACTGTGCGTGGTGCCAGCACTTCCTCGCTCCTCACCGTGCCCGAGACTCGGCGCGTCGGGCCCTGTTGATGTTGCCCATCCTGATAAATGTCCGGACGCGGGCGAAGGAGGCGCGAATCTTGGGATGGACGCGTGGGAACTTGTCCTGAAGGACCACGACAAAGTCCTTGATGACACGGACCTTCGGCTTAAGCCATCGGGCTCCAGAGCGTGGTGGGCACAGAAAACCGCCTCCACCTCCTTGAAGGTGGCGTAGAATGTCTCCGTGGGCACCGTCAGGCCGCCGATACTGACGACCCTGGTCCACAGGGCCTGCAGAGGCACCGACTCGGCCGAGGCGGATGGTACACAGAGAGGGCGGTCGACGGCCTCTTCCTCGCGATGTAGCCGGCGACGTAGGCCATGGCGCTCTCTGTCGCGGACACACCGGTGACCGTGTCCCGCGCGGCCGACGACGCAGCAGGGCGGCATGCTGCTGACTGGGACGCCTCCGCGTGGTGAAGCAGGTCAGCCACATCCCTCAGGTCGTCCATGTCCTCCCCGTTGTCGCCGTCTGTTTTCGCTGTCGTCACCTCCTCCACCGGTTCGGTGAACTCCAGCAGGTCTGCCGTCAGTTCGGAGGTGCCGGTTGCCTCCACCTCCAGCACCTGATCCAGCTGCTCCTCCAGATCACCAGTCTCCGGCTCTGCCGCATGATCACCGTCTCTGCAGACGGGACTTACGCCTCGCTGCATGACGAACATGAGGGTAAGCAGGCGAATCCTTGCCCTCGCTTCAGTCGGTGTGGGGTTCTGGTTGGAGCCTTCCGGGCCTCTCACCATGCCGAACAACCCTTCCAGCCTGTCCTGCGTGAGCCGGCGAGTCAGGACGAACACATCACCGAACTCTGCCTGGAAGTCCTTGAACAGGCCACGCACCGACCGGATGCTGATGACCATCCCTCTCTGGAACGGGTACATGCACCGTGCGGTACCGACACGCATCAGCGTGGCCTCCGTCACAGCGGCGGAGATAGCCCTCTCTTGTTCATCGCTGTCACGGTAGCCTCTCCGTCTCCGCAGATCTTTTGTGTCGCCTGGGTAGCTGGCGTTGAGGACATCGTCGCTTCGTCCACGACACGAAGGAACCTCGCCTCCTCTTCTTTGCCCGCGATGTGCCGCTGCAAGACGCTGGCAGTCGAGGCGCTCAGGAGTTGGAGACACGGACCATGCCGGTGACCTATAAAAAATAATAATTAGACACCAATAGAAATGTGAATGGATGGCAGCAGACGCTGAGTGAAGCCCAGAAGGAACTTGTAACAAGTTATATAGACATTATTGGTCACTTTTAGGTCACACCAGTATTGAGGTCATCACACTGCAGACTGGTTATTGAATATTGATTCAACCTTTTTTGGAACGATTCAACCATGATTCATTTTGGAACCTGAATGATTCAATCACCGCTCGATTCATGGATACACATTTGATAATTGCTTCTTTCCGATTCAAAGAATCAAAAACATATTTTAATCGATTCACGCTTGATTCAACATTTAAATGTATGTTGTATTTACGTCAAAGCAATACAAATGGAAACATACACATAAATGATCATTAAAACATTTTTACAGCAATCATATTTCAGTATAAATGAATGTAGCCGCTGGGACTACATTGTATTTGCACAATGTACCATGTGCACTTGAATCGCTACGAGTCTTTAAATCTTTTGATTCAATCAGCCTTGATTCCATGCAGGGTTTGATTCAATCACGATTCATGAATAAAAAGATATAGTGGTGAATCAATTTGGTTTTATTCAAGGAATTTTGATTCAACGATTCAAATCGATTCAGTCAGTCAAATCAATAACCATTCTGCATCACAGGCTTGTGCTTCATTCCGGTGGAATTGAATCCGATTCCGGAATCGATTCCGTTTGTACTGGATTCGGACTCGATTCCGTTGACATCTGAGTGTAATAGGAATCAGGTGGAATCAATAATTTTTTAATAGAAAACTATGGAATCGGCATCTGGGTCATTTCAAGCGATTCCTTTTTATTTTCGTTTAAATCGTCCTCACCATGAAATTAAGTTTTCTTCAAGGTTATCTATGTCTTGGAGCACGCATAGCTAAAGCAAAGGTTGGTGACGATATGCAACCTAATGAGGGTAAATATATATGCCCAGTCATTCCGCTTATTTAGGTGGAGAGTGGAGACATACAATAATGTTCACTTACGCCAATTATGTTTTTTGTCCCGAACATTCTCATATGTTTAAATATAAATACATCCATTTCCCTGTGCATCATATTGCACAACATCATTCATGCATCATAAAGTACAGGTGCGTCTATAATAATAATATTGTGTTGTTTGTTTATTATCTTGTTTTTTTATTCGTCATTTTCGAACCGTCACGATTTTGCAGCACATCTCCGGTTTTCAATGAAATTCATGAAATGATTGAAGTTTGCTATCAAAAACGAAATTCATGAAATGATTGAAGTTTTCTATCAAAATAAATATATTGAATATACTTGTTAAATATATTTAATATGGCTATATGGTGATCACCTCTACAATTACTAAACATAACATTATATATCAAATGATGTGTAATATTATAGGGAAAAGATAGATAGTCATATGGGGATGTCACCATAGACAGCCCAGTCTTTTAACAGTAGGTAACTATTCAAATTGCCATACCTGAACTGTTGTGCATCAGTTTCTTGATGTCCAACAGATTGGGTGGCACCTGACCGGCTGCTGGCTCTTCTCCTTCACTACACGAGCACCATCCTTGAATCCTGCAGTATAATAATTTTGTATGAATCATGTGCGCATAGACAGAGTATATTACTGGGTAACCCAGAACCCAAATTATTCATAACCGGTATACATAACCAAAAGGTTAAATATGTGACACATACAATATAACTGCTGCATGTTAAGTTGTGATGACAACAATTTAGATTATCTCTAGTGAAATTTGAGATGGCAAGGTCATGAATTCACACTTGAATCACAGACACAGTGCAAAGATCATCAATAGTCATATAACAGAACATAATGCTACCTGCTATGTGTTATGTCAGATTTAACAGCTAAATAATTTAAACACAAGTTACACAAGAATGTAAGCACCAGATAGGGCAAGGCAAATATACCTCAATGAAACCCCAGATTTTCTAAGCCATGGATGCAGGCATGTCAACCACGTCTAAATGTAGATTATGAAGTGTAACATTAATCTTTACCATATGAAGGCAATAGAGAGCAACAATTACCATAGCCGTTCCGAATTGGCTGCTGTGCTGTTGTCAGCCGAAGTTAGAGAGCCTGATTCGCTGGAAGATTAATGACGCCAGACGCATTACCATGTCATACCAGGTGACATCATACTCCTCTTAACAAGTGCCAGCTCTGCTGCTGCGACAAAGTAGGTGCAGTACAAGTGTTTTGTCAGCAGGCACATAAATTGGCACATGCGGCAGTGGCACAGCTGAAGGCGGGCTTGTAAACAAAGCAGAGCACTTGTTCCGGGTTGAAAGCAGCAAACACTGCCATGGCTATCACAATCACTTTGCTGTATGATATTTTTTTTGGTCTTCGTGCACATGCATTAGAATATGTCCTTTCAGCAACAAATCTGTGAAGCTCTTTGAAGCAGGATTCCAAAAAATGTTCAGAGCAATTCCTAGGGTCTTTAACCTCTGCCCTTGCTGCATCTCGTCGAATTAATTGCCACCAAAGATCGGCCACTTTGGGATCACGAGGAAGACGGTGGTAGCCACTAGCCAGTCCCCAAATGATTTTAATTACCCTTCTCCGAACTATTGGTACAGCCAGGCACAACACAGTAGGGCATAGCCGGGTAGAAAACGTGAATTGAAAATGGAAGAGATCAAGCTCTACCCGACAACTTAACAGTTAAAAACTTTACAGCGCCTTACGTACCTAGTCTACAGAAGCTAGCGACAAATATTAATAATCTACAATGCATTTCGATTATTTCGTTTACTCTAAGAGCTTTCGTGATACCTGCGCGGCTTTCGCTCCTCGGTAAAGCTACCACATATTTAGATGGAACTAAAAAAAACTAGTATATAGTAGTGAATCTAGTACTTTTCTAGTATTATCCTAAATAAATCATACTAAAATCCGTTCCACCCGTCCTATCACCCTGCTAAGAGCAAGGCTAAAAGAGCCCCGGGGAGCGATATGATATGGCGCAGGGGTAAAGGCGGCCGCACACTAGGCCATTCGGCGCGCGGAGGTCGTGATATCGCTACGACTTTCCGCGCATCTTTAGCGACTTTCCGCGTTCGCGTCAGCCGAAACGTCAAAAATCGCGGACGAATGTCGTCGGCCGGCCATCTGCGGACCGGCGGAAAAAAGCTGATTCGAACGAGCTTTTTTCCGCGAACGCCGCGGAGCCGCGGACAAAAAAAAATGATCATGCTAACAGTGGCGAATCTATGCAAGACAGAGGTGCACATTTTGCACAGCATGCTCTTGCCGCTGTGAAATTTATTATGTAAAAGTTTCGTGGTTCTAAACTTACATCTTCGTCGAAAAATGGCCATCATTAATTTACCTTGTGACAGGCTGTAGGTACAGGTTGCGACATGCTGTAGGTCGGCGGGGCGGAATCTCGCGAGCAGACAGCGCCGAATCCGCCGGAACAAGGACGATATTTAGCGGTATCGACGCGATTTTCCGAGGCGGAATGTCGCAGTATATCGCGCGCCGAATGGCCTAGTGTGCGCCCGCCTTAAAGGAAATAGTTCACCTTCAACATGGGATTTTGAACTGAAATAGCAGTTTTGTAGCCCGTGTTGAGAAATCCTTATCTGCAACTTGTCTTGGCTGAAAAGACTCTCCAGCCGAAGATATTTGACTTTTTGGCGAAGGAATGCGGCGCATGTGATATACCGTACCGTCTGAGTGCCAGCACTACCAGGGCGCATGCGCAGACCAATAACGCACACCATAACATTAATAATTTACGACCTTCTGTCCTGAATTGGCGCGATGTAGGACCATTTTTGAAAAGAAAAAAAGAAACTGTATTAAAAAATATAATAAAATCGTGTTCTGAAAAATTTCCGAAGGTGAACTTATTTCCTTTAAAGGAAATAGTTCACCTTCGGGAAATTTTTCAGAACACGATTTTATTATATTTTTTTAATACAGTTTCTTTTTTTATTTTCAAAAATGGTCCTACATCGCGCCAATTCAGGACAGAAGGTCGTAAATTATTAATGTTATGGTGTGCATTATTGGTCTGCGCATGCTCCATGGCAGTGCTGGCACTTTCAGACGGTACGGTACATCATATATGCGCCGTATTCCTTCGCCAAAAAGTCAAATATCTTCGGCTGGAGAGTCTTTTCAGCCAATGAAAGTTCCAGATAAGGATTTCTTAACACGTGCTACAAAACTGCTATTTCAGTTCAAAACCCATGTTGAAGGTGAACTATTTCCTTTAAGATCAATGCTATGAAGTTGTTGTGGGTTGGGGCAGGGCGCGCAGAAACGTTATTAGGAAACTGACTCAACTCAAACTTGAAAATGGTATATATCTATAATCTATCTGTGACAAACTTGGGTCCATCTGTTCTGTTCTGTGTCACAAACAGTTGTATAGGATTAGCGATTTTTCTGTCTAATTATGAAATCACAATTTCTGGAAGTTACTCTCGTAATGTGCATTGATGATTGTATTATTACCTGTGCTCATACTTGGTTAGTGTTTACCTACTGGCTATTAATATGTGCTTGCATGTTGCCACCTACCTACCTTCCTAAGATCAAATGTATTTTTTTCAGACCTGACTTCAGACTTACTGTTTTTGAACATCTTCTATCTTGATCCGATTCAGTTGCTGACACTAGGTCCAAAACAAGCCCTAGTGATCCAGATTAGTTTATTGATGCATCATTTTTTTTTCATTCTCAGTGGGCAAAGTTTGTCATTGACATTTACTACAACCTTTCACTAAAAGCTCCTAGTCTTCAATGCAAATGGCCAGTCTCCAATCCTGATTGTAATACCTACATATCTGACAATAAACTGTTTGCTCTATCCAATTCACTTATGCTTAAGATGTTTGGGTCATGGCCCAGGCTTAGGTATGTGTTTATTTAAGAGACTTTGAAATGTGGTTGTGTGTTGACGAATTGCATAAGGTAGGTAGGTTTAGGTTGTTATGGGCTGTCATTGCCACATTAAATGTGCAATTTAATTTTATAATATTTATCCTTTTTTGCACTTAATATTTGATATTTTTGAATAAATATGAATATTTTTAATATGACATTAGTTTAGAAAAATCAGAATATAAATATAAAATAAATAATTTGATTATGTACTGATAATGTAGTGATGTTAATATTTTGATAATTTAATGCAGTGCTTTTGAGATTGTGTCAAAAAAATATCCAGGATGACCAAGTGATCAAATAATTGACATTTAAAGCAATATTGCTTCAATTTCCAAAATTATTATTCAACATCTTATGATCTTGGTGACTAAAAATAATTTGAGCCACAATGCAGATATATGGGTCCTATTTATCCAATCCAACTTCTTCATCACTTCATAATAGTTGTTTCTAAATCAGCCAGTTTCCCCTATACCATTAAGATTTGGCTGGATCAAAATATTGACCCATCTAAAATTTACGATTTAGGCCTAGTGCCAGCAACTTAGTTCAATTTTCTTCCTTCATCAAATAGGTCATGTTGTGGCAAATTTGCTGAACAGTGGTTTTGTATAAATACAAATTTGAAAAGTAAAAAATATGCTAACTGATGTGTCCAAAAAGTGTGAAATCTGACCGACTAATAACTGAATCAGTCCACATAAGTTTTGAGTTAGGTACACATTTTTGGTAAGTAACCTATTGACAGCACTACAAGACTTCAGGTCACCATTGATATATTTCCAAACAGATTGAAGATACCAACATAATGCTGGAAAATCATTCTTTTGTTATACAAAATTAACTGCAGAAACCAATTTTGCCAAAAGAAGCCTTTTTGACATTTGATGCCTATAGAGCCTAAATTATTGACCTGAGCTAAATTTGATGGCATCTTATCAAAAAGTGTTGGGGTTAATTTCAACTTTTCAGTTTCTTCCTAGTATAAAATATAGTTTAAGATATGATTGAGGCTTCTGGAGCAAAGTACCAATGTTGGAAAATTGATATTTGATGACCTTTGGTTATCTCAATATTGACCTTTAGCTCTTCTTGCCTTGGCGAACCATTCACGAAGCCAGCTTCTATTCACTAAGCTGCACTAAGCATTGTCATAGTGAACATGCTATGTACACTGTACAGGGACCCACAGTTGAAATGGTCGTATGCAAGGTCCCGTCTATTTTCGCTTACAATCCACATATTTAGAAAATGTTGATAGTTGAAACTGCATCCAATGGAAGCGCATCGCTGAGATCCTCATTTCTAGCCAAAGATGCACTTATATTTATCAAAGACTTTCGAAATATTAGCAAAAAACTGCGTTTTCCGCTGTCCGACGGTGAAAATGTATTTTTGCTTATATTTCAAAAGTCCTGGCGATTTCGAACTTAGTGTTAGCTTCATATGAAGCTTCGGTAATGCGCTTGCATTGGTGGTAGTTTTATTGATTAAATTTTCGAAATAAATCCTTAAGACATGAAAATAGATGGCCCTTACATATGGCCATTTCAGCTGTGCGTCCCCGTTCGTACAACCTTGCTCCTTCACATTGTTTTCTTTCCAGGCCCTAATGTGAGTCTGTGACCTGATCCTTACCATGTCTAAGAGAAAGGCTCAAATGAGCCTTCTGAGCATGTTCGGGAAAATCCAGAGAAGGTATGTTTGATGCTGACAAAAGTAAAACACATAGCTGTTGCGATATTGTACGCGATACACTGTTTCAGGTAACATGGTTCTTGTATTGGTAAGGTTAAGTTGTAATGGTATCTTGATGAAGATGAGAAGACAAATATGTCACAACTATTTATATTTAAGAAGTATGCCACATACAAAATAAGGGTTATTTTATCATCCAACATTTACAAAATTGAAAGCGAAAACTATTCATGTATCGTTTTTGTCACACCATTCGTTTTGTGCGGTTTATGTAACAGTTTCTTTCTGCTTTACGTTACTGCACTATTATTATGTTTGCAGAGGAGTTAATAGGTAATTCGTAGTATGTGTGCGATGCTCTGTGTTGGACAGTCGTGATCGAAAAGCATTACAACAATTGCATATTTTTGGGACCGACTTGAGTAACTAAAGCAACATTTTGCTTATGTTCCACTTTTCAATCTCATTCCTCCGATTCTTCTATCGCAGATGCGCCAGCAAACAATCCCCGGCGTCTCGTGATCCTGTCGCTGATGGCGAAGCTCCTGCGTTGGAAGCTACCCCTCCCGATCCCGCACCTGTGCCTGAAAAGACCATCCAAGGTATGCTCCGTTCACTTGTCCAGTTTTGCGTTCGTTGTTGAAACGAATTGATGCCTCACTCATCCGTTTCAAAAGTGTTTTCTTTAAGTTTATCGACACGTAACGTGAACATTTACACAAGGTGTGAACATGTTGTGGTTCCAAAATGACTCTTACAGAATAATGCCGGTGTTGGGAATAACGCATGTGGGCAAGCTATATTTGCTACTGAAATGTGTTTTTAATTCCAATGTCAGTCGCGGTCCTATGAGCGTTTGTGGGTCCTGGGACATGAAGCATGCGAAACTCAGCGGCGATAGTTTGCTGTACCTGCTTTCGAATTTCGATACGCCATTTCACTGGTAAATTATTCCAAATGCATTTAAAAGTTAAATTTCATAACATCTCAGCATCAACAGGCGGTTCAAATTTCTATCAACACTTCAAGTTGAGGATCATTCGTGCAGTTTCATGTGAAATCAACGTCATGGTGCTTTCCTTCGCAGCCCCATCCTGCTCCTCAGCTGCGTCAGTCTGCAGCGCCAACGACGATGGAGGTGGCCTGACCTCTCACTCTGTGTCCGCACACCGTCCCGTGATACATGACTCCCGACAATCCTCCGGAACATCCTGAGACTGCGAAGCCGAATGAGGCTGACGCCAGGGAAGGTGAGTGTCACTGCACTGCATCGGACGGTCAGAGGTAGCGTTCTCAATTTCGAATAGCGGGAATAGCCGCGTAGCACGATATAGTTGAATCTGAAATGATATAAATGCGTTTTCTTATTTATATATTCGCACAAACTGGTTTCGTTATCACTTCATCAGTGTGCAAATACAAAATGCAAATGAATTTTAATTATAATTTGCATTTTTAATTTGCACACTGATTACTTCATCAGTGTGCAAATACAAAATACAAATGAATTTTCAATTATAATTTGCATTTTTAATTTGCACACTGATGAAGTTATAACGAAACCGGTTTGCGCGAATATATAAATAAGAAAACGCATTAATAGCATTTCTAATTCAATTTCAAAATGTCTACGCGATATAGTTGGTGCGGAAGGAAGAACACAATTCGCCTCGTTATGTAAGAACAAAAAGGACGGTTCCTGATTGGATTTTTTTTAGTGAGAACCACGTTCCCCAGAATAAGCACAAACATCTGAAGGAAATAGAGGCTGATCATTCAGTAAGGTATTGCCCACGTTGCTAATCTGCTCTCATCTCCTCTAAACTGCGGCAGGGGGGGGGGGGGGGTTGGAGGTGTCACTGGAGCAGACCCAGTATTTGACTAGGCTGTGGCTCTGTCTGTCTGTCTGTCTGACTGGGTATCTGTAGATCTGTGCAATGCTAGTCAGCCACCGGCCGCCCCCCCCCCCCCCGATTGACCCGATTCTGAGATACTGCCACGTTGACGTGACCGGCCGAGGATCCGTCGGCGGCCGGCAGCGGGGGTAGCCGGGGGTCCTGGATGGTAACGCCGTTGATCTTAGGCTGCGGGGGCGGTGTGTGGGGATGGGTTGGACGAACGGGTTCTCAAATACATGCGTTAAGGGTTTATAGATGGCCATACACTAGTCAATAAATAAAAAAACAAGACCGTAAACAGCTGTAAAATTTGGGTGAAGTGAAATGGCGGGGACCACCGCTGGCGCCCCAACCCTAGCGAGGACTGGGGTTGGGACGTCGACTCTGATTTGCACCCCCAATGTCATTTTCAAAGTTACACCCCTGGCTTCTAACTACACACCCAATTTGAATGCAATCGGCCCAGCCGTTGCGGAGTTCTTGCGAGGAAACTATTCCTTGACACCCCTCACGTGGCACGCGCCACGTGCCGTAGTGAGCACCGACGTGAGTCGGCACTGGTCTCAAACAGGGTAGGGGAAATGGGGCTACTCAGCAAAGAAGACCGCTGGTCAATCGGGCGTACGGTTGCAGAGATGTAAGCCTCTCAAAAGCGTCGCCACGGGTCGGGTCGGGTCGGGTCGGGTCGGGCCGCTCATACTCATATTTGTTTTCTCATATACCACGGAAGAACTCGCTACGCGCTTCGCGCTCGCTCGTAATTAATTCAGGTGGTAAGATACTATTCTGCCCGGTGAAACAAAACACGGTATTCTTTCCACACGGGTTATGATTCGTATTCGTTTTACCTCTCCGGTCTCTCTGCAACCAACTCCTGTCTTCTCCCCTCAGTCCATTCCAACGATATCGGCTTATGCACTCCTGGGATGCCTGCTGACCGCCTTCGATCCCTGTTGACCAACTGCTGGGTACCCGGTCCGACCTATACCTTCCCATGGATCCAACAAGGCAAGAATCGCCGGCGCTTCAAGCTCCACTATCTGTCTCGGTTTAACTGGCTCGCCTACAGCGCCGTCCCGGGGCGTGCTGGCGTCTACTGCAGACTGTGCGTACTGTTCGCTCCACGAGAGGCCGGCCGGGGCTCACAGCCTCTTGGCGCCTTCGTGACGAAGCCCTTCAACGCCTACAAGGATATCGGCGAGTGCTGCAGGCTGCACCAGGACCGGCCCTACCACTTATTCAGCCTGCAGAAGGCCGACGCGTTCCTGGCCACGGCTAGATCCGGCGCACCCGACATCGGCGAGCGTGTGGCGCAGCAGGACAGGGCTGAAGCGGAAAAGGCCAGAAGCAAGAAAGAGAGGGAGCGGGCAGCCCTGGAAAGTGTCGCTGACACTCAACACTGTCATCCTCTGCGGTCGCCAGAACCTGGCGCTACGCGGCCACCGCGACTCAGGGCGAGTGAACTTGGCCAAACACGTCGAGCCACAGGAAGGCAACTTCAAGGCTCTTCTGCGGTTCCGGGTCCAGAGCGGCGACAGGTGTCTGGAGACCTGGATCAGATCAGCACCAACCAACGCTCTCCACACCAGCTGGCAGACCCATAATGAGATGGTTGAGGCCTGCTGCAAGCTCATCTCTTAGGCCGTCGTCCGCCGTGTCCACCGCGCCGGCATCTTCTCGATCATGGCGGACGAAGCGACGGATGCGGGCAACGCGCAGCAGCTCGCCATCTGCGTGCGGTACGTCGACATGCCGGCGGACGGCAGCGACGAGGCTCCGGTCGTCCGCGAGGATCTCGTCGGCATCGTCAACCCATCGGAGACGACCGGAGAGTACCTCGCGAACGCCATCATGGAGAAGCTGCAGGACCTCCGCTTGGAGATGAGACTGCTGAGGGCCAAGGATACGATGGCGGCAGTAACATGAGCGGCAGAGTCAAGGGAGTCCAGCAAGCAATCCGTGCCGTGCAGCCGCTGGCGCTATATACACACTGTATGGCGCACCGGCTCAACCTGGCTTTGATGAAGGCGATCGGCACGCAGGACGTGAAGAACATGCTGGGCACCCTGCAGACGGCCTGCGCCTTCTTCAGCAGGTCACCAGGTCGCCAGGCTAAGCTGGAGCGACACATCGTCAGCGAGTGTCCTGACGCCACGGCGCGCCGGCTGAAGCCGCTCTGCCTGACGCGGTGGGTGGAGCGCCACGACACGGTTGTGGTGTTCTGGGACCTGCTGCCCGCCATCATCCCCACCCTTCAGGAGGTGGCCCAGCACGCAGACGGCGCGGATGTGGTGGCAAAGGCCAACGGCCTAGTCATGGCCATCACCACGTCCAGCTTCATAATCTGCCTGGCTTCCTCCGTGATGGCCTTTGGGATGACCCTGGGCCTGTCACGCTACCTGCAGACGCCAAACATGGACGCCACCCGTGCATTCGCCATGGTCAATGAGACCAAGAAGGCAGTGGCGGCGGCACGTGACCGGTTTGACGCCGATGTCTTCCCACTGGCTTAGGAGAGGTGCAGCCAGCTGGACATCGAGGTCAAGCTCCCCCGCGCCAAAAGCGGAGCCCGCCACATGCACCGGGCTAACGCGCCTGCCGAGACGCCCTGCGAGTTCTACCGGAGGAACATGTGGATGCCGCTGGTGGACACGCTGCTCAGCCAGCTGGAGGACAGGTTCCCACCGTCGGCGCCCGTGGCTATCTTCGAGGGCCTCATCCCTGCCAGGCTGGACCAGTTGGACATGGGCAGACTAGTCAGCCTGGCGGCCGACTACGAGGCTGACCTTCCATTCCCGACCTGCCTTCGCAGTGAGGTTAGCAAGACTTTGTGATTATATATATATATATATATATATATATATATATATATATATATATATATATATATATATATATATATATATATATATATATATATATATATATATATATATAAAAAATCCTTATTTATCCTACGGGATTTTTCCAGTACATTTCCTTGCTGCTTGATGGTGTCTTTTCAGATTTTGTCTTTCGGTCAGCCGGTTGGGTCCGATTTGTCTTTCGGTCTTAGTTTTGATTTTTTTTCACGTAAAATACGCCAGCTGATTTTTTTATTTATTTTAATGGCATATAATAATGGGACATTTGCTCAAAATTCGTTGCGTTTTGAAATATTAACTTGCCACCATTACCTCATAACAGTATTGTGGCAATATCACGGAATCGATCGTAAACTCTCCAACTAACTAAAGCTGGTTGACGACAGTTGCATTCGTGGAGGACCCGCTGGACCTCCACGAATGCAACTGACGCCGTGGAGGCTCTGCGGCAGTGCAGCCAGTGCAGCCTGCCCAACATCCGAGCGCTGCTGCAGCTACTGTGCACCCTACCCATCACGGCTTGTGAGGCGAAACGCACCTTTTCCGCTCTGAAGAGGGTGAAGAAGAACTTTAGGGTGACTGACGGAGGACCGGCTAGAGGGTCTCCTGATGCTCCATGTCCACCAGGAGGTTCAGATCTCGAAAAAGGAGGTGGTGGACATGTACCTCAAGAGGCCCAGGAGGGTGCTGCAGTGAAGGATGCTGCACATCGGCCGCCAGCTGGAGCGACTGTGAGCGGCGCTGGACAAGCTGGAGCGACTGCTAGCCGTCGTCGGCGCCGTGTTGGCGGCGGCCTCGCCGGCCGCGCGCTCAGAACTGAGCCGCGCTTCCTGGACGGCAGGGGCTGTGCCTCTCCCGCTGCTCCGGTTCAGTGAGAGGCGCGACCGAGCCGGCGGCCGCCTGCTGCAAGTGGGGGTGCCGGACGAGCAGGGGGACGGGCGGCCGGCACCGCTCGGCCGGGCGCTGCCGGCGCCTCTGTAATGTAAATAGTAAATAGTAAATGTAAATAGGTCACGCTTATTGAGGCAGCAGAGCGGGCAAGTGCGTGGAGCAGTGAGCTGAACTCTGCGCTGCTCCTTTTGTATTCATTTTTACGGCTGACGCGACGGTTGGCCTAGGCATACATATTAATATTCCGCGCTGAGTCGCCATGTGCTCAGCAGTCGCTGTGCATGTCGGTTGACAAGCAATAACCGAGAGTGTTGGAAGTTTTTTTAAAGGGGAGACCTGTTTTTTTTCGTCGCTTGACTGGTTGGCTGCATGTCCGAGATGTGATGCAGTGTTTTCTTAGGTTTACAAATGGTTATTTTATAACTCTTATGCGTTTTTAAATTGGGGGGGGGGAGGGGGTACTACAAAACAATTTAATAATTGCCCACTCATGAGAGTGAGTGTGTGCTGCAATATTTGTCAGCTAATAGTTTTTTTTCTCTCCTGTACATACAAATGAAAAATAGTAATGCGCTCAGTACAATTCATACTGAAGGTCCTGGTCCAATCCAGCTCATCAAAAGTTGAAGAAGAAATAAATAAAAAAGGGCGCCTCACAAAATAAAGTGGCCGAAATCCGTCGAGTTTTTATATCCAGGGGGGGGCTCTTTCCCAAGTGCTGGCTTGCCCCCCCTTCTGAGGCTCTGGCTGCGCCCCTGATGGTACCTAAACTAACCTAACCCCGCCATTAAGTCTGATTGAGTAGTAAACAGGCCTACACCAATAAGTCTGATTGAGTAGTAAACAGGGCTACGTCATTAGGTATACCCTCTCAATGATGTCATCAAGCCGGCTGCATCGCCTGCCACTTGTGCAGGCTCGTCACGCTACCTACAGTGTTGTGTACATAAGTGTGACGCCTGCCCTACCAGTACCCAGTAAAGATTACCAAAGTTGAAGTGGATTTAATATTTTGGCCACAGATGGTCACAACAACCAACAGAAAAGTTGTATTACCTTTTTAGAAGACATGTTTGCACAATTTCAATGTGAATCACCTCACAACTCACAACTCACACTAATGTCATTTCTTATCATTTTGACTATACCAAGGCAACCCATGAGAATAAAATCGCAATGATTATGTAGAAGGATAAACAATTAAATGTCCAAAATGCCCTAAAACAGTCCAAAAATTAATCCCAATTGTTGAAAAACAACGATTTAAAACGGGACTGAGCCACTGTGCCACAATTGCCTACAAAGATTCGTCATTTAATTATGCCAATCATTCCAATCACACGGACAAATACCCTTTAAAAAACCACTCATATGTATAGCATGAGGTTTGATAGTTGTCATAGGCGGTAATAAATATGATTTGCTAGTATCTTATTGCCTTTAAAAAAAGTCCGGCGAACCAACCTGCCCATTTCACAGCACACTCTACAACATGGTGGTTCATCATAAACAAATAGTGTGTATGCAGAATATTAATTTCCGAAAAATGATAATTTGACAGGTTAATGAACTCAAATTTTCATTTTCATTAATCATTAATTTTAACAAAAAGCGATGCTGAATAATATTACAATTAATCATTAAATAGCAGACTTCATATGGTCATTCATAGTCAGCCTTTCTCATTGACGCAATATCTGCCAAAGTAGGGCCAGGCTCCTTCCAGGTACAAACAAATATGATGGAGCGATTCGTGTAGTTTCAACCGGGAAAAAATCCAGGGGTGATGGGCATTTTTTGAGGGGTGATAGGGTGTTTGTAGGTGTGAATGTCAGGAAATCAATCCATTTTTAGATCGGATCTCCTTATAAGGGCTCGCTCCGCCCATTTTGATGACGACACGATCTAATTTTTGATCGATCCATTTTTAGATCGCCTCCCCGTAGTTTGCCCAACTGATATTGCCCCTGCTCTAAATTCGGGAACAAATTAGTCATGTCCGACTGGAAGTCACAGTAGGAATGCGCTCGTAAGATATTCTGATATATGATCAGCAACACATCACGAGTCAGTGATCTGTTCAAGCTGTTAAAGGTTGCCCACTTCGCCTCTGCAATTTCACGCTCTGAAGTCTTTTCCACAGAACCCTTGTGTGCACGGCTGGATTCGTGCTTATTACACAGTATTTTACCATTGACTTTAAATAAAATACCTTCTTGGGCCCAAGTAAGTGATTTGAAGCCACCTTTTCCCCTGCGTATAGCATCTTTGTACGGCAAGCACATTTTTCAGAAGCCTCGTGGCCCCTCAGGTGCTTCTCTAAGCACGAGCCCAGCGAAGCCATCCGCCAGTTTCAAACGTTCAGACCTATGCAAAATTGCACTGCGATTTTCAGCGACCGCACGCTCAAGATTTTTTAAGCGATTTAGAATGTTATCGTGTGTTTAACCGTGGCTCATTTGCTGACTGGAACTGACTAGTTCGCTGGTTTTCATCTGGAAGTTGCTGACACAAGCGCACACTTTGTTCTGCCACTAATCGTAGTTGCATTTTTAATTGCCTTATCTGACTATCCTGCGCTATTTGCCCTTGCATGCCCAGCCCGGGTACATTACGCACCGAGTTCAGTGATGGCTCAGTTACTGTCACATTTTCCTCCAGTAATCGGTGTGATACGATTTCGGACCTATTAGACGGGGACCGTGTAATGTCACTGCAATTATCGCTATGTTCGAAATTACTTCTAGTATTTCCCACGTGGTCGTTTAACTCAGCAGCTACATCATTTCCCATGTGATCGTTCAACTCAGCAGCTACATTATTTTCCATGTGGACGTTTAACTCAGCAGCTGCATCATTTCCCATGTGATCGTTCAACTCGCAGCTACATTATTTTCCATGCGGACGTCTAACTCAGGAGCTGAATCATTTCCCATGTGGTCGTTCAAATCAGCAGCTATATCATTTTCAGTAGGAGCGAAATCTACCACATCCAGACCTGCATGCGAGGCTTGTTGGACGGGTTCATCGTTATCAGGAATGTTACCCGTACTATGATCAGAACGAGAACGGTCGCAGCTTTCGTCTGCGCTATCAACTAACGAACGGGCTTCCACGGGCGGACTATCGTCGTTGACATGTGGAGAATCCACTGGTGACGTCACGACACAGTGCGTCGTGCTGGGGACAATCGGTTTCGACCCCGTATTTTCTACGGAAGAAAAACCTTCGAGAGTCGACTGTTTCATACAAGAGAACACATAACCTTATATGCTTTTTCAATAAGATATGTTGCAACATTGCATGTTTCTTGACTAGCTGTAGTATATGCTTGCATATGTTTTCGTTTGACATGGATAGGGAGATTGTTTACCTCCTTGTTTACTGCTCCACAAATGTAGCAAATAATACTGGCACGTCTGTTTCCAGTTGAGTTTTCCCCTCCGTTTCTTGACACTGCCTGCGCCATAAGGTGCCATTGGTAGCCACTAGTCAGTAGTCACTGTGCTTTGATTGAGCATGCATGTTGGTGAAAATGGCTAGCGAACGTCAAGACAGTAGATTGCATAAAATAAACGTCAAGACAGCAGATTGCATAAAATAAACGTCAAGACAGCAGATTGCATAAAATAACCTGAAACAAAAAGAAACGGTTCAGCTTTCGGACTAGACACCAATCCAATGAATATCTATCAAAGGTACCCCAGCATATTGTCAGGGTTGGACTTTTTGCCGGCAAAAACGGGGTTTGCCACTTGCCGGTTTAAACCGTTTTTTACCGGCAAAAAGTGGCAAAAAGTGGCAAACGAAAACTGCTCGTTTTTGTCATCAAATTGTTTGTAAAAGGAGTAAATATTCCTTATATAATTTAATCAATTTTAATGCTGTGCCAGTTGCAATGCAATTGTGAACCTGCAATTATTGCATTAACCAGATTTGCTTAGCCCAGCAGCATAAATTATTTTCACTGGCTTATATATGAGGAGTGCTGCTTGACCTGAACTGAGATAGCTGGGACAAATATATATTTAGAACTGGTGAAGGTCATGATGGACAGCATGGAAAGACAATGCAACTAAACAGATACTAATAGGCTTTGAGTGTCTTTTTGAAGTGACACTTCTAAAGAATGTTGTAGTATCTGTACATTGAGCACCTCGTCAGCCTTCGGCAGCGCTGACGCCTTAGGTCCAAGTGACCGTGCTGGTTGAGCAAGCGATTTGTCGTTCATTGTTGTGAGGGCCCAATGAAGCCCAATTAAATTTGTAGGGGTTCTGTGGGAAACTTTGTTCTGTGAAAATTGAATGACCTTAGGTCAATATCTTCAAGGTCAAATGTGGTGAAATGAGGTCAAACATGCTAAATTTGGTTTGTTATGCTCTCCTTGGCTTGGCATTGTTATGGAACGCAGTGATTGCATGTATATACCACCAACATAGGCTGAAATGATTTGTTGGAAAGTCTAATGATACAATAGGGATGATAGAAGTTGCATTTGACCTCGGGTCATTTGCATAGCAACATTTGATTGCAGTCATTTTGGAGACATTTTGATTATTTTTTACTTTGATGGCCTAACTCAAAAAGGTTTTTGGCCGATTTTTCTTCTGCGTCACTTTACACGACGCGCCGTTCATTTTTTAGGCAGGTACACCAAAAATGATGCAAATCGACCTGTAAAATCAGGAGATATTCACACAAAATAAACAGGAGGGGTTGGCGGATTTCGCCCCGCCCGCCGCGCCGCGCCGCCGCTAAATTTAATAAATTATTTTGAATTCAAGCTTCGCTTTCCTTTGGAGGGTCTGATGGACAACATCGGACATCCCCTTTGTAATGCGCCTGCGCCATTATTTCGCCGCATAAGCATTCTTTGTTCATTCCTTGCCCTGAATGCGCAAGGTCTGTCTAAATTACCTATTATTTTCCTATTATTGATGGCTTAACTGCAGACTGGTCATTGATTCCACTTTTTTTTTTGGCACGATTCAATCATGATTCATGGAATCTGAAACCTGAATGATTCAATCGCCGTTGCGTTCGATTCACATGGTACATCACGACACATGATAAATCACATGATACATCACATGAATCATTTGATAATTGATTCTTTCTGATTCAAAGAATCAAAACACATTTTAATCGATTCACTTTCACAGTTGATTCAACAATTAAGCATATGTGGTGAATTTATGTTGAATCAGTAAAATGTATTGTAAAGCATATATGATCATTCAAGCATTGTTAGAGCAATACATTACTATTTCAGTATAAATTAATGTAGCCACTGTATTTGCACAATTTACCAGTGTACTTGAATTGTTAAGAATTGTTTCTTTTGATTCAATCGGCCTTCATTTAATGCAGGTTTTGATTCAATCAATTCATGAATGAAAAGATCTGTTGGTGAATCATTTTTGTTGCATTCAAGGCATTTGTATTGAAAGATTCCAATAGATTCAATCGGCGTCAACTGTCAAATCAATAACCAGTCTGGGCTTAAGCCATACCTGATTCTTAATGTGTCATACTTCATCTTCATGTTGCTTTATACTCAAATTCTCAATTAATGAATTTACTTGTGTTTATGTATGTCCATAATTTAATTATGGCCCAAACTGTATTTTTACATTTGTGGTGCATAAAACATATGTAAACAAACAGCCTGTAAATTGTAAACAAACTGAATTGGGCATTGGGCAATTGTCCAAATTACTGCTAAAATTGTATTTGATAGCCAGAGCACTGAGCAGAGCATGTCTTGTGTGCTTATACCATTCTAGTGACTTATGTGTTAAACTTCGATGCATTTTGTTTCAGGCGCCTCGCCGTCGCCAGGACCAGCCGTTGTTTAGCCTCCGGAGTCCGGCCTTGCCAGCCGTGAGCCGCCACCCGCCTACTCTCCTAAGTCCCAGACCCTGAGTCCAGCCCCACCTGAACCTGCAACATCAATGGTGAGTGTTGTAAGAGCGAGTCCACTCAATTACTTGAAGGAAGTCTTCAGGTGCAGCTATTGAAGGGAATGTATTGATATGAATGTATTGATATGAATGTATATATATATTTTTATTGACTGTATTTTTATTGATTTTCAAACTGAGATATCCACTGGCCCCAATCCTTGGCCAATAGTACAATTTAAAGGGATATTGTCACCTTGCGTGCCAATGTGTAGTTTTTGGTGTGACTGTGTATTGGTAGATTATGCGGGAGGGGAGGGGGTGCGGGAAGGGGTGACTGAGGCGACGCCGACGACTCGCGTCCGAGCCCTGGCGCTAGGCGACAGCCACGCCAAGCGGCTGTCCCTAGACCCTCCTGCCCAGCCCACCATGGGTGGTGTGGCTGTCGAGCTCTCCCACGGGTTTTCGGGGAGTGGGCTGGGGGGAGTCGCGCGCTCGGACGAGCGCCATTGATCTCGCCTTCGCCACACCACGCATCGCGACTCTTTTTACATTTAATGCACAATCTGACCCTCTTTTTAGCGATCATTATCCAATTCACTTAGAACTTCAAGTCCCTTCAGGACAGACAAATTTTTACTCTCTCCCTAGATGGAACCTTCGCAAAGCCGATTGGTCCTCCTTTCAAAAACACATTGACACTAGTCACCCCGCAGACTCCCAGACCGACATTAACACATTTTTTAACACTATTCTCGCATCAGCACATCAGCACATCCCACACACACGCACACACACACACAACACCACCCGAGGCAGCGTACTGCCCCGTGGTGGAACACAGAATGTCAAAGAGCTGTTGCCCTTCGGAAAAGAGCATTTCGAAAATTTCAAGCTTGTATAACTGCAGAAAACGAACACGAAGTACGGAAAACTCGCTCTTTGGCTAAAACAATCATTGACAAAGCAAAAAAAGAATCTTGGCAGGAATTCTCATCTACCTTTAATCGATTTACCTCCCTCTCAAAAATTTGGACATTAATTAAATCGTTTTCAAATAAAAGACCACCGTCATACAAAATCCCACACTTACAAATACACAACACATCTTACACGCTTCCCCTAGAGGTGGCGACACAATTTGCACAACACTACGCTAACATATCATCAACGCAACAATGTACACCAACTTTTGCTAACCAACTTGACTTTCAATTTCAATCTATTAGCTTTGACTCTAATAACGTAGAAATATACAACTCTCTTTTTACCAACTCAGAGTTAACGTACGCTATAGGTAAATGTGGTAAAACTTCTGTAGGGCCAGATCAAATTGACTACTCCTTCTTTAAAAACTTGACAGACTGGTCTCACCAACTTACTAACAGCCTTCAATACCATGTGGTTTGACGGCACTTTCCCTGAATCTTGGCATAATAGTACGCTAATTCCTATACTTAAACCTCGCAAACCTAAATCTTCTCCCGCTAGCTATCGCCCTATTTCTCTAACTAGTTGTGCATGTAAACTATTCGAACGCATGGTTAACGGACGCATCAGGACATATATTGAATCAAATAATTTACTTACCCCACACCAAAGTGGTTTTCGACCTGGTCGCTCCACTGCGGACAATTTAGTTGGTCTTATCGACTCTGTCCAGCGCGGCTTTCGAGGGAGAGAGGTCACAATTGCCCTCTTTCTTGATTTGAGAGCTGCGTTTGACAGAGTCAACAAAACCGCACTTCTAGTAAAGGTCCATAAGGCCGGAATTCGAGGTCGACTCGCCAAATTTATCCAAAACTTTTTAGAAAATAGAGCTTTTAATGTAAGGTGCGGCAACACATATTCTCCAAATCAAAATCAGGACCACGGTGTCCCACAGGGATCGGTCCTCTCCCCGACCCTATTTTCAATTATGATTAACGACATTTTCAGTAATATTAACAAGATCGACAAAGGTCTCAAATTTTCAATGTACGCTGATGACCTGGCGGTGTGGTTCTCGCACCCGAGTGTCGATCAAGCCAGCAAAACGTTACAACTAGTACTCATTGATATAAAGGTTTGGTGCGACCAATGGGGTCTGGAAGTTTCTCCAAGTAAATCTGCATCTCTAATTTTTTCAAAGAAACCTGCATATGTGGAACCCTACATTCCATTAAAATATAACAATCAAATTATCCCTTTTGTCAAATCATTCAAGTATCTGGGAATAACGCTAGACACACGTCTCTCGTTCATCCCACACTTCAATGATTTAGTGCAGAGATGTACGCGACGAATTAATATAATGAAGTCATTGGCTGGTCGAGAGTGGGGCGCGGATCGTGCCACTCTCCTCCAACTATATACTTCCCTGATACGTCCAGTACTGGACTATAACGCATTCTTATTTGGTGACATATGTTCCAAACAAATTAAAAAGTTGCAAACTGTCCAAAACACTGCCTTGCGCATCGTGACTGGAGCCTGCCGCACCACCAACACCACAAACTTACACATCGACACAAACATGCCCACACTCTGCCGCCGACGCAAATACACATTACTTAGATTCTACGCCAGAGCAAGTTCACACCCCACACGCCCAACATTCCACATCTTAAATCACCCCGCACCCACTAGACGACAAACACTACTACAAAAACGACACCCGCTTATCAGTCACAGAATCAGACAAACACTCACACTATTCAACATCGCTCACATCACCACAATGCCAACACCACCACTCACATCTCACTGGCTCGACACAACACCAGACACACACCGCCTCTTCACACAACAAAAACACAGTCACCGCAGCAGAGACACTCGCACTCTTCCACGAACACAAAGCACAACACAACACATATACATACATATACACAGACGGTTCACGGGGCGAAGGCCGAACCGGTGGTGCATTCTACACAAACACAGTTAGCAATAACTTTAGACTTCCCGACATAAATAGCGTATACACAGCGGAATTGTCAGCCATTTTATTAGCATTAATATATGTCAGAAAAGAAAAACTTAAGGAAGTAGTCATTTGCACAGACTCGTCCGCCTCGCTCACGGCCATTTCCTCTATTAGTGACTGTAGAAACCCGATAGTATTTAAAATCAGACAACTAATCAAGTATTAAAACGGTAAAAACAATAGTATTAAATTCCTCTGGATCCCTGGACACGCCGGTATCCCGGGAAACGAAGAAGCCGACAGACTTGCGAAATTGAGCCTGAATTACCTTCAGTAAACCAACTTCCAAGCCCAGTATCAGACGTTTTAAATTATATCAATTCTCAACTTAGCATACTGCGCCAAAGCGAGTCGGATGCCGCTCCGCATTTTCATCTTTATCCAATCAAGCCAAAAGTCCAACATTTTATATCTAGCCAACAGAATTGTAGAGAGGAGGTAATATTGGCACGCCTCCGTCTCGGTCATACAAAAATTACTCATTATTATATTATGGAGAATCTCCCGCCACCAAATTGTCAACATTGCCCAGGTTATCCGCGCTACACAATCAAACACTTACTTATTACTTGCCCAGTACACAACGATAAACGACAGCACATTATTAATTACACAACAAAACCGCATCACATTAAATCTTCAAACACTGTTAGGTGATAATTATCCTGAACTGATAGGTCTCCTCTTAGATTATCTCTACCGAACACGTTTAGCTAAACAAATATAACAGGGTTTTTTGACTCTGCGCATTTCTGGCCCACCGCGCAGGTTTTTTCCCCTTTGCGATAGACGCTGGGTTTTTTATTATTCAGGACTTTTCGCCCAGCTAAATACACCCCACAACCAGGTCTCGCCGAGGCGCCGGAGCCAGGGAGACTGGCAACAGTCTCCCGTTGTTGCAATGACGGCACCCCCACGGCTCCATCAACACTGACACTGTTCCAAACTGCACAATAATACACTGTATTATTCTATTCCCAGGTCCAGGCAGGTGGTCGCAGGCATCACCTAACACTTGCTATGACACCCCCACACCTTCATTGCTTGGTCCCTGGTCAGTGCAGGGGCCGGTAGTGCGATTAGGCTCTCGCTCACGGCATCGCACTGACCAACAGACGCTATCACACACACACACCCGAGGTGTGCAATACCTGAGATAGAGGCCAGCTCGTACAACATGACTCCGCGCACGCTTGAGGACCGTGTCGCGGCAGTTGTAGCATACTCGGAGCACCCACACTACCACACTGGATCAGATTTGTCACACCAGATCTGATCTGGAGTGTGCTCCAGGCACCACGACATAACTCGCTGCACACGGTTCCCGGGAGTGTATATTCTTTTGGGCAGGGAATTGCACCCCCGCGGGACCGGCCGCGGCGAGTTATGTTGAGCACACTCCGAGCACTCACACAACCAGACCAGACCGACCTAGGACCTGTCACCAGCTGGGTGTGTATGTAATAAAAATATGTATGTATGTGTGTCTCGTGTTTTACTTATTTTTGACCTTGAACGAAATACTTAACGTAATGTTAGATATTATATTTACTTTGAACAAATAATTTTTCCGGGTACAAATAAACCGGTTAACGTAATTAGTAACGTAAAATAGCTGCCCTAGTCCCTAGTTTGCTCCGGGTCACATAAACCGGTTAACGTAGTTTTTTGCCTGGCAAATTGCCAGAGGTCATTGCCCCTCCCCGGAAAATGGCTATAGGCCGTTCCGGGAGAGAAAAAAACTGCTCTGACGCGAGCGGTATGTTAGATGTGGTGGAGAGGCGTCGCCTCTACCCCACCTCGGCGAAGCCAATGCCACATGTAATGGCGCTGAGCCTAGGGGGGAACGGGCTGACGGACCGAGTGGCGCCGCACTCGGTCTTGGAAGACGCCCCCTCTCGCTCGACGGCGGTGGACGACAACCTGAGAAGGTTTTTAACCTGCATCGGGTTGTTCGGCGCCCCGGAGGTCACCGTGATATTGATCTCGGTGATCCCCAGGGCCCATCTGACCGACGCCGGCCTCGCCGCCTTTCGGGCGCTGTCCGACGCCCAGCGAGTCGTGGCGGGGGAATTTCACCCCCGCTGCGTCTTTCTGGACGTCGAGCGGCTCCTGCAGGCGGAGAAGTCTGCGTTGGGCAGCTGGCGCCGCCGAGTCGCCATCAGCGGCGCATAAATGTCATAAATGTCTTAATTTATCAGCTAAATATACATTCACATTTTCATTTCATGCCAACATATGTATAAATGCATGTATGACCTGATTAATTCTTAGTCTTATATATTTATGGTTGTAAGGCTTGTCCAAGGTTTTTTTAGTTAAAAAAAATGCCCCTTATGGATAGTATTTAAATGCAAAAGGTACTGCATTACCACCACTTTGAACATGGTGTGTTAATTGCACGAATCAGCATTTGAATCATGTGCCGGATTCTTGTATCAATATAATGGATTGTTAGGTAATTTGGGGATAAACAATGAGCCACCAAAACTAAATATTCAAGAGGTATTTGATATGAATGAGCTCACAGGTTATATCCCTTCCTACCTGGTATACTGCCTATCAGAAACAATACCTTTATATTGGTTCACAGTTCACACTTTGCGGCTTCTGTACTTCAAGTTCATAGAGAAACTCACCGGAAACAAATTTGCTCACATTGCTACCAGTCAACAAACGGGGTTGTGCTCAAGGCCATATATATGTTGTGCTGCCATATCCGCCGCCTCGGCCGATTTACTCTGCCTCAGCCCCGTTGGACACTGGTTGGACGTACTGGTGTTCTTGGATTTTCGGTTTTCCTACGTTCTCCGGGGCCCGTCTCAGCTGTAGACGACACATTCTCTGCTGTAGACGACACGTTCTCCGGGGCCCGTCTCAGCTGTAGACGACACATTCTCTGCTGTAGACGACACGTTCTCCGGGGCCCGTCTCAGCTGTAGACGACACATTCTCTGCTGTAGACGACACGTTCTCCGGAGCCCGTCTCAGCTGTAGACGACACATTCTCTGCTGTAGACGACACGTTCTCCGGGGCCCGTCTCAGCTGTAGACGACACATTCTCTGCTGTAGACGACACGTTCTCCGGGGCCCGTCTCAGCTGTAGACGACACATTCTCTGCTGTAGACGACACGTTCTCCGGGGCCCGTCTCAGCTGTAGACGACACATTCTCTGCTGTAGACGACACGTTCTCCGGGGCCCGTCTCAGCTGTAGACGACACATTCTCTGCTGTAGACGACACGTTCTCCGGGGCCCGTCTCAGCTGTAGACGACACATTCTCTGCTGTAGACGACACGTTCTCCGGGGCCCGTCTCAGCTGTAGACGACACATTCTCTGCTGTAGACGACACGTTCTCCGGGGCCCGTCTCAGCTGTAGACGACACATTCTCTGCTGTAGACGACACGTTCTCCGGGGCCCGTCTCAGCTGTAGACGACACATTCTCTGCTGTAGACGACACGTTCTCCGGGGCCCGTCTCAGCTGTAGACGACACATTCTCTGCTGTAGACGACACGTTCTCCGGGGCCCGTCTCAGCTGTAGACGACACATTTTCTCTGCAAATATAAACCATCCAGCAACGCAATTCGTTGGGAAAATACAGTTTTCAGCTGAGAACACAGCATGATTTATTTTAAAATTTAGCAGCTTTTTCCCGAAAAATAAACGTTTTCGTCTGGAAGTTCAGATGCCGGTAAATCACAGAATGAAGACGAAACATAACCAAAAAGAAAATGCACATTAGAAGCGTAATTTCGAGAGAAAAAAATTTATCTAGTCATCTATGTTTCATCAGGGAACTATTCATATATTCATTTTAACGAAAAACATGTGATTAGTTACTAATTAGCCGTCTACGCGACATTCGTTTGTAGACTGTCTGTAGTCGGGATAATTTGTTATTTGATGGTGTCATTCTTTTTCTAATTAGAGTATTTCATCCATGTTTAATGATTTTATTCAGATATTTTGTACCGTTTTGCATGATATACATATATTTTTTGTTATTGTTTTCACAACCATGATACATATTGGTTTATGACAAGTCGAACACTTATTCCAGGCGTGGAACTGATTTCCCGCCGGACGCCAGTCATCACTAACGGCCTGGAACCGGAAATCTCCCTTCGCCATTCTGCTGCCGTGGACGCTGGATGGACATCTGAGCTTTGTTTTTGGCTTTGTATTGATTTGATATTTGTGTTTTGGGACGTCTTGTGCCGCGATTTGTTTTTGTTGAGGTAATTGTGATTCGGTGGTGGTATGCACATGCTCCAGTAACTAAACAAATTATGCCCAAAAATTCACACTCATGTTGTTTTTCAGAGCTTAAAAACCTGTACGATCGTACTACGAAGTCGGCTTCCTGCATCCATGGTGCCAGTGGTGAGTGTTGACTGTTGACGGAGTTGTGAATTGTGATGTTTTTTTTTAGATTTGAGTTTGCATGCTTTCGGTGGCATTCTCCTAGTGTCATGAGAGTTGGCCACAATTATATATGATTACGAGCGAGCGCGCTCGTCCTTCCGTGGTGTATGGGAAAAATCTGAATATGAGCGTCCCGACCCGGCCAGTGGCGATGCTTTCGAGCTCATATCTCTGCAACCGCACTTCAGTTGGGCAATCAAAAAGTTTGATCGAAGTGGGCGGAACGATGCCCTAACACGGACATGCAATCAATATTTTGATTGATTTTGGTACATCACCACACTGAAACGTGTCGTGTACATCAAAAGAAAGCCTATGTACATCATATTTTTGTTGTAAAAGAAAGAAAATTATTGATCTACCGAAAAAGTGTTGTTCCAGTATCCACCGACTGTGTCTTTGTGTCTTTCTGAATACAAATAAAAAGTATTTCCTAAATTCATCAAATTGAGGTCATTTGTTATGCTTCCTAGTTAATTAATTATTTATCAGATGATTTCCATTTTGATTAATTATTAATATTATTTTATTTCAGCTTTCTTTTCCAGTATAACATTAACATTATAACATTTCCAGTATAAGTTAACAATCAATATATTGTTTAGCCAGCTATTTGCACAATCAAAAAGTTGATCGCCACCGTAATTTTCAGATGCCCGTAATCAATTTGTTGATAGCAGTAGATCATCGAATGCACGTTCATTTTTTTTAAAGGTAGCTTTCATATACTGTGCATAGTTTCATATTTTTAATTGCTGATTCTGTGGTTCTGGGTTCATTTCATCGCTTGATTATTCAAATATTGACGTTTCACTGAGGGTCTGCAAGCATGCCCTTATAAGGGCATCGCTCCGCCCACTTCGATCAACTTTTGTATTGCCTCCCTGTAGTTTGCCCAACTGACTTCCGATTGACAAGCAGGCTTCTTTGCTGTGTAGCCCTACCCACCCTACCCTGTTTGAGACAAGAGCCTCAACCGACTCACGTCGGTGCCTACCACTGCGCCACTGGTGCGTGCCGCGTGAGGGGCGTTAAAAGGTGTTTTCTATCAAAAATTATGCAATGGCTGGCAGATTGTGTGCACATTTGGTGTGTGGTTACTGGTTAGGCACCCCCCAGCCGCTGCCTTCTCAAACATTTAGTAATCCCTAATTGCCTATCACTGGATTGCACCACCACTTGACCTGTAGGCTGTAATCGTCCAGCGGAGTAGACAGGTTAGCACTATTATACATACTAACTAATAACTATAAGCTATAACTAGTAAATAACATCACACATTTCAATGTTACATTTTGTGAAGTGTTGCGCATGGATGCATAGTTGTGGTGCGTTGAGTTACTGGCATATATTGCGTTGTTGCTCCAAAATAGGTGATCTTATCTGATTAATTATAAGATCCGTACGTCCTTGCGTGGTAGTGGAAATAAAGAAACGTAACGGTCATACACAAATCGGCTAATAACTCGACAACCGTTGTAGCTAGGTGCGTGAAATTTGCCACGCATGTCCGGTGGCAGGGTGCACCATGGTATCAAAATTTCAACAAGATCCGACATACGTGTCGGCCGCTGTGTCGGCGACAACTGTGTCATTGGTTTAACATAGGAAACGGCCAAATTCACAAATCGACGAAAACGATCCAACTCTCGTCGATCCCGGGCCGATAACTCGCAAACCGAGGATTGCAGCGACATGCGATAAACACGATTCGACAGAAAGTACATTGGTCTGGCGTGTCACTTGTCGCTCAGAGAAAAGCTTAGTTCAAGTCCAAAGTTATTATAACTTACATAAAAAAGCGGCATTTTCAGTATTTAAATCGGTACTCGGAAACTGTTCAACATAGAACGCTGAGACTTCACCACTTTGCAGGCGAAGGTACCCTCTTTAAATTATATCTGTAACACAAAGCTGTTTGAGTAATATTTAGGCAGGCTGACAGGCGTTGCAATATTTTTGCAATAGTTTTTGACCATTCTATTCTTCCCAACACCGTAAAGGATAACATGTTCCATTCCATTCCCTTTCATGTTCCATGTTATTCACATTCCATCAACAATATGCAGGGTTGGCAGTGGGTGGCAAAAAGTGGGTTTGCCACTGGTTTTTATCGGTTTAAACCGGCTGGCAAAAACGCCTAGTGGCAAAAAGTGGCAAAAACTCCAATGAACCAAATCTGATAATTGTTTGGCACCAGATAATTTAAGCATTCTGGTGCATAGCTCAACCTATTTAAGAAGGTTTATTTTGTTTCTTTCGAAGTTCCATTGAAAATGAAAGTATTTTTGCACAATATATGTCCTAACACGCGCACGGGGGGGGGGGGGGGGGGCGGGCGGCGGCGCGGCGGGCGGGGCGAAATCCGCCAACCCCTCCTGTTTATTTTGTGTGTGAATATCTCCTGATTTTACCGGTCGATTTGTTGCATCATTTTTGGTGTACCTGCCTAAAAAATGAACGGCGCGTCGTGTAAAGTGACGCAGAAGAAAAATCGGCCAAAAACTTTGAGTTAGGCCATCAAAGTAAAAAAAAAATCAAAATGTCTCCAAAATTACTGCAATCAAATGTTGCTATGCAAATGACCCGAGGTCAAATGCAACTTCTATCATCTCTATTGTATCGTTAGACTTTCCAACAAATCATTTCAGCCTATGTTGGTGGTATATACATGCAATCACTGCGTTCCATAACAATGCCAAGCCAAGGAGATCATAACACAAAACAAATATAGCATGTTTGACCTCATTTCACCTCATTTGACCTTGAAGATATTTACCTAGGGTCATTCAATTTTAACAGAACAAAGTTTCCCATATAACCTCCCTACCCTGCAAATTTCATTCGGCTTCATTTGGCCCTCACCAATGAACGACAAATCGCTTGCTCAACCAGCACGGTCACTTGGACCTAAGGCGTCAGCGCTGCCAAAGGCTGACGAGGTGCTCAATGTACAGATACTACAACATTCTTTAGAAGTGTCACTCCAAAAAGACAGTCAAAGCCTATTAGTATCTGTTTAGTTGCATTGTCTTTCCATGCTGTCCATCATGACCTTCCCCAGTTCTAAATATATATTTGTCCCAGCTATCTCAGTTCAGGTCAAGCAGCACTCCTCATATATAAGCCAGTGAAAATAATTTGTGCTGCTGGGCTAAGCAAATCTGGTTAATGCAATAATTGCAGGTTCACAATTGCATTGCAACTGGCACAGCATTAAAATTGATTAAATGAATAAGGAATATTTACTAATTTTACAAACAATTTGATGAAAAAACGGGCAGTTTTCGTTTTTGCCACTTTTTGCCACTTTTTGCCGGTAAAAAAAACGGTTTAAACCGGCAAGTGGCAAACCCCGTTTTTGCCGGCAAAAAGTCCAACCCTGACAATATGCTGGGGTACCTTTGATAGATATTCATTGGATTGGTGTCTAGTCCGAAAACTGAACTCTTGTTTCTTTTTGTTTCAGGTTATTTTATGCAATCTGCTGTCTTGACGTTTATTTTATGCAATCTGCTGTCTTGACGTTTATTTTATGCAATCTACTGTCTTGACGTTCGCTAGCCATTTTCACCAACATGCATGCTCAATCAAAGCACAGTGACTACTGACTAGTGGCTACCAATGGCACCTTATGGCGCAGGCAGTGTCAAGAAACGGAGGGGAAAACTCAACTGGAAACAGACTTGCCAGTATTATTTGCTACATTTGTGGAGCAGTAAACAAGGAGGCTAGAAATCTCCCTATCCATGTCAAACGAAAACATATGCAAGCATATACTACAGCTAGTCAAGAAACATGCAATGTTGCAACATATCTTATTGAAAAAGCATATAAGGTTATGTGTCTAAGACCGTTATCTTGTATGAAACAGTCGACTCTCAAAGGGTTTTCTTCCGTAGAAAATACGGGGTCGAAACCGATTGTCCCCAGCACGACGCACTGTGTCGTGACGTCACCAGTGGATTCTCCACATGTCAACGACGATAGTCCGCCCGTGGAAGCCCGTTCGTTAGTTGATAGTGCAGACAAAAGCTGCGACGGTTCTCGTTCTGATCATAGTACGGGTAACATTCCTGATAACCATTAACCCGTCCAACAAGCCTCGCATGCAGGTCTGGATGTGGTAGATTTCGCTCCTACTGAAAATGATGTAGCTGCTGATTTGAACGACCACATGGGAAATGATTCAGCTCCTGAGTTAGACGTCCGCATGGAAAATAATGTAGCTGCTGAGTTGAACGATCACATGGGAAATGATGCAGCTGCTGAGTTAAACGACCACGTGGGAAATACTAAAAGTAATTTCGAACATAGCGATAATTGCAGTGACATTGCACGGTCCCCGTCTAATAGGTCCGAAATCGTATCACACCGATTACTGGAGGAAAATGTGACAGTAACTGAGCCATCACTGAACTCTGTGCGTAATGTACCCGGGCTGGGCATGCAAGGGCAAATAGCGCAGGATAGTCAGATAAGGCAATTAAAAATGCAACTACGATCAGTGGCAGAACAAAGTGTGCGCTTGTGTCAGCAACTTCCAGATGAAAACCAGCGAACTAGTCAGTTCCAGTAAGCAAATGAGCCACGGTTAAACTCACAAGACGATAACATTCTAAATCGCTTAAATATCTTGAGCGTGCGGTCGCTGAAAATCGCAGTGCAATTTTGCATAGGTCTGAACGTTTGAAACTGGCGGATGCCTTCGCTGGGCTCGTGCTCAGAGAAGCACCTGAGGGGCCACGAGGCTTCTGCAAAAATGTGCTTGCCGTACAAAGATGCTATATGCAGGGGAAAAGGTGGCTTCAAATCACTTACTTGGGCCCAAGAAGGTATTTTATTTAAAGTCAATGGTAAAATACTGTGTAATAAGCACGAATCCAGCCGTGCACACAAGGGTTCTGTGGAAAAGACTTCAGAGCGTGAAATTGCAGAGGCGAAGTGGGCAACCTTTAACAGCTTGAACAGATCACTGACTCGTGATGTGTTGCTGATCATATATCAGAATATCTTACGAGCGCATTCCTACTGTGACTTCCAGTCGGACATGACTGATTTGTTCCCGAATTTAGAGCAGGGGCAATATACCAAGCTACAGCGGAATGTTCACAGAAAAACTGCTGCCAAAGCAGTAGACATATTCTACAAAGTATTCTTGGAAAAATCTGACACGATCCCGTGCGCATGAATCGGCTGCAGGCACTTTACGATCCGCATTTTATTCCCACGGGTCTTGTTCTGATACATACACTGCAGTTGGGTGTTTATGTGAGCAAACAAAGTAAAAAGGACTGTTACACACTTTGGGATGATGCCAAGGCTGTAACAACATTTAAGGAAAATTTGCTAAAGCTAGTAAATGATCCCTATGCCAATCCTCTGTTGCGCGAAAATATAGAGAAAAAATTGAATGGTAAGTTCAAGGGCTTCTCATTCGAGGACATTTCATCTTTAGTGAGCAGTCACGCCCGTGGTACGAGAGACCATAGGGAAGAACATAACTTGGCAAATATATGGGAAACTACCGAAGATCGACAGCGTGAGATCGCTTCCGCGTTGTTAGAGACGGCCGATGCGTTCTTGGACGTAACCAACTTAGAAAAAGACGTCATGGCTGTGTTCAATGTTGTTGATTACCCACTTGAGGATCGCAACCGCTTAAAGGAAATAGTTCACCTTCGGAAATTTTTCAGAACAAGATTTTATTATATTTTTTAATACAGTTTCTTTTCAAAAATGGTCCTACATCGCGCAAATTCAGGACAGGTCGTAAATTATTAATGTTATGGTGTGCGTTATTGGTCTGCGCATGCGCCCTGGCTGTGCTGGCACTTTCAGACGGTACGGTATATCATATATGCGCCGCATTCCTTCGCCAAAAAGTCAAATATCTTCGGCTGGAGAGTCTTTTCAGCCAAGAAAAGTTGCAGATAAGGATTTCTCAACACGGGCTACAAAACTGCTATTTCAGTTCAAAATTCCATGTTTAAGGTGAACTATTTCCTTTAATGCAATTCCGCAATGACAATTTCAAAAAAAGTGTTAAGATATTACGCAGAAGATGGTGACTTGTTTGGCCAAAGGACTGGCTGTGTATATACTGGCTACGAAGAAGCCGTGGGCCAGTTCGTGATGTTCAAACGCAGGGTATGTGATATGATTACCGTAAGAAAAGAATGTTTTACTCAGGAAAACAGCTGTGAAACTTTGGATACATGCTCAGTTCTTCTTGAGTTCTTGGTACCTGCGAGAACTTTGCATGCTGGAAAACCCGATGTAATCGAACTTATTGAAATGTCACTACTTATGTGCAGATCTCAGTCCGATACTGAGCGCACTGGAAAAGTAATTAAAGAGTTGGCAGACAACAGATTTGGAGGGAAATTCTCTGAACTGAAAGATGAAGAAAAAGATCGGCGTGCGAAAGAGGTGTTCATCAGATCATTTAACGTGACCGTATTTGATTTTCCAATTGACCTGGTCGTTTGTGAGTGGTTGAAAAATCACTATGGTATATTGAGAAGAAGAAAAACTTCAAATCGTATGTATAATTATATAGCGGCACAGAGCTCGTCCAAAGTGTCATTTATATCCGTATCAGGTGACGACAACGTCAGGTACAGCAAAGCGAAGGAACCGCCAGGTGACCGTAACAAAAGTCGCACCGGCGTCGTTGCAGACAACGGAACGCAGGCACATACGGAATGTGAAACAATCGTTCCCAATCAGGGTCGCACTCGTACATCTTCACATCGTGAAATCGTCTCTAGTACCTCTGTACGTACGAGCTCAGTCGTACAGCCAACGAAGGGTTTCGTGCAACACAAAATATCGACATTCTTCACCAATAATGCTAGGATAACGTCGGATGTCACGGAAACTGCAGGCTCTCCGACAAAGCAAAATGAAAGTGAAGAAATTAATTTGGTCTGTAGTTCCTGATGACCTTGTCATACCCCCATGAGTTTCAAATCGATCGTTCCAAAACTGTCTGTGGTAGTGCTCTGATTGGTTTTTGAGGTAGGGTCACTTAACGTGACCTGGTGACCTGACCTGACATGACCCTGATATCAAATTTAGTCAGAAGATGCAAAAGAGATGTATCAATAGCTGTGCCAAATTTCATGGCGCTGCGTGGGACGGTTCCGGAGATATCGACCTGAGAGATTGACGAGAGTACAACTATTGGGAGTACAAATGTAATTAGAGTATGTCCCTATGCCACAACACAGTGTGACCTACTCCAATTGGCCCACCAATTATTCTCCAGCATCAGAAGGAGAACAAGTACTCTGTAAAAGAGAAACAATTACTTTGCCGACGGCAAAACGCACTGGGATGCTGTTATCTCCGTAACATGTTGATTTACAATTGTGACGTCAGAAGCCTATTCGGTTTTGACCAATCGACTAGCTTGATGGAGAGATGGACCAGTATGGATGGCCGCTAAGTGTCCTTTAGCTCGCTTGTTCCCGTGACGTTTTGCCATTCGCTACCAAGACGGTCATAGAATAGTAGCGTGACGCCCGTGCCCTCCTGGCGTCATATCCAGAACATTCTGCCTCGTTGAAGTGGCGTCGTGGACGGGCTCACGAATTACGGTGAGCAAGGCCGTATACGGCGTTTTGTTTTGTGTAACATTGATCATTGGAATCATTTGATTTGAATGATATGATCTGAACTATGAAGATCAGATCAGTTAATGGTTTGAAGTGTTGTTCCTTGGGCCCATAGCCCGACTGTAAAAATATACAAATTAAAAAGTGATGTAGGTGGCCTAGCCGCTGTCACATATATACATATATACACATATATGTCACATATTTATATTGTTTGGCGTACTATCTCTATATATGCAATGGTTCTGTTGCTTCTTATTCATTATCATTAGTATAATGTTTCATTTATTTTTTACAGAGACCAGACGTTACTGCCACTGGCACCAACCCCGGTTTGCTTAGTAGCTTGCTGCCTGGTGGAGTGGCCAGTCTGACGTTGGTCCTGACCTGACGTTGACAGTTGGACTGACGTTGGTCCTAGCCGGGCCCTCGGCGTCAGCCCGAGGGGAGGAGACTGGGAAGTGAATTTATCTCACAAATCACAGTCGGTTTCTTTTTTGTGTAACATTGAAATCATCGATTTGAATGATATGAAGATCAGACAAGTTAATGGTTTGAAGTGTTATTCGGGCTGGTCTGCGGGTCGGCCTCCTCCAGTCAGCCAGACCGCGGCGCGGCTGCCGGCGGTCGCGTACCATAAGGACGGCAGCCATCTCTGCCAGGCCGGGTACGACCTCATCCGGGAGGAAGTGTGGGACATAATCCGGCCGAGACCGGGATACTGAGGAAACCTCCCCGGACTCCCACGGTCGGCCCGTGACGGCGGCGTGACTGCAGCGTGACTGCGGCGGCGGCGCTGCTGCTGCTGCTGCTGCCAGCCACCACCGCCGCCCGCTTCTCAGCGCTCGGTGTGTTCAATCCAGAGTCTACATTGTGGTGATATTGCGGTCTGGCTCTGGCATAGTGATGTATGTTATCGACATGGACATTTGGTCATTGACCAAATGTCCCATGTCGATAACATACATAATCATCATCTTGAGATACATAACATACAAACATACATTGAGATACACAACATATCATCTTGTTTGAGACTGGCATAATTAAGAAATAACAATACAAATGACTTGTTTAAAAATTCGGTAAATAGGCCTTTTTCGACTGTTCCAAATTTTGAGACTCAGACATTTGTATTGTTATTTCTTAATTATGGACATTTGGTTTTGCCCTCTTACTCTTTGTGAGGGCTCGACTTCCTTGTGCGGCATTTCATTGGGCATGCGTTTTCATGTTGTGCGTTCCTCGTGAGTGCAGGAAATGTTAGAGAGAAATGTTAGATGTTGCTGTCCGCCTCTCAGCTCGTGAGCTTCGTTGCTTGTGTGTGCAATCTAGAGCCCGTATTTGGTGACATTGCCGTCTGGCTTGGGTATAGCGATGTATGTTACCATTTACTCTTTTGTTGCTACATTTACATATTTATGGTACATTTGGTCATTGACCAAATGTCCATGTCGATAACATACATAATCATCATCTTGAGATACATTTAATCTTGTTCGAGACTGGCATAATTAGGCTATCCAGGTTGTGGCGCGGACGTGCCACTGATGTTGCTGTCCGCGTAGCATTTGCTGTCTGATTGCCATTGACCATTGTTGCTGTCCGATGATGCCATTGGAATAAACGTGGCTAACGTTTTTTAACACAAATGTGTATGACTTGTGGTTTGGGGCGCGATCATCGTTTATCATCCAGGCAATCAGCATCGACTCAAGTGCATTTCCACTTAATAAGTATTTTGTCAACGGCCCAGAAGCCTTTTCGAAAACTTGCACGTCTGATGGCAGAGACTGGTCCTTCAGCGCTCGCCCACACGTTCCGCCAACAGTTCAGTGGGAGTAAGCAGGACTTGAGTCTCATGTGAGCAATCACGCTGAATCCAGTCTACTTAACTTAAGGTCGGCGAAGCTTTTCAGTATACAATGGGTCAGCAGGTAAAACACCAAGTTTACAGTCAAATCCGACACCAAAACTAGGTCCAGCGGACAATTTATTTTCCTATAGTAACGGTAGGTAGCGAAACAACTCAACAGTACAGTGTACAGTGGCACATCGCGTCGTCTCAAAATAAGTCTAGTTGACCGATACCAAACCCGGGGCCGACAGATGAGGGTATATTTTAAAGAAGCTCCAAAACTGCAACGGTAAAAAAAAAACGATGGAGAGCGGTTTTTAAGTAGGCTGCGAGTGGAAGGCTGCGAGTGGAAAGGTTCGGTGATGTAAGGTAGGTGACACTAGGTCGGATAAAGTAAGATGATGCAACACTTTAAATCCACTGCTTTCTGCATCCCGTTCCAGTTTGGAAGTTACTTGAAAAGGCGTCGAGCGGGCAGTAGTTCATTTTCATCTGGTAACAGTAGGTGGCGACACAACTCGACAGTCGACATTGCAGATGGTAGCACCTGTTAGCGGCGAGTCTCCTTCACTCGCGTGCATACCAGGTAGTCATCCGACGATTTTACCGCTCCGTGACGTAGGCGCGTGACGTCACAGGTGTTCACGGCCCCAAGGCGCTATCGCCCGTAATGCTTTTTATGCGGTATACATTTAGGTTCCTTTTCTAAGCCAGAGGAGATAAAGCACTGCAACAAAAAACTATTCGGTAGAGCAACTATTTTTCTACTGACGAGCCAGCAATATTTATTTCTCCGCTCTTACCACTGGCCTAATGCAGCTGTCAAAGCAAGTCATGCAAATCGAAGCCAAGTTGCCAAGAACAGACAAGATATGTTGGTCCTTGAGCTGCCATTGGTCTTGCTTGTTGGTCCTTGACATTTCGCCCAGAAAGCGGCAAGAACACTGCGTCAAGAAAGTGCGCCACAACTGCCTCAACTGTGACGTCAGTGGTAGTCTTTGACCAATGCATTCTGAAGGGATGACACCCCCTACTCGCCTGGCATTCGTTGCCGATGGCGGATGTGGCGCATGTCAAGACGGTACTGACTGTTATAGAGTTCAGTGGTACTGACATAGTTCAGCAGTGGTACTGGCTGATGCTTAAAGGGAAATAATGACCTTTTTCCACAAAAATGGAGTTAGCACTTGAAATCGCCAGACGAGACCAAAATATATTGTAAATTCATTACATTTTGCATGAAAACTTTCCTACCGAAAGATATTTCAAGTTAAAGTTGATAAGCGTTCCACACTTTTAACGACCGGTACTTGCAAGTACTTTTGGTCCTCATCAAACTGCGGGCTTTTCCCGTATTGTTTTTTTACGCAATGGAGTGGAAAATATATTGTGCGTTCTGCTTGTTGTGATTATATGCCCGGCGATCTTCCAAAACTAACAGCTATTGGAAAAAGTGGCAATAAAATCGGAAGCTCATCGATGCACATCGACGGCGATCTATTTAGCGTCGGCGATTTGTTTACAAAGTCATTGTCATGCTTCTCGGCGCACTTAACCATTGTGGCGGGTTGTTCCTGATTAGTATACCCAAGTCCCGTAGCAGGCTTTGTTAATGACGTCACTGGTGCCATTCTTGTGTAGCATTGCAAAATATATCTGATTTTGAGATTCAAATTATTGTTTTTAAGTTTTAATTTTCTTGTTAATCATTATTAAAGGTAAGTTGAAGGAATATGATCATCATATGGCAGAAATATCTTTATTATATACGAAATATACTAAATGAAAAGATCCGAGCTTTCGTGGCTAGCACATTATCAAGGATGAGTTTTGTACATGCTTTTGAAAAATCTAACACACAACTAGCGCACGTTCCAAATTGCGGTGGGGTACTCATATCAATCTCGCATAATACACGTACAGACACACATACATATACACTTCACACTTCTCGGTGTTTCGAATAGCGGTGGGGTTCTCATATTCAATCTTGCATGATACCATGTACAAACACACATACCTATACACTTCACACTTCTCGGTGTTTCATAACAACCCACAGACGGAAAGCCAGGCCATATCACCCCTTGAAATCACCATATGTGGTGACTTCAAAACGCGATACGACTCGACCTCCCGTCCGTGGGCCGTTATGAAATAAGAACCTAGAGAACCCCCCCCCCCCAAAAACGATCTAGAGCATTACCATGAGCATCAACACCACCACGCTCTAGAGCATCACCATGATGATTAATGCAGTAGTTGAGGCTTCATGACCAAATTCGAGTGCCTATATCTACGATTTTACATCATGATTGCTTGTCATTATATCACCGTAATGTCTCGTCATATCATAACTATCACCCTAATTCCAAAATATAGAAGAGGGGGAGGGGGGCGTTCTCATTCGTATAAGTCACCACATAGATAGAACCGCAATTTCTTCGCATGTTCAGCGAGATCTATCTATCGTGTGAGGGGCCAAGAGCTTGTCATGATGTTTAGGTTGGGTTTCAGATTTCTTATATGTATGGATTCTTTAATTTTGACGTCCGCACAATCTTTGCCGGTGTCGAGAAGTTTGACACTGAATGCATTGTTGATGTTGGTGTTAGTGAGGTCCGAATGACACTGTAAGATGTGTTCGCCCAGCGGTGTGTCTATACTACGTAGGCGAGCGTCACGCAGGTGCTCATTGAACCTGTAGCGCACTGGTCGAGTGCTCTCTCCCACATAACACGTATCTCGCTGCTCGACTTCACAAATCTTGCAGGTTATTTGATAAACTACATTTTTTTGTGTTGCATTTTCCCTTAAGGCCGTTCTCGCAAGTGTGACAGTGTTTGTTGCCTGAAGGGCATGGAGGATTGACAAGGGTCGATGATACTATATTTTTCTTTAGGGAGTTATCATTTATCCCAGACGGGTTTGATAGAGGTTTTTGAGTTGCGTAGAATGCCATTAAAGGAAATAGTTCACCTTCAACATGGGTTTTGAACTGAAATAGCAGTTTTGTAGCCCGTGTTGAGAAATCCTTATCTGCAACTTTTCTTGGCTGAAAAGACTCCAGCCGAAGATATTGGACTTTTTGGCGAAGGAATACGGCGCATATATGATGTACCGTACCGTCTGAAAGTGCCAGCACTGCCATGGAGCATGCGCAGACCAATAACGCACACCATAAAGCCAATAATTTACAACCTTCTGTCCTGAATTGGCGCGATGTAGGACCATTTTTAAAAAGAAAAAAAGAAACTGTATTAAAAAATATAATAAAATCGTGTTCTTAAAAAATTTCCGAAGGTGAACTATTTCCTTTAACTCGACGGACTATTGTTTCGTTAACGTATGGGAGACGCATGTGAATTTGGGTAGTATTTTTGCGGGTGTTGTCTCTTGGGCCGCGCTTTTTCAAGTGTTTGTTGTTTTCTATTGTGCGTCTGATTATATCACTAGGGTAGCCGTTCCGTGAGAAGAGTTGAAAAATGCTGTCAAGGCTGCGTGCCGTTGTGTCCTGATCCGATGAAACTCGTATTGCCCGTTGAATTTCCGCGTTGAGAACTGCTTTCTTTGTGCTCATAGGGTGTGCTGATGTGTAGTGCAGTATAATAGGAGCAGCCATAGGCTTAAAGGGAAATAATGACCTTTTTCCACAAAAATGGAGTTAGCACTTGAAATCGCCAGACGAGACCAAAATATATTGTAAATTCATCACATTTTGCATGAAAACTTTCCTACCGAAAGATATTTCAAGTTAAAGTTGATAAGCGTTCCACACTTTTAACGACCGGTACTTGCAAGTACTTTTGGTCCTCATCGAACTGCGGGCTTTTCCCGTAGTTTTTTTACGCAATGGAGTGGAGAATATATTGTGCGTTCTGCTTGTTGTGATTATATGCCCGGCGATCTTCTAAAACTAACAGCGATTGGAAAAAGTGGCAATAAAATCGGAAGCTCATCGATGCACATCAACGGCGGCATAGTTAGTGGTTGCGACCCTCAATTTTTGAAAATCGATTCATTGGTTTTCAACATTAGGAGTATTGTATAATTTGTATGTGGCTGTATATAACACTATGCTTTATATTATCATGAAAAATAATAATTTTTCCCAAAAAAGCTAACAAACAATAACACAAAACTGGCAATTAATTCGGAAGCTCATCGATGCACATCGACGGCGACCTATTTAGCGTCGGCGATTTGTTTACAAAGTCATTGTCATGCTTCTCGGCGCACTTCACCATTGTGGCGAGTTGTTCCTGATTAGTATACCCGAGTCCCGCAGCAGGCTTTGTCAATGACGTCACTGGTGCCATTCTTGTGTAGCATTGCAAAATATATCTGATTTTTAGTTGAAAGCTAATTAAAAACTTATTCAAATAGTTTGAATTTTCTTGTTAATCATTATTAAAGGTATTGTATCACTGTATTTCATAGTAATTGACACTTCAGAAACTTGTGACGTAATAATATTGTATCAATATGCATTTCCCTCGCCTTTTGCTATTGTGGCGCAGTGCCGAGTGCTTTGCAAATACTGGTAGGGAAGGACGAATTTGTCAATGACCTTCATGAAGTACACAAGGTACTTGTTTTGTATTTTTTCCAAACTTACAACTTTCAATATGGGAATAATTTTATTTAATTCTTAAATTTTAAAAAAAAAATTGTAAAATCATAGCGGTAGCCTAAGAAATTGTTGCTAACAAAATCAAAAGGTCATTATTTCCCTTTAAAGTAAAGTTCTGTGGTGTACTTGCCGGATGGATAAACAGTAATCAACGTGTCTAGAAATGCTAGTTGTTCTGTGTTGCCTGTGTGTTCCATGGTCAGTCGTATACTGGGATGATGAACGTTCATGAGATTGAAGAAATGGGTGAGTCTGTCAATGCCATGGGTCCACACACCTAAAATATCGTCAATGTACCTCACATAAAGGATAGGACCGTATGTCAAAGTCGAGAGGAAACTAGTTTCAAAAGAGTGCATGAAAGCTATGGCTACCGGAGGGGCTAGCCTGTTGCCCATAGCTATACCAGAGGTTTGTTTGAAGATTTTAGAATTGAATCTTACGTAATTATTTTTTTAAACATGTGTGAGAAGACAGCGGATGTCATTTATCGTTATTCCAAACATATTGATTTTGTTCAGGTTTGTTTCAATTAAATATATGACTGCATCAATGCCCTCTTGGATTGGGATACTTCCATACAAGTTGGCGACGTCTAGGCTAAATATGATGCTATTAGATGGAATGCTGGTCGGGAAGAGACTTTTCATGCGAGTTAGATACGACTCAGTATTGTTGAGGTGTGCTGGTATGAACTGGAGAATTTGGGTGAGAATGACCTGTACGAACCAAGAAAGCTTATCCAAGGGGTCACCACAGGCAGACACTATGAGGCGTAAGGGGTTACCGGATTTGCCCTTATTTTATTCGAGTTGGTATAGTTTGCATGTTGTTGTTATTCATGACTTATACTGATAGTCAGTCATGCATCACGGATGCTTCACGGATTGCTTCACGGATCAGAGCGCTGCTCGAACGCACGCTAGTAGCGCTGGTAGCGCTAGTAGCGCTTTCGTTCTCCATGACAACCAGGCGTGAGCCAATGAAAAGCCAGAACGTATTCCCTTTCTGGCTTTTGATTGGCTGACGCCTGGTTGCCATGGAGAACGAAAGCGCTACTAGCGTGTGTCCGAGCAGCGCTTAGTTTGATCGGAAACGTCACAGAGCCTCCAAAAATGCCACACTCGATGTAAACAATGGTAGGGAAGGACGAATTTGTCAATGACCTTCATGAAGTACACAAGGTACTTGTTTCGTATTTTTTCAAAACTTACAACTTTGAATTTGGGAATTATTTTATTTTATTCTTAAATTTAAATAAAATAATTTTAAAACCATAACGGTAGCCTAATAAATTGTTGCTAACAAAATCAAAAGGTCATTATTTCCCTTTAAAGAAGACAGAACACAAACAAAGTACGTACCCTTAGTGCTTTCCAATTAGACAACTCGCGGCCTCATAGCACTCCATTTAATCGCAATGTTGATTTTGCAATCATAATTAGCTGCTGCATTCCATTATTGATATTACATCCAGCTATCATTGTACCGATTTGGATTGTACGTTCAGGCAATGGACACCATGTTCAACCCATATGACCTTGGCCCTTGTTTCAACTGAATCGTCCTGCAAAAATAAAATGTGTGTTTACCGTTAAGGTATACATTGCTTATCTGCTTCTGCATGAGTTCATACCTACCACTACCAAGAATTGTCGGCACATTTTGATCTGGAGAAATTAGTTCGGTAGTTTATCATCATGCATCATATTAGTCATTAGTATAACTTATCTAATATCAGTATTTCTTATTTTTTGGCCTACCATTAAGTTATTTTTGTACTCTTCCTTTGCGAAGATATGTACTCCTCCACCAACAAAAAGAAAGTAGAATTCCCACCCTGCCTGTCTGTCTTCGTATGCCTCTCTTCGACCGTTTCCCCGAGAACGGGAACAGGCACGGGACGGGACGGGAACGGGAACGGGAACAGGAACGGGGACGGATCCGGGGACGGATCCGGGGACGGGAACGGGGACGGGGCGGGCACACCTGCCTGTCTTCGTCGATTCCAGGGTAAAAAGTCACAAGATAAAAAGTAAACGGACGGAAAGTCAAGAGACGAAAAGTCTAGGAGTAGAAAGTCGACATCGCTAAAAGTCGAAAGATAAAAAGTCGAAAAGGTAAAAAGTCAACATGGCAAAAAGTGAACACGCTAAAAGTCGAATAGTAAAAAGTCGTATAGATAAAAGTCGAAAGATAAACAGTCGAAAAGGTAAAAAGTCGAAAAGGTAAAAAGTCGAAAAGGTAAAAAGTCAACATGGCAAAAAGTGAACACGCCAAAAGTCAAATCGTAAAAAGTCCCATAGCTGTAGCTGAACGTGTCAATGGGAAGAGTCGACGTGGCAAAAAGTCAACGCGCAAAAAGTCAAATCGTACCAAGTGGAATCGATAAAAGTCAATCGCAAAAAGTCGAATGAGTAAAAATTCAACGTGGCAAAAAGTCAACACGCCAAAAGTCAAAAAATAAAATTCAAGTAAATATAAGTCACTAGCATAGCATAAAAGTCGCATGAGCAAAATGTTAATTTTCCTTATTTTTTTTTGTAATTACTTTTTACCCCTTTTGCTATAAGAGTTATTACGAAAATTAATCAGGGTGGGAGGGGGGGGGGGTAAACGCCCCCCCCCCCAGTCAATGGCGGGCTAATAGTCGGATAGTCCAAAGCAAATAATTGAATGAACGGGAAGTCAAGAGACGAAAATTTAATGGGCCAAATTAACTGATTATCATCATTGACTTTTTGCCATTTCGACTTTTTACCTTTTTACTCTTCATCTTTCGACTTTTATCGACGTCGACTTTTTGCTATTTGACTTTTTACGTATTTATTTTTTTCCATCTCGACTTTTTACGGTTTTTTTTACTTTTCATCTTTCGGCTTTTAGCGACGTTGACTTGTTACCATTTCTACTTTTCATCTTTTGACTTTTAGCGAGATTGACTTTTTACCATTTCGACTTTTTATCCTTGGACTTTTTGCCATTCGACTTTTCGTCCGGCATCCGTCTTCGTCTGCCTCTCTTCGACCGTTGCCCCGAGAACGGGAACAGGGACGAGGACGAGGACGGAGACGGAGACGGAGACGGAGACGGAGACGGGGACGGGGACGGGGACTGATGTGCGGTGCCCATATGGACCGCTAGATGTCGTAACGTGAGCAAACGCGCGGAAACGGAAGAGAGCGGCGGATAACCGAAGCGCAGTCAGCTGACACTTTACGACTTCGGGCGGTGGATATGGGCACCGGTGATTTGACGCGTTTTCGGGGTGGCGCTGTCGTGCGGTTTGGTGACGCTCTCACACCATTTTGTTCGCGCATGCGCACGTGGCGAGGTGCGCAGAAGTTAAGCACTGTTCAACTTTCTTGCGAGTACTTGGCGGGTGCATCTGTCCTGTTGTTGGAAGTTTGCTGTTTATATTTTCTGCTACATAATCGAGGTGGGTACATTTAGCTATTTGAGTTTGATTTGCATGTTGAAGGTTAATTCAAATTTGAATATGATTGAAGCCAAATATTTGCTTCTGATGAATCAAAATGCCATTCCAATGGCTCAGGCTCAATTCGATTATTTTAATATCATTAACCTATAGATTAATTATATTAAAAGGCAACTTCATTAAAACGTCACATTTGTCAATTTATGCTACATTTTCATCAACAATTTGCAATTGTCAAACTGTTACCCCAAACACTGTGCATTGCAATACCTTACGCCAGTTCTCCACCCACTTGTGTTTTCAGATGAGCTGGACACTAGAGCAGGATGAACTTCTAATTGAAATGGTGAAAAAATATGAATGGCTATACAATCAACAGCATTCATCCTACAAAGATATTCGGAAAAAGGAAAACTAATGGCGAGAAATTGCTGATGCAATCAGGCCAGGCATTGCAGACAGTGGTAAGTTGCTGGCTGTTCATTGTTCGGTTTCATTTCTTGCCACCATCAGTATATATCATGCAAAATGTGCTAATTATGTAAGTAATTTGGTAAAAAGTCACTATATGTATTGTGCTACCATTTAAGCATTGCATTTGGAGTTGGGTAGGCCTTGTTCAGTGGAAAAACCACAATGTCTTTCATTTTTTGTCATCAGTATATATCATGCAAAATGTGCTAATTATTTCAGTCATTTGACAAAAAGCCGCTATATGCATTGCGCTACCACTTAAAGGGACTGTCCCACCTTTTTGAAAGTTGTCAAATCACACTGAATTGTATATATACATGTCAGACGAGGTCAGCTGAACATGTTCATGAACTTTTTTCCGAGAACATTGCTTATCTTGGAAGATATTCAGCCTTTAGTTTTAAGCGAAAAGTTGGGTTGGTGACGTCATATGATTTTGTTTTTAATAACTGAAATCCTTTGTGCTGCCAAATGTATGGGACAATTTTTTGTCGACATCTATTGTGTAAAAAAGTGAACCACCCGGTGTCTAGATTGGCTAGCACTATCAGCTGAAGTTGTTGCAGCAGTTGGCCGCCAGGGACCGCTAGTGAGCAAGGGTGTTCTGACGTCACAAGCAAATGTTACCACTAAATATTGATTGATTGATAAATAAATAAATATTTAGCGTTAAATATTTAACTGCTTCCATTTGCTTGCAATGTCAACACCCTGGCTTACTAGCGGTCCCTGGCGGCCAACTGCTGCATCAACTCCAGCCGATAGTGCTAGCCTCTAGATTGCGAACCACCCGGGGATCGAGAAAAGAAAGACAAAAATATTCCAAGGTTGACCTTAAAACAAGTCGACTATCATTACCAGTTGGTTAAAGAAAGACGACGCTGTCAGTTTAGAGGCCCTATTCAAATACACATGGACCATATTTTTTTTTACAGATGTCAAAATCAAACTCATATCTTTTTGATTAGATCACTGTGGTTGTATTAACTGCTACCATACTTAATTTAAATGCCAAGCCATGAAAATGGCTATCTCAACTCCAATATAATGTCAAAGTGGGATAGTCTCTTTAAAGGGACATTCCCACCTTAACACTAGTTTTGAGTTGAGATAGCTAAGTTAGTGGCCTTAGAGCGAAACTTAGGGGGGTAACATTGAAAACAAACACAGATATCTGGTCTAAGAGAAATTAAATTGTGATTTTAAAATTTGGGCCTTAGTAAGGCCCACCCTTATATGGAGTTTTGTACCGATGACGTCAGCTCTCGTTATGGCCGGGTGTACTTGTTTGGAATGAAACCTTGATTTTTTATGATCGCGAATCGTGATGTTTGATTGCTGATTGATGTGTTACGCCGTGCCATCAACATTTGACCAGTTTGAATCTTTTTAAGTCAATAATGTCAATTTAAGAGCAATCAGGTATGCCTCGAATACCCTGTGTTGTGTGTGGCGAATCAAAGATTTATACTACGGTGTACAGGTGAGTCGTCATGCTATTTCATTTACCAACAGCTAACGGCCCAACAGGTTCCTATTTTCCTAGCAACGTATTCACTAATTATGCTGTGATTATCGTTTCAAATATCACAAGAGCATAAGCCAGACAAAAGGCAATTTGTTTAGCATTAGGAGAAAAAATATTTGGGTAATCAGACGCCTATGACGGATACTTTTGTTAAAAAAAAATAAGTGGGAAAATGTGCCACGTGCCATTATTTTAAGATTGAAAAGAAGGTTTTGACACATTACAAAATTGAAAGAGGAAATTGTACTTTTACGTTACCCTGAGGAGGATTTCAAAACACATTTCACCAAATAAAAGTTGCTTATATTGTATATGAAATGCTGAAACATGCCAATTTTCTGCATTTTGTTCACATTTGGCAGGGGCTATGCCCACTGGTATTCCACTGCAACTGTATCCGCCAGTGGTGTTCTATCAATATGTTTGCTAGTGATGATGTTCATTGTTCAGTGAGCAAAATTATAAATTATGGAAATGTAAGATTATTTGACCAAAAGTGATACAGGTAGGTAATATTCGACTCAGGTAGGTACCTGTCAGTGCGCAGTGTAATTCCATTCACAGTATGGCAGCATATGGTAACATCAGAAAAGCAGCTGCAATGTGCACCACAGCAAAAATTCCATATTTCTTCTGACAAAGGCATTAAACCTAACCAGGGTGTGTCAGGAAGCAATTATAATAACATAATCAAACCTGACCTAACCTTTACAGCAATTACGGTTACAGGGACCAACGTTTAGAACAATCCGCTCACTGCGCTGCAGCCCTACTGGGAGCTGTTGTACCCCAGACCCCCAGACCATCTTGTAGACAAAACCTAACCCTAAAGCGTAAATAAGTTGTCTGATGTATTAATGCAACCTAACCTAATCTAACCTATTTATAATAACGGCTTCGTCAGAAGAAATATGGAAATGCTGCCCTGGTGCACAATGCCTCTGTCTTTCTGATGTTACCATATGATGCTGTGACGTCATACTGTACATAAGATGGTGCACTGACAGAAAGTGTTTTACCCTGTGTCTTACCCCATGTGACCTGTCACTGTGTCTGACCCTGTGTGACCTGCCACTGTGTCTGACCCCGTGTGACCTGCCACTGTGTCTGACCCTGTGTGACCTGCTGCTGTGTCTGACCCCATGTGACCTGCCACTGTGTCTGACCTGTGTGACCTGCCGCTGTGTCTGACCTGTGTGACCTGCTGTTGTGTCTGACCCATGTGACCTGCTGCTGTGTCTGACCTGTGTGACCTGCTGCTGTGTCTGACCCGTTTGACCTGTTGCTGTGTCTGACCCGTGTGACCTGCCGCTGTGTCTGATCCCATGTGACCTGCTGCTGTGTCTGACCCTGGTTGTTGTACGCTGGTTGTTGTACTGTATGTTGGTGTGGTCGTGCCATGACCTGAGCTCCCCCCCCCTTGAGTTGACCGCCCCTCTCTACCCACAGGCGGTAAAGAAGCGTCTGCCCCAGTCCGAGTCGGAGCCGAGCTCAGCGGCCAAGCGTCCCTCGAAGGAGGCAGGCAGGGCTGGCCAGCTGACCGAGCGCAGCAAGGTGGCCGCCCGCTTCCGGCCGGCCTATTTCCCTTCCCTTCACCTGCGTTTTTGCCTGAAGCAGATCGTTCTCATTTAAATAATCTGGATGGCTGTGTTGTACGGTACCTTTTTTATTTTGCTCGGTAAAGGCTGAATAGGGACACTGTCGTGTGGTTTTGGTAACCAAAGGATGCATTTTGTCGCATTATTCGTGAAGGAAGCACATTTCGGTTTGATAATAGTTGATCAGGTTGTTGCATCTGGCTAGTCAAGGGTGGGCACAATGTCGTGTATGATACTGTTAACTGTTCCCTGCACTGCGATACGAAAATAAATGTAGAAAGCATTACACTGTCTGCGAAATAAAATCATCAAGAATACAAATCGGAATATCAAACGGAAGATTTCGTGATCAGTGTCCTAAGTATGCTGTATGGTCTGTACTCTGTACACAAATTTTCAGCGAAATCGAGATACACGGCGGACCTTCGTATGTATGACCGTCCGTATTTCGTAAGATACGAAAATCCAAGACCAAAAACATTGGATTCGTGATCAGCGCATCGGATATGGTTTGTGGAACAATTTTCAGCGAAATCGAGATACCCGGCGGACCTACGTATGCATAGGCGTAGGAACAGGGGGGGGGAGGGGCAGCCCCCCCCCCCCCCCCCCCCCCCCCCCCAACATTTTTGATTTTACCATTACGCCTATGGGCGTTGTATGGAAAGAATCGACTTCAGAATGCCTCCGCCCCCCCCCCCCCAACTTGAACATAGTTCCGACGTCCCTGTTCGTATGTATGTATGACCGTCCGTATTTCGTAAGGTACGAAACAATCCCAGATCAAAAACATTGGATTCGTGATCAGCGTATCGGATATGGTCAGTGTATCAATTTTCAGCGAAATCGAGATGCCTCAAATATCAAACTACATTTGGAATAAATCTGCTCCTAGTTTGACGGTGGTGTACGAAGAAGCATACGTTCAATGGTTGGTTTTGTATTCAAAGCGCCAGAATTGTCTAGAAAAAATGTGCCATATTTTGGCAGCGTAAAGGATTTCTATATAGCTCTCTAGAGCTCAATATGACGTCATCATCCCAAATTTAAACAACATAATTTTTATCAAGTTAAGTGTCGTTTTCGAGAAAAAACATATCACCATCGTTTTCAGCAGCACTTACTTCCTATTTTCGGGTACAACCGGCGTATATTTGACAACTTTCAGAAAGGTGGCAATGTCCCTTTAAGCATTGCATTGGGAGTTGAGTCAGACACGCAGTAACGTGAGCAAACGCTCATGACAAAAAGACAATGGTGCTTGCATTAATGAATGACAAAAAACAATGGCATTCAACATCAAAGGGTTGACAGTGTCCAATTGCCGATTTTGGGTGGGAAATAACTACCAGAAGCCAATAAGTTGTCACTACAGTGGCGGATCCAGGGGGGGGGGGCCGTAGGGGCTGAAGCAGGGCCTATTTTAACATGTTAACTGGGGGGGGGGGGGCAAATGGGCAGTGAGCCGTTTTGCCCCCCAGTCAAGAAATGTTGCCCACCCTGATTTCAGTATTTCCATGTCATTTTTCGCTTGATAGGTATTCAATTAAAATAAAATATGTTTACCTGGTGATAAATGTATACAAATCCAATGAAAATGTCATGATATTCCTAAGTTTGAGTATTTCCCAGCCAAAATAAGTATCTTTACATTATTTCCGGAATATCTTGAATTTCAATATCCTTTGAACATCACCCATTGGCGGCAGAGTGGGGGAGAGGGGGTGTTGTTGGATCAGGCACGTCACAATTTGGAGTGGGTGGGGGCAACTGCTGAGCCGATTGTGTTCAAATTTGGAGTGTGGTTAGGGATCTCTCAGTCGCCACATTCTCACAAGTCAGGGGTGGGGTGCTTCTGCACGTGCGCACGTGTGCACCACGTATTTGTATCTCAGAAACTACTTCCCTGATCGAGTTGAAATTCACCATACATTTCCTTTGCGTTCGCTCGTTCATCGCCAACTACGGCGCCTTACTGGTTCGGTAAAAACAGTTATGGAAGAACAATGACGAATGACCTCGGTGAATATATTTTACATCGTGGAGGTCACAGGATACAAATACCACATGGATCTTTGCATTGGCGGATCCAGAACGGATGGTTGGGGGGGGGAATTCCAAAAAGTGTCACACAATTATGAAAACGCATCGGATTTGGCTTGCTTATGCATTGGTAGCTGATTTAACCCGCGCCGTGCCGGGGGGGGGGGGGTTTAGACGACCCCCCTCCCACAGGTTTTTCAAGGATAGCGGAAAAACGGCGGCGCACAGCGCCACCGTTTTTAGCATAGCTGTTCAAACATCAATTGTCCACATTATGTTAAAAAAAAATACCTCGGTTCATCTCAGGTCAGGTCACCAGACCAATATGCACGTGACCCCAGCTCCAAAAAAGCTTGTGGTCACACCATAGCCACAGTTTTTGGCCGATAGACATCGTACTTACAGGATTTTATAAAGCCCTAGTTACCTACAATTCGTATATCTCGGATGTTTGCTATCAGTGACCTAAGGTCGGGTCAATTTCGTGACCTACCCATTATAAGTCGATGGGGAAATATTCAAATGCTTCCTATTCTGAGGATACGCACGATATCAGCCCAATTCCTTCTAGATAATGTTATCATAGGACATTCTTGAAGACCCAGGTGCAATTTTCGTTCAGTGACCCCTACAGGGTCAGCCGAGGTCATCCGAGGTCACCAACACTTGTGTCAATAACTATCGACCAAACAAAGATAGATAAGTGAAACTGCCACCAATGTGTTTGTCTCGTCAAGGCACGTCTCCCAATGTCCAGCATGACCTAATTGGGTCACCACTTGACCTTGACCTGAGGTCAAATATCTAAGTTGACTTAACCTGGTCACCATGAATATGATTCGAAGTGCCTTGACGAGACAAACACGATGACGCCAAAATTATTTCCTTATCATATTCAGGTAAAAAGTAATTTGTGAAAACTCTTTTGCTAAAACATAGTTTTTACATTTGATGAGCTCTGGAGCCTAAGCTATTGATCTGAGCTGAAATCTGAGGTGGACACGTGGCGATCCGTGTCGATTGAATGTATCAAGAGCTTTCCATTGTTTTTTTTTTCTCGTTTGTTCCTAGCTAGCATAGTTCCTGTGATATCTGGAGGTTTCTGGAGTGAAGTCCTAAAAATGGAAAATTTGAACTTGGATGACCTCTGGTGACCTCAATATTGACCTGTTAAGAAAATGCCGAAATAGCTTCAAAATGCTTTTGGACAAGCTTTCGAACGATGTTTTCGGGCTTGGTGTACATCCCATAGGAGCCGAGTTCGAGGGGGGGGGCGTCGAAACGCCCCACCCCCTCGAAAACCACGCAATCTCGATCTCGATCTCTATCTCGAAAACCACGCAACGTAACAAGCACAAACGGTGTTAGATAGGTCGAGACAAGCTCTATGGAAAGTATATCGGTATTTGTTTTTAGGTCAGGTCAATATTGAGGTCACCAGAGGTGATCAAAGGTCAGATTTTACAGTTTTAGGACTTCGCTCCAGAAATCCCCAGATATCACATGAACTATGATAGCTAGGAACAAACGGAAAAGTAATGGAAAGCTCTTGAAAAATTCAATCGACAGGGTGTCCTCAGATTTTAGCTCAGGTCAATAGTTTAGGCTCCAGAGGTCATCAAATGTCAAAAATGTTATTTTTTTGGCAAAACTGTTTTCACAAATAACTTTTTACCTAATAAAGATAAAGCATTACTTACGTTTGACGCCATCATGTTAGTCTCGTCAAGGCGCTTTGAATCATGTTAATGTTGACTAGGTTAGGTCAACTGAGAAATTTGATCACAGGTCAAGGTCAAGTGGTGACCCAATTAGATCATGTTGCATATTGGGGGGACGTGTCTCGACGAGACAAACACATTGGTACCGTGTTCACTTCTCTATCGTCATTATGTCGATAGTTATTGACAAAACAGTGTTGGCGGTCACGAAATTGACCTGACCTTAGGTCACCGATATAAAAAAAAATCCGAGATAAACAAATTGTAGGTATCTATCATCTTATCAAATCCTGCAAGATTGAAACCGATCGGCCTAAAACTGTGGCTGCGGCACTACCGCAAACGTTTTGTAGGTGAAGTCATCACCTGACCAGGTCTGGTGACCTGACCTGAGATGATCCGAGATCAAGAATTTGACATAATGCGGGTAGTTCATTTCCGAACAGGTATGCAAAAAAAAAACGGCGGCGTGCAGCGCCGCCATTTTTGCGCTATCTGCGAAAAACCGGATGGGTGGGTGGATCCCCCCCCCCCCTCCCTCCCCGTCCAGGGCGCGTGCTAAAGCTAACTTTCCTTAGTAAAAGTTGCTGAGATTTTCTTCTATATCAGGACATGTCAATCTTGCGCCGATTTCAGGCGTTTTTTTTTGGGGGGGGGGGCAATTGCCCATTTTGCCCAACCCTAGATCCGCCACTGGATCTTTGTATTTGCAAAGATGCGGGACTCTGGGGAAAATTGGGCAAATTTGGCCATTTCCTGTGGATTTATATGCATTTTCATGTTTCCCCAATTACTTATAATTGGGAAGTCACAAAATAGACTTCACCTTAGGTCACCTATAATCAAAATCATCCGAAATAGCAGAATTGTAGGTGTTTGTAACCTGTTTAAATCCTGTGAGTATTGAACTGATCGGTCAAACAATGTGCTACGGCGGCACGACCTCACATTTTGTGGAGGTGGGATCACTAGACTTGACTTAGTGATGTGACCTGAGGAGACCCGAGGTAAACAAATCAACAGGATTTTGACAATTGATAGGCAAGCCGTTGTATCAAAAATGGCGGCGCGAAGTGGTGTCGTTTTCCCGCTATTTCCAAAACAAATGTAAGGGGGATGGCATCCGCCCCCACTGGCGGATCCAGGGGCGGACATCAGGGGGGGCAACCCCCCTCCCCCCCACACACACAAGAATCTGGAGGGGGGGGGGGGGGGCATGCAATACAAGTATTCCCCCCCCCCCCCCTCCTGCGCGTTCCCTGCACTGACCGTGAAAAAAAACAATGATCTTAGGAGAAAACGTCATGAAAACGGAAGTTTTTTCTTTTCTCAAGTGATTGAATTTGAAGTTTGTATATATCCCTTGCTTTCAATGATAGACAAAACAGCACACCTGATGCAATTCATGCAGCCCCGGTGACACGCGCCCCGCTGGGAGGGGGGGGGGGGAAGAATTTTCTCCCTCCCGTATTTTCTCAATAACTTTAAAACTGTGATAGATATCAACGTGAAACTTGCAGTGCCTTATACTGCACCAATTATAAGTCTTCTCACTAAATTTCAATGAAATTAATGTAGTATTTTGGGAGATAATAACGTTTTAATGACATCATGTCATGCATTTTTGGTGGAAAAACAATAAATGTTGGGAAAATCGTAAAAATAGAGTTTCAAAGCAAATTGCAAATAAAAAACGTCAAAAGAAAGGAAATTACATTTTCTTCCAAATGGCTGTCTCGGATTTGTGATTTTTTTTTGTTTACCCCCAATTATTTTTATCGGAAAAATGTCCACAAAATCAATTTTTGTGAATTCGAAAAGTGAATTTCTTAAGCTCGAATACCAAAATCAAGTGACTGACCCAAATCTGCGGAGGACAAAAATGGGATACCTTTTGCCACAAAAAGGTGCCCCCAAAAATGGGGATACCTTTTTGCCCCCCCCCCCCCCCCAGTGGTTTTCCCTTAAAATAGGCCCTGGGCTGAAGCCCCCTGCCTTAGAAAACGGCGCAATTTTTGTATAGGATTTGCCGGCGCCGAAGGCGCCGTAACGTTTTCGGGAGGTCGCCAGGGCGCCCTTGCGTCTACCAACAGCATCGTAGCACTCTTGGAAGGCACCCTGGCACCCTCAGAAGACATCTTGCCGCCCTCACAACGCATTATGCCGCCCTCGGAAGGTACATCGCCGCCCTCGGAAGGCATTATGCCGCCCTCGGAAGGCACCATGCCGCCCCCGTCACCGAGGAAATATGCCGCTCTCAGGCCTGAAGCCCCCTGCCTTAGAAAATCCTGGATCCGCCCCTGTGTCACTATGTGGCTGTCTGCATGTCTGACCTAGCTGTCTCCCCCAGCTGGTCTAGCTGGTCTCTTGTCTAGTTATGTCTGTGTGTGACCTGGTTGTCTCCCCCGTCTGTCTCGTCCTGTCTGCGTTCTGACCTAGCTGTCTCCCCCATCTGTGTGGTTCTGTCTGTGTGTCTGACCTGGCTGCCTCCCCCATCTCGGTCTAGTTCTGTCTGCGTTCTGACCTGGCTGTCTCCCCAGTCTGTCTAGTTCTGTCTGCGTGTCTGACTTAGCTGTATCCCCCGTCTCTGTCTAGTCCTGTCTGCGTTCTGACCTAGCTGTCTCCCCCATCTGTGTGGTTCTGTCTGTGTGTCTGACCTGGCTGCCTCCCCCATCTCGGTATAGTTCTGTATGTGTTCTGACCTGGCTGTCTCCCCGCCTGTCTAGTTCTGTCTGAGTATCTGACCTGGCTGTCTCCCTGTCTGCGTTCTGACCTGGCTGTCTCCCCCATCTGTCTAGTTCTGTCTGCATGTCTGACCTAGCTGTCTCCCCCGTCTCTGTCGAGTTCTGTCTGCATGTCTGACCTAGCTGTCTCCCCCGCCTGTCTAGTTCTGTCTGCGTTCTGACCTGGCTGTCTCCCCCGTCTGTCTAGTTCTGTCTGCATGTCTGACCTGGCTGTCTCCTCCGTCTCTGTCTAGTTCTGCCTGCATGTCTGACCTGACTGTCTCCCCCGTCTGTCTCGTCCTGTCTGCGTTCTGACCTGGCTGTCTCCCCCATCTTGGTGGTTCTGTCTGCATGTCTGACCTGACTGTCTCCCCCGTCTGTGTGGTTCTGTCTGTGTCTGACCTGGCTGCCTCTCCCATCTATGTCTAGTTCTGTATGCGTTCTGACCTGGCTGTCTCCCCCGTCTGTCTATTTATGTCTGCATGTCTGACCTGGCTGTCTCCCCCGTCTCTGTCTAGTTATGTCTGCGTTCTGACCTGGCTGTCTCCCCTGTCTGTCTAGTTCTGTCTGCGTTCTGACCTGGCTGTCTCCCCCGTCTCTGTCTAGTTCTGTATGTGTTCTGACCTGGCTGTCTCCCCTGTCTGTCTAGTTCTGTCTGCATGTCTGACCTGGCTGTCTCCCCCGTCTCTGTCTAGTTCTGTATGTGTTCTGACCTGGCTGTCTCCCCGCCTGTCTAGTTCTGTATGAGTATCTGACCTGGCTGTCTCCCCCATCTGTCTAGTCCTGTCTGCGTTCTGACCTGGCTGTCTCCCCCGTCTGTCTAGTTATGTCTGCGTTCTGACCTGGCTGTCTCCCTTGTCTGTCTAGTTCTGTCTGCGTTCTGACCTGGCTGTCTCCTCCGTCTCTGTCTAGTTATGTCTGTGTGTCTGACCTGGCTGTCTCCCCCGTTTGTCTAGTTCTGTCTGCGTTCTGACCTGGCTGTCTCCTCCGTCTCTGTCTAGTTATGTCTGTGTGTCTGACCTGGCTGTCTCCCCTGACTGTCTAGTTCTGTCTGCATGTCTGACCTGGCTGTCTCCTCCGTCTCTGTCGAGTACTGTCTGCGTTCTGACCTGGCTGTCTCCTCCATCTCTGTCTAGTTCTGTCTGTGTGTCTGACCTGGCTGTCTCCCCCATCTGTGTGGTTCTGTCCGAGTATCTGACCTGGCTGTCTCCCCCGTCTCGGTCTAGTTCTGTCTGCGTTCTGACCTGGCTGTCTAGTTCTGTCTGCATTTTTGACGTGTGTGCGTGTGCGTGTGCGTGTGCGTGTGCGTGTGCGTGTGCGTGTGCGTGTGTGTGTGCGTGTGCGTGCGTGTGCGTGCGTGCGTGTGCGTGCGTGTGTACGTGTGTGTCTGACCTGATGCACGTTCTGTTACAGTGGTGGAGACAGTCTCAACGTTAAGCCAGCAGCTAGCGGCCGCGCCGAGTCTCCGCCGAGGCGCGAGCCCGCTGTGGCCGGCCCGTCCAGCGCCGGCAGCCTCGTCGAGTCGACGGTTGGATCAGAGTTCTGGGTCCTGGAGGAGCAAACAACCGGCAGAGGTCGCGCGGAGTCGCCGCCGAGGCGCGGACCATCCCCTGTTTCCGACCCGTCCAACTTCGACGACATATTGGAGGCGACGATGGAGACCCAGGAGACTCAGTTCTCGGAGGCGACGATGGAGAGCCAGTCCATCATAGATCACGCAGAGTTGCCGATGAGACGCTCGCCCTCCCCTGTGGCTGACCTGGCCGGCGTCGGCAGCCTGCGCTCGCCCTCCCCTGTGGCCGTCCGGCCCGACTTCGGCAGCCTGCGCGGTCGCGGCGCGTCGCCGACGAGGCGCTCGGCTTCATCTGCGGCCAGCGTCGGCAGCCAGCGACGTGGCGCCGCGTCGCCGACGATGAGCTCGCCCTCTCCTATGGCCGTCCAGCCTGACGCCGCCAGCCTGCGCGGTCGCGGCGCGTCGCCGACGTGGCGCTCGGCTTCATCTGCGTCGGCAGCCAGCGACGTGGCGCCGCGTCGCCGACGATGAGCTCGCCCTCTCCTGTGGCCGTCCAGCCTGACGTCGCCAGCCTGCGCGGTCGCGGCGCGTCGCCGACGAGGCGCTCGGCTTCATCTGCGGCAGAAATGGTCTCCGGATGGCAGGATCGGTTAGTGAGCTGCCTGGCGAGTGAGACAAAGGAGGACGAATTTGACGCTTTCTCCCGCCAGCTCGCTATTGTCATGCGACGCATCCCCAAGCGGGACGCGCATGATGTATGGCCGTCAACCTGGACCTGATGAGAAGGTATGACCGATAATGAGGCCAGCTAGCTAGATTAGAGGTGTTCATAATTCGCTTGGTCTTCAGAAACAAAATGGTCAAACTGACCCCGTGCTTTAATGTGTTGTGAGTACCATGGTGCCATTTATATTGAAATCGGTCAAAAACTGACCCAGCGCTGAGCATTTTTCGCAAGCATGCTTTTGTAAAATGCTCGTCACCGGATCAGCTAATGACCGATTTCAATACAAAAGGCACCATGGTACTCACAACCCATTGAAGCATGAGTATCAGCCTTATCAATTTGCTTCTGAGACGAAAGGGAATTATGAACACCCCTAAGGTTTGGCACAAGATGCGTGTGAGCTTATATAATCCTGCCAAGATTTGTATATCGAGTATTTCCGTTTATAATAGTTAATTTATCGTTATTGTGCCAAATAAAAAAAACTATTGTGCCAAATATGCCATGTATTCCCATGTATGCCAAATATGCCATGTAAATATGCCATGTATGTGTGTATTCCAAATAAACGCCGTTTTCCGTAGCCTCAACGCATTTATTGTGTTCACAACGATAAAGCCGGCGGCGGCACCGCGGGCGCCGAGCGCTTGCGACGTACTCCCTTTTCGAGCAGCCGACCTCAGCGCTGCCGCCGTCCTCGATTGCTCGCCGCCACCGGCGGCACAGTCACGCTGTCACACAGTCACGCACAGTCACACCGGCGTAGCGGCCATCCCGCTTAGAAGAGACCACGGACGGCAGCGGCTTCAGCGCCAGCTAGGCCGCTCCGACTTTTGATATCACTGATCACTCTGCTATGCCCAACTCACCGCGACGGACCACGCGATTCTGCCAGGGTACTTCCCCCTCCGGTGACGAGAAGTAATCTGCGAATCGATTCCTCAGCGCCATAGCATCCCGAGCAGCGTTGTTGGAGCCAAGCCGCCGGGGGCACCCGAGCGCGCCAGCTGCCTCCGACTGCGACCGCCACGCGCCTCTTCGCAACTGGCCGTCGTGCTCGACGTCCACGTCGTCAGGGCCGATGTAGGGCAGCGAATCTGTGGAGGTCCCGTCTCGAGACGGAGGAAGTTGTGGAGCACGGTAGCGGCTTTGACGATGACGTCAATCGTCTCAACGTCGCTATGATGGCCTGACTGAAGATCCTCCACTTTGTTAAGAGTATGCCGAAAGTGTTCTCCACTACCCTCCTTGCACGGCTGAGACGGTAGTTGTACACCTGCCTCTTATGGCGGTTCGCATCCGCCATGCCCCTCCCCGGATACGGCCGCATGAGGCAGTCCTTCAGGGGAAACGCCTCGTCTCCCAACAGGACGTATTGGAGGCCGTCACGCCGGGGGAGGTTCAGGCTGCCGTCGTCCAGGCCTTTGTCCAGCGCTGACTTGGCCAGCACTGCTCCGTCATGGCTGCTTCCATACGCCCCAAATGTCGACGTATATGAAACAGTAGTTGCCATCGGCGACAGCAAGGAGGATGGTGGAGAACGTCCCCTTGTAGTTGTGGAAGAGTGATCCACTGAGCTTTGACGCCTGGACATTGATGTGCTTGCCATCTATCGCACCTGAAACCAGAGACAGCACACTGCTATTAGATATAGTATGAAACAGATTGTTCCTACACCTGCGCTATCAACATCAGACTGGTCACTGGTACCACTGGACTGGTACCATCAGACTTGACTGGTAATTGAAAAGTAAAAATTCCTGATTTGTAAGATAATGTAAGAGGTCATGACACAAATAAATAGCCCTGCGTTGAGCTGTACGCTGAGCTGTACGCTGAGCTGTACGCTGAACTGTATGGCGAGCCAGCCTTGTAATTTTGGCCAGTTTCTGGAATTTTTGGGTCCAAAGAATTTTCCTCTCCTTGTTTCGTTCTGGAAATTTGCTGTTTTCACAGGATCTTACCAACATTGTAGTGCACAAAAAACATTTTCCTCAAGGAATTCTTGAGGAAAATATTTTATTTGCACTGCAATGTTGGTAAGATCCTGTGAAAAGAGCAAATTTCCAGAACGAAACGAGGAGAGGAAAATTCTTGGACCCAAAAAGTCCAGAAACTGACCAAAATTACAAGGCTGGCTCACAGTACAGTTCAGCATACATCTAGCCATACAGCTCAGCATACAGCTCAGTATACAGCTCAGCATACAGCTCAGCATACAGCTCAGCGTACAGCTCAGCGCTAGATTTATTGGTTTCATTACCTGGTCCCGGAGAGTAAAATTATATAGGTATTAGAGTCAAATTGTCTTGCTAGGAAGTCATATTTCTTTTTAAGAAAAAAATCATTTTCTGATTTGTAATAGATATTAAATCCTTGTGATCAAAATGTTATTTTATTTGCACTACAATGCTGGTAGGATCAGGTGAAAAGAGCAAATTTCCAGAACAAAAAATGAAGACAGCAAAATTCTTTAGACCCAAAAAGTCAAGCAAATGGCCAAAATTCCTATGCTTGACCAGACAGGTACAGCTATTAGTGTAACATTTCAACAACTATTCTAAGACTGTAAACAGGGTGAAAATGAACCTTCGTTGCCACATGGCACTGGGCAGGAAACTCATTTTTTGTTGACGTACCCAAGCAGTGTGGGAAGTTCCACCACTCCAAACTCTTTGGCAATGGCCAGCCAGTCTTCCTGTGTTGGCGGCTTCATTTCATTCGGTGCCAGCTCATCCCACAGCACAGAGCAGACCTCCTTGATGATCTTGCTTGTTGTGGTTCGTCCAACCCGGAAGTTCCTTGCAATGTCCCGCTGGCTCTGGCCACTTGCCAGGTACCTGCAGAAAGGAATGATAAATATCAGTCACACTTAAGTCACACTTAATACCAATCCACATCTAGTTATTTTTTTTAATTGTACCTTATGCCAGGATCACTGATTATAGCTTCAGACCACTCATGAATGGAAACATAACAAACGGAGGGCAAAATTGACAAATGTGTTACAAAGTTTATATAGAGTCCCTTAACTTGTATATCAATCAATTAGTGATAGGTCAGTACTCACCTCACTGTCAATGCCAGCCTCTCTGCAGGTGGGATAGGCAGCCTGAATGAGGTGGTCTGCCGTTGCAGCCGATGTCCAACCAGCAACAATATTTCTTCATTCTTGCTGGAGTCATCCTGTTGGCAGCTTGGAATGTTCCCGCATTAAACCTCTCCTCAGCAAAGTTGGTAGAAAATTATCCTAGCTGGTTCCTCTTCTTCAGCTCTTCTCTCACCCAGATTTTCCTTGATGGGCCTGGTTGAGGTTCCTCCACATCAACAGCGTCCTCGCACTCTGATCCATCTCGACCATCTTCATTGCCCTCACCACACTCCAAAAGCAAAAGGAGACACAAAGCTTCCTTTTTATTCATTTTGGGCCACCAAAAGCTTCCTTTTTGTTTATTTTGGTCCACCAAAGATGAGGAAAAAGGTATACCTGTCCTCAGCCTATCCGTTCTATTGCCCTGTCCTATCCTTATCGTTATACTCTTCCAACCGCGCCGCATTTGTCGAAAACAGAGTTTTCGTACGATCCCTTGACGATATCGCCCCATGTTGCCAGATCGAAAATTTAATGTTGACGGGTGTTGCCAAATCTCGCGATGTTCAATCCTTCCGCAAAAGTCACCAGACCGCCGCTCTCCCGTTTTCCAACGTTCCCATCTCTGTTGGTCCATATGGGCACCGCGCATGAGACTGAGACCGAGACCGAGACCGAGACCGAGACCGAGACCGAGACCGAGACCGAGACCGAGACTGGGACGGGGACGGGGACATCAAGACCGATAGTGTAATTCACGGCACTGCACGACACGACACTGCACTGCACTGCACATAAAATGCGTAAATCGATTGCAATTTGTAAAGTAAATTGAAAATGAAATAAAATGCATCAATCTATTGCAATTTATGGAAGCGAAGCGAGCGCTCAAGCAGCATAATGACCCCGAACCTAGGCAAATGGCGCATTGCTGGAACCGATGTGGTGTATGCCGTGTTGCCCCAGGTCGGCGCCGACGTCCCTGTAGGTACATCGGACCATTTTGACACCAGACGGGAACGGGACGGCCACCGTCCCGTACCGACCCCGGGCTGGCCGCCGGGGTTCCGAGAAGGCTCTGGACGGTGGTGAGTTTGTTTGATTTGCCGCCCCGTCTCGGCCGGCCACGTTTGCTCTCATACAGGGGTCAGGACGAGGGGGACACAAGGGGTGAGATGTTGTGACTTTTGGGGTATCATGTCGTCGAAAAGCATGGTCGCCGTCAGTTCGTACCACGCCTTCGCGCAGTACGCCACGCTAGTGTTGTGCTCCAAACCGTGTTGTCAGTTCATACCACGCCTTCGCGCAGTACGCCACGCTAGTGTTGTGCTCCAAACCGTGTTGTCAGTTCGTACCACGCCTTCGCGCAGTACGCCACGCTAGTGTTGTGCTCCATACCGTGTTGTCAGTTCGTACCACGCCTTCGCGCAGTACGCCACGCTAGTGTTCCAAACCGTGTTGTCAGTTCGTACCACGCCTTCGCGCAGTACGCCACGCTAGTGTTGTGCTCCAAGCCGTGTTGTCAGTTCGTACCACGCCTTCGCGCAGTACGCCACGCTAGTGTTGTGCTCCAAACCGTGTTGTCAGTTCGTACCACGCCTTCGCGCAGTACGCCACGCTAGTGTTGTGCTCCAAACCGTGTTGTCAGTTCGTACCACGCCTTCGCGCAGTACGCCACGCTAGTGTTGTGCTCCAAGCCGTGTTGTCAGTTCGTACCACGCCTTCGCGCAGTACGCCACGCTAGTGTTGTGCTCCAAGCCGTGTTGTCAGTTCGTACCACGCCTTCGCGCAGTACGCCACGCTAGTGTTGTGCTCCATACCGTGTTGTCAGTTCGTACCACGCCTTCGCGCAGTACGCCACGCTAGTGTTCCAAACCGTGTTGTCAGTTCGTACCACGCCTTCGCGCAGTACGCCACGCTAGTGTTGTGCTCCAAACCGTGTTGTCAGTTCGTACCACGCCTTCGCGCAGTACGCCACGCTAGTGTTGTGCTCCAAGCCGTGTTGTCAGTTCGTACCACGCCTTCGCGCAGTACGCCACGCTAGTGTTGTGCTCCAAGCCGTGTTGTCAGTTCGTACCACGCCTTCGCGCAGTACGCCACGCTAGTGTTGTGCTCCAAGCCGTGTTGTCAGTTCGTACCACACCTTCGCACAGTACGCCACGCTAGTGTTGTGCTCCAAGCCGTGTTGTCAGTTCGTACCACGCCTTCGCGCAGTACGCCACGCTAGTGTTGTGCTCCAAGCCGTGTTGTCAGTTCGTACCACGCCTTCGCACAGTACGCCACGCTAGTGTTGTGCTCCAAACCATGTTGCACTGTTTTTTTCTTCAGTTGGCCCCAGCACCTGAGGTAAGTCCTCCTTAGTGCAGCCGCCTCGCTGATCTCCCCTGTATAATTGTTTGGCCTCGTTTGGCACTTGGACAAACGTAAAGTAACACGTTATCGGGTTTACGTCATGTAGTCCCGAAATTATTAGTGTTACTGATAATTATCGATCCAGCCGGCGACAATGCGGGATGGTAATTAATCTAACAGCAGTAATTTAACGTCAAACGTTTCCATATAGAACGTGCTGTTCCGGAGTTTCAAGGAGAGCATCGCCATCCAGATTCAAGAGCCTCCTTACGTGCTTATGCTGTCTCATGTGAATTAATTTCGTATTCTGTTTCGTATGAATCAACCATAACAGTATTGACACTTAAGTAAATACTGAACTAACCGTGGCAAACATGTCGTACATATAATACGTGTGTGTACCTGTCACATACCCGAAGTACTCGTGATGAACCAACGGTGCCCGACATACACCCGTGCTACCCGTTGTTTCTCTGTGGAACACGTAATAAACTCGTTATAACCTGTACACCCATTATACCCGTGGTACACATATAACACCCCGTATTATATCCGTGAAAACTCCACCCCGGCTTAGCATAAATGGTCATTGATATAATATGTAACGTGTATGCGCCGCTCCAGGTTCACAACTCCGTTCCAGAATGCCGAAGTCGGGCAAGACGGATGCCCAGTGGCGGACCCGTCTCCAGCGCCTGGCTGATGGCGAGAACCTGGGCCAGGGCGAGTACTCGCCCAGGACATCCAAGTGGCGTCCGCGGATCGACGCCATCCGGAACTGCCCTCGCTCAGCAGGTGCCCGGGTGGACGTGCTCGGCAGAGCAGTTCAGTGCACGTGCAGCTATCATCCGGTAAGACAGTGGGTAGTTTATGCTCGGTTATGCTACACCGGCACCTGCTAATCAGATTAATCCCTAGTGAGTTGTTCTCTGGATACTAATCTAGCGTTCCGCGTTACCTGTGTTTCGACTATTACAACGTTAAGATTACCAATTTTGTTCCAGAACGTCCAGGTCGGCAGAGCCGGACCCACCGCCACCGGACCCGCCGTGACCGGGCGCGCCGTGACCGGGCCCGCCGCCGCCGGACCCGCCGTTACCGGGCCGGTCGCCGCTGGTGCCGCCGTGACCGGCTCCTCCATGGCCATGCGGAGGTACATCGAGACGGGGCGTGTCACAGCGTCGCCTGCACCGGCCTGTCGTGCCGGCAGTCAAGCCGTCTCGAACGGCGCACCGAGCGAGGCGTCCCGACTCGCCGATGCCCGCCGCCGGTCCGTCCCGGCAGTCGCGAGTTGCCAGCACCGCCGGTTCTGGTCCTGGTCCCGCTGCCGCAGCCGCCGGTCCCGCTGCCAGCGCCGTTCCTGTGTCACGAGTAAGTCCCGCGTTGTATTACTCTAGTAGACAGAGCAAATTTAGCCTTACGAATTAACGGCCCATAGCGCACCCATATTTTACATATCAGGGTATACTACCGCACTGCATGTAGTAAGTACATTTCCTTAGCGCTCGCTCGTTCATTGCCGACAACGGCATCTTACTGGGGCTATTTTCCATAATACCTATAGGTATGTGGTGTAAAACACGTGTCGCAAATGACACCGGTATTCCGGCATTGTGTTGTTTCAGGCTGGGACGCTCTCGGCTGCGGCGCGCTCTCCCCGAGCAGTGTGTCACGGCCCTGCTGCCACCGCTGCGTCCACCGCTGCTGCCACCGCTGCTGCCACCGCTGCGGCCACCGCTGCTGCCACCACTGCTGCCACCGCTGCGGCCACCGCAGCTGCCACCGCTGCGGCCACCGCAGCTGCCACCGCTGCGGCCACCGCAGCCGGCTCCGGCTCTGCGACTCAGGCTCGCAGTGTGCCCGAGAGAGAAGACGGCCAGCAGCGGCACTGGTGAGCAAACAATGCATCTGTGGGCCACGGCCCTGCTGCCACCGCTGCGGCCACCGCAGCCGGCTCCGGCTCTGCGACTCAGGCTCGCAGTGTGCCCGAGAGAGAAGACGGCCAGCAGCGACACTGGTGAGCAAACAATGCATCAGTGGGCCACGCGTGGCAAATGCCAGAGTTACGTAGTACACATTATCGAATCACATTATCTATTTATTTTCGCCATACGTTTACTTAATGCCAAGAGCCAAGAGTATTTTAACATAGTTACTGGGGAGGTAATTTCCTCCCCAGTGCCTCCACAGCAGGACTATGCTGAAACGCTCCTATCTGGGATAAAGCAGACGCCGGCTGATGAGGGCGCCCCATTGTAACAACAAATTAACACATTAACATGGAAAAGACGTCTTTAATGGTACAAATGTTTCCTTTAATAGTTGCTGGCACCCCATGGCACTGTATGACGATATAGGAGCAAGGTGAGCCGCCCCTGTCCAATGTGCGGTGCGACCACGCACCAGATGATGCCGCCCGTCGGCATTAAAGAGCGCCCTTTAATAATCAAAGCCACCCCTTTCCCGGCGATAGGGCCGCCCTCGCTCGCCAAATCGTCGCCCCCGATCGCCAAATTGCCGCCCCCCAGCCCCGGCTTGCCTCTCCAGTCAGAATCTCTTAAAAATACACCCTGCCAAGAGCTCTGACCTATTTGGACCGTTTCCGGAGTCAGGCGGCCAGGCCGGGCCATTCGGCCACAGGGCGGGTCGCGCACGTGACTACCTCCCGAAGAGCTGGCGCCACGGCGTGCAGCCACAGGACCAGGACTGGCTGGGGGCAGCGCTGTACGGGCCAAACGGAAACTTACGCGAAGGCCTGGCCCTCTGGCACTATCCGCCACAGGAGGGAGTGGCCAGGACGGGCACGCGGCCGAAGCCAGGCCCCTACTTCCGGCGCCGCCTCCTCCTCTGGATGCCAGTGCGGCAGTGGCGGGTGGAGCTGAGGTGCCCCGCTTGCAGTGGCCCGGGCACGTGAGTAATTGTATGTATGCAATATATGTACGGTATGTATGGTATGTATGGTATGTATGGTATGTATATGTATGATATGTATGATATGTATGGTATGTATGGTATGTATGGTATGTATGGTATGTATGGTATGTATGGTATGTACGGTAATTATGGTATGTATGGTATGTATGGTATGTATGTATTGTTTATATTTCATGTATTGTATGTATTGTTTATATTTCATGTATTGTATGTATTGTTTATATTTCATGTATTGTATGTATTGTTTATATTTCATGTATTGTATGTATTGTTTATATTTCATGTATTGTATGTATTGTTTATATTTCATGTATTGTATGTATTGAATGTATGTATTTCATGTATATACTGTATAGATGTGTTTCATGTATGTATTGTTTTGTATGCCGATAGATACCTTAATCATATTATTTGGTGCGTGTCCTCAGCGTCCTTCGCTCCAAGGGCATTTACCACAGAGTCCGCCAGGTGGTAGATGTCAAGGACTGCTACTACATGGCGGTGGAGGCCCACTATTGCCCGGCGCCCGGCTGCGGGGGCACCTACCTCAGCAGCGACCGCCGATTGCTGAGCCAGTTGACGGACGGCCTACGTGGCCGGTTCCCGGTGCTTACCTCGCATAAGAACGCGCTGGACCGGGCCGTACCGACCCTGCTGCGAGGCCGAACCCTCGGCAACAGCCCCACGGCGCTGCGGCAGGCGGTGACGGAGCTACACTCCCAGGAGTATGCCTTCCGTCTGCAGTCCTACCTCGCCGACTGCAAGCGCCACCACCGGTGAGTGTGCCACTGATAGTGATTAGTGATTGTGTGACAGGCCGGCATCGCATTGTGAACATTGCGCCATGCACCACTGGGTCTGATGTGTGTCTGTAATGTGTGATGTGATGCGTGTGAATGATGTGTAACTGATGTGTGTAACTGATGTGTGTAACTGATGTCACTCCAGAGACGGACACCGGATGATGCAGCAGGCTGGAGACGCCCGCTACGAACAGCCGCCAGCGTTCTGCGCGCCGCCCGGTGCCCCGTGGTTCCTGGCCATGTATGTCAGGGACGTATGGGGCCGCCTGCCGCTACTGAAGGCCGCCACCACATCCACCTACGGAAATATCCTAAAGATAGATTCCACCAAAAAGGTAACTGATTTGGGACATGCACGTACTTACGGAATTAGAGACGTGTTGCAGCCAAGGCCGTGCAGTGAAACTCACTAACAGCAGTGCATTTCTATACGGGATACAGGGAACGGGATACAGAGAACGGGATACAGAGAACAATACGGGATTGCGCATCGTGCAATGCAGGCCATCTAGTAATATATAAATATGCAAATATATTTAAATATTATAAATTATATGAGCTTGAAGTAACCTATACTTCTAATTTCTTATAGTGATAATACTCAATGTAACGTTTGATGTTTAATGCATTTGCATATAACATAAAAGATATTATTTAATATTAAGTATAGTAATATATGTGGTATTGTATTGTATGTTTGCTATTGTGGCCACACCCGAGCGCTGCGACGCTTAATGCGCTCGCACTATGTTGCGAGATGCATACTGGACAAAATAAACATTTCGTTTTAGTAGTGAAACAGTCAGAAATGTAGCACGTGAAGAAACCGAGTGAAATGAAATTGCGCCTCGTCATTATCACTGAAATACACATCGCCACCTTCCCGGCAGGTGACCAAGAAGCTGGCGGGGCTGGCGACCCAGACAGCGGCCTGGGCGACCTCCGTAGGAAATGAGCTCGGCCAAGTACTGAACACCGTGCTGACCACCTCAGAGTCGCACGACGCGCTGGAGCCGATGGCGGCCGGCCTGGTGGCGCGGTTCCGCAGCGCAGGGAAATCGCCACCCGCCGTCCTGTACACGGACCGCGCGACTGCTGCTACGCGAGGGCCGGCAAGTCTCGGCTCCAGCAGCTGTTTGGAGCCGGGCCGCAGCTGATCGTTCGAATGGACGCGTGGCATTTCCTGCGTCGTTTCGCCCTCGGCCTGACGACCTCGTCCCACCCGCTCTACGGAGTTGTCATGGGCCGCCTCTCAGCATGCATCTTTGAGTGGGAGAAGGGGGACGTAGAGCTGCTTGAGCGCGCCAAGCGGGCCGAGCTCGTGGTCAAGGGCCACGAGACGACAGAATACGCCGTCCGCGCCGCCGTCACGCGCCAGGAGCTGGCGATCCACTGCCGCCGTCGCACCGCCGGAGTCCAGACGACCGTGGACAACATCGAGCGGCTACTGCTGGAGATGGTCGACTGCACGGACAGCATCGGCACGCTGCTCCTCAAGCCGGATGAGATGCAGGACATCTGGGAGGAGCAGCGGCGACACGTGCCCTGCTTACAGGACCCCGAGGGCGTCCAGCCGTACGTCCGCACGGGGACGACCACCAAGGGCGGGGTCAGCCTCCCCGTCTATCGCTGTGGACGTGGGACCACGAGCCTGGAGAGCTATCACCTTCATCTCTGCCGCTTCATCCCCGGTAAGTTTTTTTATAAATATTTTAGTACTCGAACGGCGGACGTATTTTTCTATTTTGCTAATGACGTGATAAGACGTGGCGTTTCCAGGCGGCAGCAGGAGTCGTTTCATTGAGTTTGAATGTGTATTCACAGCGGTGCCAGTGACAACATACCGTGGCGATGCCCGCACACTAGAGGTGCAACTTTTCCTCAAAACGCACTACCGGCACCGCACCGGCACCACCAGAATTCTCAGTTTTCAGCAAACAAGAGTCGGCTATAGATAACTCGGTCTCCTGTTGGGCGGCAGGCACTGCGTCCAACGCCATAAACTACCAGGCCTACCTGATGGAGGGCCTATCCCGATGGAACGCGGCAAGGGCAGAGGCGGCAGTCCAGGCTAAGCGGCAGCCCTCCGGCGGGGACCTGATAACGTTTGACGTCCTGCTGCAGCACCGCTGCAACCAGCTTGCAGAAGACACCGGTCTGGAGCCGGCCTTCCCCGCCTACCAGAGGCCTGCAGAGCACACCGGTAAGAAACGTTAACCCGCGCCCCGCTGGGATATTCGGCCGAACACGCCCCGCTGGGGCAGATTCTGCCTGCCCCCCCCCCCCCCCCCACACACACACACGCGCACGCGCACGCGCACGCGCACGCGCACGCGCACGCGCACGCACGCACGCACACGCACGCACGCACGCACACGCACCCACCCACACCCACCCACCCACCCACACACACACCCACCCCCACCCACACACCCACCCACCCCCCCACCCCCCCCCCCCCCCCCCCACACACACACACACACACACACACACACACACACACACACACACAGACACAGACACAGACACAGACACAGACACAGACACAGACACAGACACAGACACAGACACAGACACAGACACAGACACAGACACACACACACACACCTGCCTAACTCCCGACCCAATGGCCGTAGCGAGACGGGCGAGGCGGGGTTCGAAAGCTCTTAATGAGACGATTCTAAAGCATGCTTAAACATTTCTTTAAAAGGTCAAGGTCAAAGGTCAATATCAGATCAAAGGTAAAAATTTCGTGTTTTCGGATTATTGCCTGCAGAGACCAGACTATCAACAGCAGCGCGGCCAACTCAACCAAAAGACTTCCACTTAAAGAGGGGAAGGTACTCCTGGAGGCTGAAAATTTCGCGTCTATATCTAGCGTTGTTTTGAAGTTATTGCGAAAATCCGGGGGGGGGCAGATTCTGCCCCCCCCCCCCCCCCAGCGGGGCGCGGGTTAATGGACGGGGGTGCGGGTTATTGGACGCGTCATGGCTGTGGTAAAACGGTCTATTGTTAATGAGCTTTGTCAGTGACGGGCAGTCTGTTGTTCAACAGACGAGCTGCTCTGTGTCGAGTTCCTGCTCAGGCAGTCGGAGGAGGAGGATGAGAGCATCCTGATCGAGGGCTCAGACGCCTTTGAGCGGCTGCTGCAGGCGTCTGAGGAGGCCGGCGAGGAGGACGGACCGGCGCCGATCCGGCGGAGGAGGCGACTGAGGCGGAGCTGGCCACTATCCCGCCGCTGGACTCCGACCGGTCTCCTGAAGACGAGGCCGACTCAGACTAAGTCACCTCGCATCATATTGCATCACACCAGACGTCACAAGTGGCGCCAGTGCAGCTCGATGATGGTGTATTATATATATATATATATATATATATATATATATATATATATATATATATATATATATATATATATATATATTTGACCGGTGCGGTCACGCATTGTGCCGACAGGAGAGCGGTCCGTCCCTGGACCGGCGCGGCCTGCCCGGCTGGGACAAAGTAGACCAGCTGGCCGCCGTCCTGGTCGAGACCGTCAGCACCGGGCAGCTCTCTCCCGCACACACAGGCGGACCGAATCAAGTCGCTCTGGGCCGAGCTGGCTGAAGCGGACCGGCGACCGATCAAGTTCGGCGGGCTGCCGCGGCGCACCACCGTCCGCAGCCGCTTCCACAGGAAGTACCGCACCGGAGGCATCGTCGGTGACGCGGCGCCAGGCACGGACTCGGGGGGGAGGGGGGGGGGGGGGGCGGACGTGTTCTGACGGCGGTCTCCGACGGCAGGCAGACAACGGATGACCGAAGTAAGGCGAATGCTGAAGGCGATGCCTGACGGATGGCTGGACGACAAATCACGACACTACACTAACAAGATGGATGAGCAAAGGTTTGTAAATATTGCAAGACTTGTATCGATTTCTTTTCTTCTATTATTTAAATATTTAGTATAAGTCTTGATCGAAACGCTTCTGCTTGATTGCCGGTACATTCAAATTTGTAAACAAACCTGTGAACAACGTTGCATTGTGTGCATTGTGTACTGTATTTTATCCCAGATATTTTATCATATATATTTCAGTGGGCACTCGATTCGCATGTTTCCGACAATTGCTGTGCCGTTTATTGCATTGTCATTGTGTTTTAAATTCGCTGTGTACGATTTCTTGAGAATGGCGAGCGCACAAGTGCAACAATTATATCGATACAATTTTCGCTAACCCGGTACAAGATGCGAAGTTCATGTAACTATAATCCGATGTGTGTGCCGCTAGGCACGTAGCCAAGCCCCCCCCCCCTAGAAGTAGCCAAGGGGGGGGGGGTGCCCCCACCCCCCTCCCCTGGAAGCCAGGGGGCCCTGGGTGGGTGGGTCAGAGGGGGGGCCCATGGAAAGTTCAAAGGGCCCCTGTGCAGATTAGACCAGACCGAAAGAGCCACTGGGCGGGTAAGAAGGACCCCCTGTCGGTCGCCCGCGCTGGCCATCGTGCGCCCTCTCAGGCCGGACCGGGGACTCCGGGAGGGCGCCGGCGGCGGTGTGGGTTTGTTTGATGTGCTGCCCGTCCCAGCCGGACACGTGCGTGGGGCGTGGGGTGGGGTCACAAGGGGTGCGTTGTTATGGGCAGCTATTGGGTGGGACTACCACGTATCCCGTTGCCGCTCTCACTTCATCCCTCGCCTTCGCACAGTACGCCGTGCTGTGCTGCGTGCTGTGTGCTATGTGCTATGTGCTGTGTGCTGTGCTTCCTGTACTGTTGTCCCGTTCGCCAAAGCATCTGAAGCGGGTGTTTTGGGGCAGCCGCATCGCTTATCTCCGCTGGTTGATTGTTTGACCTCGTTTTGCATCTGGACATTGATTCTGGATATTTTTTCCTTCCGGATCGCGTTCGGCATCCAGTTTTTTTATTACATTTTTTTTTTAATTTCAACCGGATATAAAGGGCCACTCTGTGAATGTCGGGCTCCCAATGAAAATTATATTGTTCTCTCATGATTAATGGACGTTAACTTTACGCTCGGTTCACGGTAAAGACGCAGCTTACGGCGCATCAGAAGAAAAACCGGTGTTGACTGTTATCCAATAGTTCATATCCCAAAGAAAACGTTATCCATATACCAAATGCAGCCTTCTTCGGCAATTTAGCGTCCAAGCGTCCGCCTCAGATTCACGACTCCGTTTCAGACACGTCTGCAATCTGCCTCAGACATGCCCAAGACGGGCAAAACGGACGCCCAGTGGCGGGACCGGCTCCGACGCATGGTGGCTGGCCAGCCGCTGGGCCAGGGCGAGTACCCGCCCAGGGCCTCCAGATGGCGGGACAGAATTGGCGCCATCCGGGACTGCCCCCGTACGGCAGGTGCCCGGGTGGACGTACTCCGGCGACCAGTTTGCTGCTCGTGCGGATTCCACCCGGTAATAAGACGGTGTACATTTTTTGTTCGGTTACGGTACACAGTCAGCTGCTGATTAATCCCTTATGAGATGTTCCAATGATGAAGCGTGCCTACCATTGATTGTAAAACCACTAATCGAAGTGATCACTTCGGACACTGCGGTTGGCTATTACAACGTTAATATTCCCAATTTTGTTCCGTCCAGGCCGAACGCACCGAGGGTGGCTCCGCCGTCACCAGCTCGACCGCGGCTGGCTCCGTCGCCGCCGCTAGCTCTGCCGTCGCCGCCGCCGGCCACGCCGCCACCACCGCCGCCGGCCACGCCGCCACCACCGCCGCCGGCCACGCCACCACCGCCGCCGCCACCACCGTCGCCGACCACGCCACCACCGCCGCCACCACCACCGCCGCCACCACCGCCGCCACCACCGCCGCGGGCCACGCCGCCACCACCGCCGCGGGCCACGCCGCCACCACCGCCGGCAACGCCGCCACCACCGCCACCGGCCACGCCGCTACCACCGTCGCCGGCCCCGGCGTCACCGGCTCTTCAGCTGTGGAAAGACGGCCGGTAAGCCTTTTTGCATCGATAGTTTCCGTACAGGGTCGCCCCGTCGCCGCCATCACATTTTGAGGGCGGTTGGGCGGGGGAGAGGTAGAGGGGTGGGGAGCCAGGTGGTTGGCCCTCACTCCCGTAAGACTTATGTTATACTCGGGCTAATCTGGGGGATGGAGGACGGAGCGATCCAGTGGAGCCCGGTCGGTACGGTAGACAATAGACATCACATACTATCGGCGTGAAAGAGATTAACAAGGACGCAAACTTAATTCATCGCCGACTGACCGGCTGACTTGCGTGACATTAGTGCGAGTCTGAGACCAGGGCGAATCTTACCGTGAACTCTTCCAATTATCGTTGCGTCATGCTGATCAATACTGGGTTTTTGCTCATTGCAGACGATCTCCATGACCACCCTGAAGCGGTTTATTGATACGGGGCGTGCCACGGCATCGTCGAGCCACCTGCACCGGCCTTCCGTGACGGCAGCCCAGCCGTCCCGGCCGGCGCATCGGGCGACGCGACCCGACTCGCCGATGCCCGTCGGGCGGCTGGCAAGAAGGCCTGCTGCCAGCACCGCTGGTGCCGACGGCCAGGCTGCCACCGCCGGCCCTGCTGCCGGTCCCCGCGCAGTCGGCCCTGCTGCCGGCCATGCTGCCGGCACTGCTGCCGGTCCCCGTGCAGTCGGCCCTGCTGCCGGCCCTGCTGCCGGCACTGCTGCCGGTCCCCGCGCAGTCGGCCCTGCTGCCGGCCCTGCTGCCAGTCCCCGCGCCGTCGGCCCTGCGTCGCAGGTAAGTTCCATGTTAGAACACCCCAGTCAGCCGCTGAGAGCAAACGTAACCTTCTTGACGAAGTAACGGACGAATAGTCTGTCTAGTTAGGTATTATTTTATGTACCGAAGTGTAACTGTTATCTGAGCTTTGTAATTGACGTAAACCATTATAGTCACTACGTGTATGGTTTTAATACACTTGATTACGAGTGGAGTGCGCTCGCTCGTCCTTCCGTGTATGGGAAAAATATGATTATGAGCGGCCCGGCCCGGCCCGAGGCGACGCTTTTGAGAAGCTTACACAAGTCAGGGGTGGGGTGCCTCTGCACGTGCGCACGTGCACACCTAATCTATCTCAGGAACGGCTGTGCCGATTGCGTTCAAATTTGGTGTGTGGTTAGGGACCTCTCAGCCCCCACAGGGACCTCTCAGCCCCCACTTTCCCACAAGTCAAAGGTGGGTGCCTCTGCACGTGCGTACCTTTTTTGTATCTCAGAAACTACTCGTCCGATCGAGTTGAAATTCCCCATACATTTCCTTCGCGCTCGCTCGTTCATCGCCAACTACTGGTTATATAATTATGATTACAAGCATGTTATTGTTTTCTCAAATGGTGGGTGTCAAAGTATGGTGCTCACCGCAAGAACGCGAATAGCAATGTGACAATGCAGGACGGTGTTTCGCGTACCTTCTGTTCTTTCATAACACCTATCTGTGGTGTAAAACACGTGTCGCGAATGACACCAGCATTGTGCTGTTTCAGGTTGGGCCGTTCTCGGCGCCGACACCTCCGGAGAGCCTGCTCCCGGACGGTTGGCGCCAGACCATGGAGCCGGCGGACCAGGGGTGGGTGGCTAACCGGTTGTTTGACGGTCGTGGGCGCCTCCGGGACGGCCTGGGTATGTGGCACCACCCGCCGACCGCCGCCGTACCTCCGCCGAGAGCGTCAAACAGGCCTGGCGACTATTTCCATCGGCGCCTCCTGCTCTGGATGCCCGGCAGAATGTGGCGGGTCGACCTGCGCTGTCCCCGCTGCACTCCGAGCAGGTGGGTCTATAAATAGTGACACGTTGAGCTGATAAAAGCATCCATCATGCCAATAGAAAAATACTGCCGCCGTTCGCCTCTATTTTGTCACTTAACTACCTGAGCTTCGTACCTGAGCCGAAGGAATAATGTTTGACACGAAAAATGTAATCTTTAAGTGATCCCAGCGAATCATCTGTATAAAACAATAACACAGCATATCCAATGAAATCCGTCTCTGCCCGGCCCACAGGTCCCTGCGGTCCAAGGGCCTGTACCGGCGCGTCCGCCAGGTAGTAGACGTCCGCGACAACTACTACCTGGCGGCCGAGTATCATTACTGTCCGGAGTGCAGCGGGACCTACCTAAGCACAGACCCTCGGCTGGTGGAGCAGCTGGCTGACGGCCTGCGCGGCCGCTACCCGGTTATCACGACCCAGCGGTCGGCCTGCGACCGGGCCATCGTCAGCTTGCTCCGCGGCCGCACTCTGGGCAACAGCCCCACCGCCCTGCGCCAGGCTTTCGCCGAACTGCACTCGGAGGAGTACTGCCTCCAGGTGCAGGCCTACCTCGCCCACTGCCGGCGACACCAGTGAGTTTTCACGTACCCCAACGACCTGGCTTCAATCAGCATTGATAGCTTCAGTGATGTGACAATTTATATCAAACTGTTGCCGTTTGTTGCCATGATTTAAATGAGTGTCTGGCCGTTCTTATAGCATGTTATATCTCACGCGACTTATCCGTGTCACCCGGGAGACGGCGGGCTGAGCCGAGATATGCTGACGTAAGGTGCACTGTTACAGACTCGGACGCGTCGGGAGACGGCGGGCTGAGCCGAGATATGCCGACATAAGGTGCACTCTGTTACAGACTCGGACGCGTCTGCCTCCTTCAGCAGGCGGTACAGTACCCGCCGCCGCCGGAGTTCGTGCCACCGCCGGGACCCTGGTGGTTTCTGGCGATGCACGTCAGGGACGTCTGGCGGCGGCTGCCCCTGCCGAAGGCGGCCTGGCGGCCTGCACTACGGTAGAATATTAAAAATCGATTCGACCAAGATTGTAAGATCATCAGCCAGAATATAATATCATATCATCAGCCAGAATAATATAAAAGTTGTCCGGCCGCGTTATAATGGTTCATGAAAGATTATCGTTATAAATTATGAATATACATTAAGATTTATGAATATCCATTAAGATGCAAGCATACATAGTATGAATATTATGAATATCAATATAATTATCATACACATTAGCGGACTTATATGACCAAAACCGAGACGCTGTGACATGACTGTGCACCCGGTTCCGGCAGGTGACCAAGAAGCTGGCCGGCCTGGCCGGCCTGGCCGCCGACTCCGCCTCCTGGGCCACGTCGGTCGGGAACGAGCGGGGCCAGGTTCTCAACACCGTCCTAACCACCTCCGAGGGCCTAGACGCCCTGGAGCCGCTGGCCACCGGATTGGTGGAAAGGTTCCGGTCGGCCGGTCAGGCGCCCCGGGCAGTCCTGTACACGGACAGGGACTGCTGCCGCGTCGGGGGCGGCAGGTCCAGGCTCCAGGACCTGTTCGGCGCCTGGTCGGGCCTCGTGGTGCGCCTGGACGCGTGGCACTGCATGCGGCGCTTCGCCCTCGGCGTCACGAGCAACGCCCACCCGCTCTACGGCACGCTGATGAGCCGCCTCTCAGCGTGCCTCTTCGAGTGGGACGCCGAGGACGTGGCGCTGTTGGAGCGTGCCAAGCGGGCGCAGCTCCAGGCCAGCGGCGTGACGGAGCCCACTGCCAGCGCCGTCCGGCTGGCCATCACCCGCAAGGAGCTGGGCCGTCACTGCCCCCGCCGCACCGCCGGCGTCCAGACCACCGTCGACCGGGTGGAGGCGCTGCTGCTGGAGCTGGCAGACGCCACCGACACCCTCGGGACTCCGCTGATGAAGGCGAAGATGCGAGACATCTGGCTGGAGCAGCGCCACCACATCCCGTGTCTCCAGGATCCCGAAGGTGTCACACTGTACACCCGCACCGGCAGCTCCAGCATGGGCGGCGTCACCCTGCCGGTGTACCGCTGCGGCCGCAGCACCACGGGGCTGGAGAGCTTCCACCTCCACCTGTGCCGCTTCAATCTTCATCCCAGGTCAGTTACGGGGCATTTTTATAACGAAGGATTATTAGAATCTTAACCATCGACTTGTTCTTGACTATGCTAATTTTAGACTACAATTTTGCTTAACTTACACCATATTGGCCGGAATGTCTGTATCACAACTGTACGCTCCAGATGTCTCCCGCCACTTTGTGTGCACAATGTGTAAATTCCTTGGAGAGTATTACTGTGTCTTGGTTGTCACTAGTAACCGTCGTGTTTTCTGTATTGCAGGCACCTCGGCCAGTGCGGTCCACTACCAGGCGTACCTGGTCGAGGGCCTGGTGAGGTGGAACGCGGCCAGGGCGGAGGCAGCTCTCCAGTCCCCGCAGCAGGCCACCGGAATCAAGACCTTTGATACGGGCCTGCAGCACCGCATCAACGAGCTGGCGGGGCACGTCGGCCTCCAGCCCGTCTTCCCCGGATACCGGCCGGCCTCCCGCCCGAGTACACCGGTCAGTAATGGATACGCCGTCCGTTTTGTACACATATTTTAACGTCCTACAAAATCAACTGTGCCACTTCTAGTCAGATTTGTAACGACTGATTTTGTTTTAGTCGACTCAAGTCCGACTCACAGCCGAGAACTGACTAAAGTGTTGTTTTTAATTGAATCAACTCGACTCATAACTCGTCCAAAAATGTCCGACTCATGAATCGATTCATGACTCAACTCTTGAGTCGTTTACAAGACTGCTTCAAATACGAACTACGACCCGTTTTGTGTTAACATGTTTACAGGCGAGCTCATCGGCGTAGAGTTTCTGGTCCAGCAGTCCGGCCAGCTCGAGCTGCCAGACCAGGAGTCGGCCGAGTTTGCAACGCAGCTCGAGGAGGCCGGCGAGGCGACGGACGAGCCCGAGGACGAGCTGGCCGAGGAGGACGATTTGGAGCCGGTGGCCTCCCTGCAGCCTCCAGCAGGGGCGGAAGAGGAGGATGAAGAGGGAGAGGAGGAGGAGGATGAGGAGGCGGCGGAACAGGAGCACGAGCAGCCGCCGCAGGTACAGACACATTAACCCCAGGCGTATTATAGCTGTGCACTACCAATGATAATAGGATTCACGTTCTGTTATGGGTACGCTAAGTTTATAGGTACAATGACCACGTCAAATCCAACAGGCAGATGCGCGCAGTTCTACGATATATTCGGCAGTACGGCGATGAAATGTGCTGGCTGTCTGACTGCTGGCGTATGTCGGCAGGAGAGCGGCACCGCAATGAACCGGCGAGGGCTTCCCGGCTGGGACACGGTCGACCGGCTCGCGGCCGTCCTGCTGGAGTCCCGGGGCCTGTCGGTCACAGGCGTCCAGGCCGCCAGGATCGGGGAGCTCTGGGCGAAGGTAAGTAAGCCCCTTCGGTTTGGAGGCCTGCCGCGACGAACCAGGGTCCGTGGCCGCTTCCAGCGGCGCAACCGCACCGACGGCTACGTCGGAGTGGAGGCCATGGGCAGGTCAGTAAGGCAGCCAGACCGTGCCAGCGCCCGTGTGTGGTTAAATGTGTACAACTACTAAATGTGCATCGATATCTCGGTAATTTATAGTCAGATCGGCACGGGATAAACACGGGCGTAAAAATAAATTAACGGGCTGGCGTATGCAATGTGGGTCGTCGAGCAGCGCGTGGCACGTGCAAAGTAAATAGGGAAATCATTTAAATGTCATGCTTTTACAATTATAATGCTATAAGTTAACGGCACAACCGACGCCAACGGCGTCGCCTCTTCGCTCAGCGAAGCAAGCCCGGACCGCTTGTCTACACTAGCTTGTCTACACTAAAAGTACCGCTCAATACGATAAACTTGACTAAAGATATACTTTTAAAGTCCACAATTTCAGGAGGCCTAGCACAGCAAATTATCGCCCGTGATTCCCAGTCGCTTTGAGGATTATGTCTGTTGCAGGGCGTTTGTCTCAGCCGGGGCGCCGGCGTTGTTGCCCGGCTGTAGCCGCCTGGTGGAGGCTATCTGTCTCCGGCTGCTGCAGCGGAACTGACGACCCTGCCGGCCACCGCCGACCGGCCCCGCCAGACGTCTCGTCAGCGTCTGGTGGTGGCCGACTACGGACGGCTGCGGTCACAGCTCTTTTACAGCGCCGCCGCGCTGGAGGGCGTGCCCCTCCAGTGCTACCCCTGTTAATGAGACGACGCTGCTGCGCTGGTGAGTACCTCAACGACAGTGAGTCCCGTCAGCCCGTCAAGAGTCAGACGAGCTTACTGTCAGTCAGAGTCCACTAAGAGTCACATCGGACGGTCAGGGGCAGAGTTAACCGTCTGAGTCGGAATCCACTGACGTGACGCCGGACAATATCCTGTCCAGCAATAAATACCGTAACCTGGCAATAGCACTGATTCGGTAGCAGGGTCGGTATAATAACCATCGCTGTGTCCTCAGGATGAAGGACCACACGCGGCGGCAGGAGGTGGCCACGCAGCTAGCTGGCCACCGGCTGCCGGACTCCGTCCCCCGAGCAGCGGAGCCGCTGCCGGCCGGCCTGGCACAGACCCGGCGAGGAAGACCCCCGCCAGACGACTCCGGCGCCGGAGCCGGCCGCTGCGACGCCACCGCCCGCCGCAGCTGGATGGCAGCCTCAGCAGGCCTGGCCGCAACAGGGCCAACCGCCGTAGGCCTGGCCGCCGCAGGCCTGGCAGCCACCCCAAGCGCCGCGCCCAGGCCCGTCGCAGCCGCCGCCAGCGCCTGCCGGAGCGCCAGAGCAGACGCGGTGCTGCTCACGCTCCACGCTCTACCGGTGGCTGAAGAAGGCGCGGGAGGAGGCTGCGACCGCTGGTCTGACGCAGCAGCAGACGGCGGCTATGGTGGAGCAGGCGGCCACAACTAGCACAGCCCGCGCCTACCGCTGCAGCAAGTGCGGCGGGGCGTACGACGGTCGCCACGCCCGTCAGGGGGCCTGGTGTACTGCCCGGCCCGCGCAGGTGGCTAGTCGCGGGCCGAATGGGTTAAGCTCCAGAAGAAGCAGCAGCGACAGCGGCGGCAGCAGTGGCAGCAGCAGCACCACCTTCTCGCCCCTCCCTAGCCGGACACGGCCGGCCTGGCGCAGACGCGACGCGGCCGCACGCGCGTCGCGTCACCGGCAACAGCTGCGCCCGCCGTGCCGCCGCCGCCGCCTCCGCCGGCGCTAGGACCCAGCCAGGCGCAGCCGCCGCCACCGCAGCCGAAGCTCCAGTCCTTGGTCCTGGTCGCAGCCATAGCCGGGACAGTGGTGGCCGCCTCAGCCCCAGCCTCAGGCCGTCTGGCCGCCGCATCCTACCGGCTTCTGGCCCGGTCATGTGTGTGTGTGTGTGTGTGTGTGTGTGTGTGTGTGTGTGTGTGTGTGTGTGTGTGTGTGTGTGTGTGTGTGTGTGTGTGTGTGTGTGTGTGTGTGTGTGTGTGTGTGTGTGTGTGTGTGTGTGTGTGTGTGTGTGTGTGTGTGTGTGTGTGTGTGTGTGTGTGTGTGTGTGTGTGTGTGTGTGTGTGTGTGTGTGTGTGTGTGTGTGTGTGTGTGTGTGTGTGTGTGTGTGTGTGTGTGTGTGTGTGTGTGTGTGTGTGTGTGTGTGTGTGTGTGTGTGTGTGTGTGTGTGTGTGTGTGTGTGTGTGTGTGTGTGTGTGTGTGTGTGTGTGTGTGTGTGTGTGTGTGTGTGTGTGTGTGTGTGTGTGTGTGTGTGTGTGTGTGTGTGTGTGTGTGTGTGTGTGTGTGTGTGTGTGTGTGTGTGTGTGTGTGTGTGTGTGTGTGTGTGTGTGTGTGTGTGTGTGTGTGTGTGTGTGTGTGTGTGTGTGTGTGTGTGTGTGTGTGTGTGTGTGTGTGTGTGTGTGTGTGTGTGTGTGTGTGTGTGTGTGTGTGTGTGTGTGTGTGTGTGTGTGTGTGTGTGTGTGTGTGTGTGTGTGTGTGTGTGTGTGTGTGTGTGTGTGTGTGTGTGTGTGTGTGTGTGTGTGTGTGTGTGTGTGTGTGTGTGTGTGTGTGTGTGTGTGTGTGTGTGTGTGTGTGTGTGTGTGTGTGTGTGTGTGTGTGTGTGTGTGTGTGTGTGTGTGTGTGTGTGTGTGTGTGTGTGTGTGTGTGTGTGTGTGTGTGTGTGTGTGTGTGTGTGTGTGTGTGTGTGTGTGTGTGTGTGTGTGTGTGTGTGTGTGTGTGTGTGTGTGTGTGTGTGTGTGTGTGTGTGTGTGTGTGTGTGTGTGTGTGTGTGTGTGTGTGTGTGTGTGTGTGTGTGTGTGTGTGTGTGTGTGTGTGTGTGTGTGTGTGTGTGTGTGTGTGTGTGTGTGTGTGTGTGTGTGTGTGTGTGTGTGTGTGTGTGTGTGTGTGTGTGTGTGTGTGTGTGTGTGTGTGTGTGTGTGTGTGTGTGTGTGTGTGTGTGTGTGTGTGTGTGTGTGTGTGTGTGTGTGTGTGTGTGTGTGTGTGTGTGTGTGTGTGTGTGTGTGTGTGTGTGTGTGTGTGTGTGTGTGGTGTGTGTGTGTGTGTGTGTGTGTGTGTGTGTGTGTGTGTGTGTGTGTGTGTGTGTGTGTGTGTGTGTGTGTGTGTGTGTGTGTGTGTGTGTGTGTGTGTGTGTGTGTGTGTGTGTGTGTGTGTGTGTGTGTGTGTGTGTGTGTGTGTGTGTGTGTGTGTGTGTGTGTGTGTGTGTGTGTGTGTGTGTGTGTGTGTGTGTGTGTGTGTGTGTGTGTGTGTGTGTGTGTGTGTGTGTGTGTGTGTGTGTGTGTGTGTGTGTGTGTGTGTGTGTGTGTGTGTGTGTGTGTGTGTGTGTGTGTGTGTGTGTGTGTGTGTGTGTGTGTGTTGTGTGTGTGTGTGTGTGTGTGTGTGTGTGTGTGTGTGTGTGTGTGTGTGTGTGTGTGTGTGTGTGTGTGTGTGTGTGTGTGTGTGTGTGTGTGTGTGTGTGTGTGTGTGTGTGTGTGTGTGTGTGTGTGTGTGTGTGTGTGTGTGTGTGTGTGTGTGTGTGTGTGTGTGTGTGTGTGTGTGTGTGTGTGTGTGTGTGTGTGTGTGTGTGTGTGTGTGTGTGTGTGTGTGTGTGTGTGTGTGTGTGTGTGTGTGTGTGTGTGTGTGTGTGTGTGTGTGTGTGTGTGTGTGTGTGTGTGTGTGTGTGTGTGTGTGTGTGTGTGTGTGTGTGTGTGTGTGTGTGTGTGTGTGTGTGTGTGTGTGTGTGTGTGTGTGTGTGTGTGTGGTGTGTGTGTGTGTGTGTGTGTGTGTGTGTGTGTGTGTGTGTGTGTGTGTGTGTGTGTGTGTGTGTGTGTGTGTGTGTGTGTGTGTGTGTGTGTGTGTGTGTGTGTGTGTGTGTGTGTGTGTGTGTGTGTGTGTGTGTGTGTGTGTGTGTGTGTGTGTGTGTGTGTGTGTGTGTGTGTGTGTGTGGTGTGGTGTGTGTGTGTGTGTGTGTGTGTGTGTGTGTGTGTGTGTGTGTGTGTGTGTGTGTGTGTGTGTGTGTGTGTGTGTGTGTGTGTGTGTGTGTGTGTGTGTGTGTGTGTGTGTGTGTGTGTGTGTGTGTGTGTGTGTGTGTGTGTGTGTGTGTGTGTGTGTGTGTGTGTGGTGTGTGTGTGTGTGTGTGTGTGTGTGTGTGTGTGTGTGTGGTGTGTGTGTGTGTGTGTGTGTGTGTGTGTGTGTGTGTGTGTGTGTGTGTGTGTGTGTGTGTGTGGTGTGTGTGTGTGTGTGTGTGGTGTGTGTGTGTGTGTGTGTGTGTGTGTGTGTGTGTGTGTGTGTGTGTGTGTGTGTGTGTGTGTGTGTGTGTGTGTGTGTGTGTGTGTGTGTGTGTGTGTGTGTGTGTGTGTGTGTGTGTGTGTGTGTGTGTGTGTGTGTGTGTGTGTGTGTGTGTGTGTGTGTGTGTGTGTGTGTGTGTGTGTGTGTGTGTGTGTGTGTGTGTGTGTGTGTGTGTGTGTGTGTGTGTGTGTGTGTGTGTGTGTGTGTGTGTGTGTGTGTGTGTGTGTGTGTGTGTGTGTGTGTGTGTGTGTGTGTGTGTGTGTGTGTGTGTGTGTGTGTGTGTGTGTGTGTGTGTGTGTGTGTGTGTGTGTGTGTGTGTGTGTGTGTGTGTGTGTGTGTGTGTGTGTGTGTGTGTGTGTGTGTGTGTGTGTGTGTGTGTGTGTGTGTGTGTGTGTGTGTGTGTGTGTGTGTGTGTGTGTGTGTGTGTGTGTGTGTGTGTGTGTGTGTGTGTGTGTGTGTGTGTGTGTGTGTGTGTGTGTGTGTGTGTGTGTGTGTGTGTGTGTGTGTGTGTGTGTGTGTGTGTGTGTGTGTGTGTGTGTGTGTGTGTGTGTGTGTGTGTGTGTGTGTGTGTGTGTGTGTGTGTGTGTGTGTGTGTGTGTGTGTGTGTGTGTGTGTGTGTGTGTGTGTGTGTGTGTGTGTGTGTGTGTGTGTGTGTGTGTGTGTGTGTGTGTGTGTGTGTGTGTGTGTGTGTGTGTGTGTGTGTGTGTGTGTGTGTGTGTGTGTGTGTGTGTGTGTGTGTGTGTGTGTGTGTGTGTGTGTGTGTGTGTGTGTGTGTGTGTGTGTGTGTGTGTGTGTGTGTGTGTGGTGTGTGTGTGTGTGTGTGTGTGTGTGTGTGTGTGTGTGTGTGTGTGTGTGTGTGTGTGTGTGTGTGTGTGTGTGTGTGTGTGTGTGTGTGTGTGTGTGTGTGTGTGTGTGTGTGTGTGTGTGTGTGTGTGTGTGTGTGTGTGTGTGTGTGTGTGTGTGTGTGTGTGTGTGTGTGTGTGTGTGTGTGTGTGTGTGTGTGTGTGTGTGTGTGTGTGTGTGTGTGTGTGTGTGTGTGTGTGTGTGTGTGTGTGTGTGTGTGTGTGTGTGTGTGTGTGTGTGTGTGTGTGTGTGTGTGTGTGTGTGTGTGTGTGTGTGTGTGTGTGTGTGTGTGTGTGTGTGTGTGTGTGTGTGTGTGTGTGTGTGTGTGTGTGTGTGTGTGTGTGTGTGTGTGTGTGTGTGTGTGTGTGTGTGTGTGTGTGTGTGTGTGTGTGTGTGTGTGTGTGTGTGTGTGTGTGTGTGTGTGTGTGTGTGTGTGTGTGTGTGTGTGTGTGTGTGTGTGTGTGTGTGTGTGTGTGTGTGTGTGTGTGTGTGTGTGTGTGTGTGTGTGTGTGTGTGTGTGTGTGTGTGTGTGTGTGTGTGTGTGTGTGTGTGTGTGTGTGTGTGTGTGTGTGTGTGAATGTAGAGGCGGAGAGGTATTGTACTTTTATCAGACATACATACTTCATCTAGACAAGACGTTTTACAAATTAAAGAAAGCGACCAGCTGTGTGGCGACTGGAATTATGCCTTGTTTAATGTGCATCAACGTGACGACAGCGGCGGGAGGATCAGACGCCGACGCATTTGTTGTCATTGCTCGTAAGCATCCCTCATACCTGTCCCTTTTCCGCCCAGTCCCCGTCCCATTCCCGTTCCCGTCCCTGTCCAGTTCCTGTCCCATCCGCCCCCGTCCCGTGACTGTCCCTGTCCCCTTGCCGTGCTAGTCCACCTTCTCGCCCCTCCCTAGCCGGACACGGCTAGGGAGGCTGGTCCTAGCGGTCCTAGCGGCTGGTCGGATCTACTGTCCGGCTAGGAGTGGTGACCAGACCAAGGACCAGTGGTTGGCTGCCCAGAGTTCCGTCGCTCCCCGCGGCCGCTGCCACAAAGCCCCTGCCAAGTACCGACCAGACGGACTTATCCTTTCGTTTAGCATACTTGTATTGTATGTATATATATTGGATGTATGTATGGTATGTGTGTATGTAAGACTTATGTTATACTCGGGCTAATCTGGGGGATGGAGGACGGAGCGATCCAGTGGAGCCCGGTCGGTACGGTAGACAATAGACATCACATACGATCGGCGTGAAAGAGATTAACAAGGACGCAAACTTAATTCATCGCCGACTGACCGGCTGACTTGCGTGACATTAGTGCGAGTCTGAGACCAGGGCGAATCTTACCGTGAACTCTTCCAATTATCGTTGCGTCATGCTGATCAATACTGGGTTTTTGCTCATTGCAGACGATCTCCATGACCACCCTGAGGCGGTACATTGACACGGGGCGTGCCACGGCGTCATCGAGCCGCCTGCACCGGCCTTCCGTGACGGAAGCCCAGCCGTCCCGGCCGGCGCATCGAACGACGCGGACCGACTCGCCGATGCCCGTCGGACCCCGGCTGGCAAGAAGGCCTGCTGCCAGCACCACTGGTGCCGTCGGCCCTGCTGCCACCGTCCGCCCTGCTGCCGGCCCCCGCGCTGTCGGCCCTGCTACGTGGCCGGTTCCCAGTTCTAAACTCGTACAAGAACGCGCTGGCCCGGGCCGTACCGACCCTGCTGCGAGGCGGCCACGTAGCATGCATTTGCATATAACATAAAATATATTATTTAGTATTAAGTATAGTAATATATGTGGTATTGTATTGTATGTTTGTTATTGTGGCCACACCCGAGCGCTGTGACGCTTCATGCGCTCGCACTATGTTGCGAGATGCATACTGGACAAAATAAACATTTCGTTTTAGTAGTGAAACAGTCAGAAATGTAGCACGTGAAGAAACCGCCGAGTGAAATGAAATTGCGCCTCGTCATTATCACTGAAATACACATCGCCACCTTCCCCGGCAGGTGACCAAGAAGCTGTCGGGGCTGGCGACCCAGACAGCGGCCTGGGCGACCTCCGTAGGAAATGAGCTCGGCCAAGTCCTCAATACCGTGCTGACCACCTCTGAATTGCATTCAATAACTAATTTTGCCATGGATTACATTCCATTCCATTCACCTAGCCGATTGTTCCACCCATAGAATGACATCAATGTTCCGTTTGTGAAAAGCAGTATTCAGGATATGTGGATCGACGATAAAAAAATGTTCAGGATGGTGAGTTGAAGACGGTTCTACCATGACATCCAAATTTGGAAATCGGATAATACCGGCCAGCTAGTTGGGCATACCCCACAGCCAACAAACATGAAAAGAAATAAATGCAGAGGAATCGGCACATCAAGTAAACCATCTCCTTAAAAGGAAAAGAATAAGACCCAGGACCAAACATCGAGCAAACGGCAAACATGAAATAGCAATCAGTAATTCGCAAATCGAGCAACCATTTGCAAACAAAGATAAGGCGGGAAAAGCAACACTAGAAAACTGGCGAGAAAATCACGCAAAACCAAGATAAGAAAGCAGGAGCCTGCTAAAAATAGCAGTTGCTAAAAATGGGCACGGATGACCAAACCTTCAGACTAATTATGCTAGTATAAACAATTTGAAAAATGCTTGTGAAGACGTCATTATTACCTACTCCTGTCCTCCTTTACAGATGATGCACCAATTAGCGCAGCGGTTGGGGGTACTGCTGGTGGGGCAGGAGGAGACGGGCCGGGAGGGACCGTATCCGAGAGCGGCGGGAGCGACATTACAGCCGCTATCGTAACCGCCTCCAAGGCCTCCCTGGCCTGAAAGGAATAAGACACAGGACCAAACATCGAGCAAACGGCAAACATGAAATAGCAATCAGTAATTCGCAAATCGAGCAACCATTTGCAAACAAAGAAAGATAAGGCGGGAAAAGCAACACTAGAAAACTGGCGAGAAAATCACGCAAAACCAAGATAAGAAAGCAGGAGCCTGCTAAAAATAGCAGTTGCTAAAACCATCTCTCTTAAAAGGAAAGTAACAAGACACAGGACCAAACCCCTTCGACGAATAAAATGACCAAAACAAAACTATATCGCGTTTTTACATTGCATCGCTGTTTGTTGGGGAAGAAGAGATAAATATGAAATGAGGGCAAGACGGGGCACAGGGCAGGACGGGTGCGGTTGGTAGCTGTTGGTAGCCATGCGGGACTGGCGGATGGTAGCGGACCCAGCGGTGGTGGTCCGCTACCAGCCGCCGCCGAGCCCCGCATGGTTCCTGGCCATGCACGTGAGGCACAAGTGACGACGGCTGCCGCTGCTCAAGGCAGCGACCACCTCGACCTACGGAGCGATCCTGAAGATTGACTCCACCAAGCTGGTAAGAGAGTGCATAATTTATTTTGTCCACGGCATATTCAAAATATTTTAGCCGTAAAATTCGTGTGCTAGCGTACATTGCATTGCATTGAAGTGTGATTCCGGCATGTGACTAAGAAGCTGGCTGACCTCGCCGCCGACTCGGCCGCCTGGGCCACGTCTGTGGCCAACGAGCGAGGCCAGGTGCTGAATACCGTGTTCACCATGTCGGAGAGCCTCGACACCCTGGATCCGCTGGCGGCCAGGTCGTCGACCCCTACCGCCGCGCCAGCCAGCCGTCCTGTACACGGACAGGGACTGCTGTCGCGTGGGCGGTGGCCGGTACCGGCTGAAGGAGCTGTTCGGTGCCTGGCCGGAGCTGGTGATCCGCCTCGACGTCTGGCACTTCATGCGCCAGTTTGACCTCGGCGTCACCAGCCCCAGCCACACGCTCTACGGCACGCCGATGAGCTCGCTATCAGCGTGCTTTTTTGAATGGGAACGCCGATGACGTGGCATTGCTGGAGCGCGACAAGCGGACCGAGCTGGTCCTGGCGGACGCCACCAGATACCTCCATAGTCGTTTATGACTACGGCTCGCTGCGCGAACCCGGAGGGAGGAGCATCAACAACAACAGCTGGAGACCAGCGGCGTCAGCGAGAACATGAAAAGAAATAAGTGCAGAGAAATCGGCACATCAAGTAAATCATCTCCAAAGGAGTAAATCATCTCCAAAAGGAAAGGAATAAAACTCAGGACCAAACATCGAGCAAACTGCCAAATATGAAATAGCAATCAGTAATTCGCAAATCGAGCAAACCATTTGCAAACAAGATAAGGCGGGACAAGCAACACTAGAAAACTGGCGAGAAAATCACGCAAAATCGAAGATAAGAAATGAAACAAAAAAAACACCAATCATCACACAGCTTTGTTAGGGTTAGCGCACTATAGCTAAGAACCTCACACGCTAAACGCAAAGATGTCCGCAAGCAAATCGAGCAAACCATTTGCAAACAAGACAGTGGGACAAGCACCATTAGGCAACTGGCGAGCAAATCACACGAACACGAAGATGAAAACGAAAAACCTCGGGAGTAAAGCGCCAATCATCACGCAGGAGCTGTGGTAGGGGTAGCGCGCTGGAGCTGAAGAAACCCACACGTGCATCGCAAAGATGTCGGCAAGCAAGTACATGACTGAGTCCTTTGTTGTAATCTTTGTTAAAACGAGAGATGCAGGGCTGAAAATCGCGGCTTCTCCTCTGGCTGATATATGCCAATGACATCGATGAGGACCTTAAAGATGACCTCCACTACCACCTCTCTCTTCGCCGTCGACGTCGCAGCCCTGGCGACAGGCCGTTCACATCAGTGCGCAGACAATCTTCAGCCGGCGTGGTGAGCGGAGGCGCAGGTGAACCGTCTCACATTTGCCTCATGCCAACGTTCACGCTCGACCCGGAGGACTCGAATGGCAAAGTTCTTTAGGGGTGGGAGAATAACGCGAGAGGTAGAATACCACATGGTCCACATGGTCTTCATGGTCCACATTGTCTTCATAGTCCACATGGTCCACATTGTCTTCATAGTCCACATGGTCCACATTGTCTTCATAGTCCACATGGTGCACATTGTCTTCATAGTCCACATGGTGCACATGATGGACGGACGGTGATCCGACCCAATGTGTACTTCTTCAGTAACGACAGAGATAGCTCCAGTGTATTCCGCGCCCGTAACATTAGGACACTGAAGTCCGCATCTGGATTCCACGCCGGGATAGAGCGGACCGGATACCGCCGCCAAGTAGGGCAGGGTAGCATCGGACGGTCCGCTCGGTTAGAGCTGGGATCCGGAAGTAAACAGAGGCTAAGCCTTCATCCATGCAACGTGGCAGATTGCATGGCGACCAAGCTGAACCCTCCGACGCGCTAGTCGCAGCTATACATGGCTGTGATCGACGTCGGCGGGCAAAGCGCCGGTAAAATACCCCACATAACAAGTAGGTACTTCTACCTAAATACTGAAAGTTAAAAATCGAAATACTATGACCTTTTCCTCAAAGATATTTTAAAATTTAAAAGTATCAAAAACGTTATTATTTCATAATATTTAGGCCACAGACCTTTAACAAACAGTAAACATTTCGATACAATAAGCAAGTGAGTACTTCCTTGGCGCAACATCTCTATACGCCTCTGCGTCTGCTTGCTGTGTCTCCGCCATTTCAAATTTTCGGGACTTGGGGATTGCATCGTGTTGGTAGTAGCGCATTGCGATCAAGCACGAATCGTCGGTGATGGCAAAGAGAAAGGTAAGATAAACGCATAGAAGAGTATGAAATGTCTTGAAATCACTTTATTCCTTAGGTTACTAATTATTTTGGGAGCTTGATGGATACGATTGTGGGTGTTAAGTGTCGAGTATGTCAGTCAAAAAAGATTATATCATTTTGAAATTTGGAATGGTAGTTGCCCAATGTCGTTATCTGACATATATTCTGTTTTTTCAATATCTTTGAAAAATTTGATTGTGATTTTGTGATTGAGAAATTTCGAGATAGCTGGTTTGTAGCCCTGGCAATTTTCTACCTTTAAGCGTTTTTTGATTGCATTTTGCTTCAAATACGGCGTTTGTACGGCCTGGCAAAGTTTAGATGATTTTGGTGTCAAAATCGTGTTTAGTGACGTCACTAATTTCTGACGAAATTGTTTCATTTTTTCTCTCAAATGGTGTAAAAATGATGCCCGGAAAGGTACAGGAAGTTTAGCGTCGATATCTGCATTAGTTGTTGAGATATTCCTAATATTCCTAAGGGGGGCTAACCCCCCCCCCCCCCCGTGACTCGCGGGTTAAAGGACGCCGCCACCTTCCGAAAGTTGGGGGGGGGGGGGTTGTGCCCTCACTCGAGGGAAAACTGACGAGCGTCTGCGGGAGGACTACGCCGAGGCCCTGGACAAATGTGAAGAGGGCATAGCGGACTTCGTGAAGGCCCTGGAGTGTTGCCGTGGCACGCGTGCCATTTTTTTTAGTCCGGTACCTCGCCGTGATCTGCCTCCACCGGCGCTGGTCGAGCTTCGCCGGCTTACCATCGCGTACCGCGACCTCGCCCTTCGGCGGGGCACGGGTACGTGGTGTTGAAGCCGTGCTGAGGCTGGCCTGCGCCGGTGGCGGGGCGGCCAGCGGTGACGCCGGGGGCCGTGTCGGGCAGCACCGGGGCCGTGCCGGGCAGCGCCGGGCCCGTGCCGGGCAGCGCCGGGGCCGTGCCGGGCAGCGCCGGGGCCGTGCTGGGCAGCGCCGAGTCCGTGCCGATGGTCGTGGATGCCAAGTGTGATGTGGTGCCGCCTAGCCTCCCTGACGCTGTATGGGAGGACGACGGTGTCCACCTGTCCGGAGCGGCAAACGTCGTTGTCTTGAGTGCAATAGTGCGCCAGGTCTGGGCGCCACTAACGCACACGCTGTATTCTAGTCTTAGAGTCGAAGACTCTTATAGTCAGACTGGGGAGTGGTGGGCATGTGAGTCAGTGGGGTGGGAATTTCAATCTGTGTGGGGAACATGTGCTTTTGATATGATTCTTTGCTAAATAAGATGGATGACTGATGGCTACCTGTCATCAACATTTACCAGCCTCAACTTCGGAAACGCTGTTTCGTTTCATCGTTCGCAGCGAACATCAAGGGCATTCTGGAAGGTTTGGAGGTGGCGGCCTTACAACAATATATGCTGTTTTTAAACTGTGTTGAGTTGTGTATCATGCCAGTACATAAATGCATCATGAAAGAAGACACAATGGTACTAATAGGAAACAAAATATATATAAACTGCTAGGGACAGGAATGGCAAGGATCTCATAGTTTAAAGTGGTTCCTGAGAAACAACAATTTGGTGTAATCACACGGTTGTGGGGAACATGTGATTTTTATATGATTATTTGCTAGATAAGATGGATGACTGATGGCTACCTGTCATCAACATTTACCAGCCTCAACTTCGGAAACGCTGTTTCGTTTCATCGTTCGCAGCGAACATCAAGGGCATTCTGGAAGGTTTGGAGGTGGCGGCCTTACACCAATATATGTTGTTTTTAAACTGTGTTGTGTTGTTTATCATGCCAGTACATAAATGCATCATGAAAGAGGACACAATGGTACTAATAGGAAACAAAATAGAAATAAACTGCTAGGGACAGGCTAGGGACACAATCTCATAGTTTAAAGTGGTTCCTGAGAAACAGCCACCAGATACCTCCATAGTTGTGTATAACTACGGCTCGCTGCGCGAGCCCGGAGGGAGAATCAACAACAGCTGGAGACCAGCGGCGTCAGCGAGCCCTCGACCTGGGCCGTCCGCGCCGCCGTCAGCCGCCAGGAGCTGGTACGCCACAGCCGGCCTTCAGTCCACCGTGGACAAGATCCAGCGACTGCTGCTGGAGTTGGCCGACGCCACCGACGACCTCGGCACGCCGCTCCTCAAGGCAGAGGAAATTAAGCAGATTTGGGAGGAGCAGCGGCGGCATGTGCTCCGCCTGCAGGACCCGGAGGACGTCGGCTCCCGGCTGCCGCCGCTCTACGTCCGTACCGGCAGCAGCAAGATGGGCGACCCGATGGACGAAGATGGGAAGATGGTCACCCTGCAAGTCTACCGGTGCAGCCGCGGCACCACATGTCTCAAGAGCTATCACCTCCACCTCTGCCACTTCATGGTCTCAAGAGCTAACACCTCCACCTCTGCCACTTCATGGTCTCAAGAGCTAACACCTCCACCTCTGCCACTTCATGGTCTCAAGAGCTATCACCTCCACCTCTGCCACTTCATGGTCTCAAGAGCTAACACCTCCACCTCTGCCACTTCATGGTCTCAAGAGCTATCACCTCCACCTCTGCCACTTCATGGTCTCAAGAGCTAACACCTCCACCTCTGCCACTTCATGGTCTCAAGAGCTATCACCTCCACCTCTGCCACTTCATGGTCTCAAGAGCTATCACCTCCACCTCTGCCACTTCATGGTCTCAAGAGCTATCACCTCCACAAGAGCTATCACCACCACCTCTGCCACTGCATGGTCTCAAGAGCTATCACCTCCACCTCTGCCACTTCGTGGTCTCAAGCAGTGTTGGATTTTTCATTTCATGACCTGGTCCCGGAGAGTAAAAATCCATAGGTGGAGAGTACAATTGTATTGTCAGGCGAGTTAAGATTTTCATTTTTGTTTTAATTATTTTATTTGGAAAGTAAAAACATCCTGATTTGTAATAGATATTAAATTCTTGTGAGGAAAATTGAATTATAATTTAACTACAATGTCAGTAAGATGAGGCGACAAGAGAGCAAATTTCCTGAACAAATATGAAGAGAGCAAAATTCTTTGGACCCAAACAGTCCAGAAAATGGCCCAAATTCCAAGGCTGGTCTCAAGAGCTATCACCTCCACCTCTGCCACTTCATGGTCTCAAGAGCTAGCACCTCCACCTCTGCCCCTTCATGGTCTCAAGAGCTATCACCTCAACCTCTGCCACTTCATCCCAGGTGAGACACGGTTGAACATTGTGTGAAATTGACACGACTGACTGTAGTGTAGCGCCAATAGCGCTGTGTCGGATCCGGGATATTTTTCCCGGATCGCGTTCGGCATCCAGTAAATGATTGTTGTTACCGATAATTATCAATAGCGATAATATTGATGATAATGCGGAAGGACGGGTCGAGTAGGGGGGAGGAGGAATGTATTTGTTATGGTCGCACTGAAAATATGGTCATGTTCTATTAACACCTGTGATTCCTAACAAGAATAATACTAATAATTATCATCATCACGATATCCATCAATAGCATCACGATTAACAGCCGTCGCATTCTCAGAAATGGCGTCCCACGTGCGTATGAACGAGGACGAGTGGCGTGAGAGGCTACATATCTAAGTGCAGACGTGGACCTGGCCTCGCGAGAGGGGCATCAAGCCGCGTCCCCGTCAGCGCCGTTGGTATGCAGAGCTTATCAAGGTAAGCATCGCTAGCTGGTTGATGCATTAGTTTTACTTACAATTTGTGCAACACGCGATACAGCTGCAGTTACAATATATATTCGCATGCCACACTGGCTGCTGTAAGACTGATCAGACTAAGACCCTACTGCTGACGGCTGACGCCTCGGCTGGTCGTAGCTTAACCCTCTACCTGGCAGGGTTAAGCCACGACGACCTGGCATGCGGACTACCATTCTGAACAAAATGAATGTCCCTGTTATGCCGTTTGTGCATACTGATTGCCCTAGAACAGTAAAAGACTAACATTCGTCGCAAAAATGACTTCGCAAACCTTTAGTACTTGTCATAGCTTATTTATTTATTTATGCAGTGCGAGCGGAGATGAACTGTATATGGTCTTGAATATTTGGATGTTTCCGATCGAGGCGTGCCCGCTCCATGCGCGAGGCGCCGGACAATGCCTTCTGTTTGGTGGCGTTGCGCGGTGCCGGTGTGGCTACTCGGTGAGTCATCACAACGTTGGTACCAGCAAAATATTTTACATCGATCAGCCAGCAATACTTGATCAGGCTATGGTTTTGTAACATTTGTCATACCATTGACCCACTGCGGAGAGATAAATCTTTGACCCTGGTCTGGGATCGAGCGTTTGCGTGGCTCGGAAGCAGTATCGGTGGAAGGTAAAGGAAACTAAGAATGCGTTTTGTTTACTTTCTCTTACAATAATGTGGGAAAGAACCTGACACATGCTGCCAGAGGCATCATCCATGGCATCAGCTGCGCCGGAAAGGCTCCCGCATCTGCGGCTCCCTGCGCACGCCCAGAGTGCGCCCCTGCGCCCGTTCATGGCATCAGCTGCGCCGGCAAGGCTCCCGCTGCACTGCTTCAATAACATCCGAAAGGTTCTGTTAGAATTCGGGTGTTATTGTTGCCAGCCTTCACCGCTTCCGGGTGCGGAACCCTGACCACGTGCTTGTGGCAGGGTTATGTCAAACAATGTCAAACGAGGCTAGAGGATGATCTCCTTTGGCTGCGCACCCGGGCCAACGCCATTTCCTTTCGGGGAAATAACTCCGGATTCGAAGTAGTCGGCTTTGACCTCCGTGCGTGCTGACCACTCTGAGTCGCACGACGCGCTGGAGCCGATGGCGGCCGGCCTGGTGGCGCGGTTCCACAGCGCCGGGAAATCGCCACCCGCCGTCCTCTACACGGACCGCGCGACTGCTGCTACGCGAGGGCCGGCAAGTCTCGGCTCCAGCAGCTGTTTGGAGCCGGGCCGCAGCTGATCGTTCGAATGGACGCGTGGCATTTTCTGCGTCGCTTCACCCTCGGCTTGACGACCTCGTCCAACCCGCTCTACGGAGTGTTCATGGGCCGCTTCTCAGCATGCATCTTTGAGTGGGAGAAGGGGGACGTAGAGCTGCTGGAGCGCGCCAAGCGGGCCGAGCTGCTGGCCAACGGCCACGAGAAGACCGAATATGCCGTCTGCGCCACAGTCACGCGACTGGAGCTGGAGCTAGGAGATATTAATAATTAATTATATTAATTGCATTCAATAACTAACTTTTCCATGCATTACATTCCATTCCATTCACCTAGCCGATTGCTCCACCCATAGAATGACATCAATGTTCCGTTTGTGAAAAGCAGTATATTATATGTGGATCGACGATAAAAAAAATGTTCAGGATGGTGAGTTGAAGACGGTTCTACCATGACATCCAAATTTGGAAATCGGATAATACCGGCCAGCTAGTTGGGCATACCCCACAGCCAACAAACATGAAAAGAAATAAATGCAGAGGAATCGGCATATCAAGTAAACCATCTCCTTAAAAGGAAAGGAATAAGACCCAGGACCAAACATATAGCAAACGGCAAACATGAAATAGCAATCAGTAATTCGCAAATCGAGCAACCATTTACAAACAAGATAAGGCGGGAAAAGCAACACTAGAAAAATGGCAAGAAAATCACGCAAAACCAAGATAAGAAAGCAGGAGCCTGCTAAAAATAGCAGTTGCAAAAAATGGTAACGGATGACCAAACCTTCCGACTAATTGTGCTAGTATAAACAATTTGAAAAATGCTTGTGAAGACAACGTCATTATTACCTACTACCTGTCCTTTACAGATGATGCACCAATTAGGTTGGGGGAGCTGCTGGTGGAGCAGGAGAGACCGGGAGGGACCGTAACCGAGAGCGGCGGGAGCGACATTACAGCCGCTATCGTAACCGCCTCCAAGGCCTCCCTGGCCTATACCCCTTCGACGAATAAAATGACAAAACAAAACTATATCGCGTTTTTACATTGCATCGCTGTTTGTTGGGGAAGAAGAGATAAATATGAAATGAGGGCAAGACAGGGCACAGGGCAGGACGGGTGCGGTTGGTAGCTGTTGGTAGCCATGCGGGACTGGCGGATGGTAGCGGACCCAGCGGTGGTGGTCCGCTATCAGCCGCCGCTATCAGCCGCCGCCGAGCCGCGCATGGTTCCTGGCCATACACATGAGGCACAAGTGACGACGGCTGCCACAGGGCAGGACGGGTGCGGTTGGTAGCGGTTGGTAGCCATGCGGGACTGGCGGATGGTAGCGGACCCAGTGGTGGTGGTCCGCTACCAGCCGCCGCCGAGCCGCGCATGGTTCCTGGCCATGCACGCAGTGTTGGAATTTTGGTCGTTTTCTGGTCCTTTTTGGGTCCAAGAGATTATGCTCTCTTCAAAATGTCCTCTCTTTTCATATACCTTTCTAGCCCCTTAACTACTTTTTTTCTCTTTGTTCCAGGAGTCTGCATGTAAACCTCCTCAGCTACCTGTGAACCACGGATCAACTCATCCTGAGAGTTGACTAGTTGCGACGAATGGCCTGGCCAGCCCAGCCACCGAGCACTAAGAAGTCACCGTTTTACCAACTATACCACTCCTCTTCCTCTGCCTCTGCCCTCTGCCTTCCGACCCGACCCGACCCAACCCCTCCATGCTCCAAGGGAACTGTGTTTCATCACTGTGTTTCATCACTCAATCACTTCACAACACTACCACTCCTCACACCACACATTTCGTCTGTATGTATGTATGTCATGTGTTTTTGTTATGCGTCAAATAAACGAAAATGTGTATGTGTGTCATGTGTTTTTACGTAATAAATTAAATATTTAGCTTTGACTTGAACGAATCACGTAAGATAGGCCCTTTCCACTTTGCATTTTCGCCGGGTTAGCATAAACCGGCTAACTGGTAAGGACAATGAGTGTCATGTGTTTTTACGTAATAAATGAAATATTTAGCTTTGACTTGAACGAATCACGTAAGATAGGCCCTTTCCTCTTTGCATTTTCGCCGGGTTAGCATAAACCGGTTAACCGGTAAGGAAAATGTGTGTGTTTCATCTGTTTTACGTAATAAATGAAATATTTAGCTTTGACTTGAACGAATCACGTAAGATAGGCCCTTTCCCCTTTGCATTTTCTCCGAGTTAGCATAAACCGGTTAACGCAGTTTTTTTGCTTGGCCAAATTACCAGAGGTAAATTTTCCC
>JAXIVJ010000044.1:110000-173864 GCA_036785665.1 Chirona hameri
CAACTGTCACGGCCACTCTGACCAGTGTGAATATGACGAGGCGGTGGAGGCGCAGGACCTCTCTTTGGACATCAACAGCAACTACGAGGGTAAGTCGGACAGCGGGCCTGGGGCGGACACAGTCGCAGACTCTTCTGATGCGTCTATGTTTGGATACCTAGTTCTAAATATTAGAACGTGTTGAAAATTCGAACTATATAACAGAAAGTGATTGATTTTTGGCACCGAACAGGAGTGTCAGGCGCTCAGCTCCACCGCCGAGTGAGTGAGTGAGGCTACCGGGCCGGGGTTTGGGCTGGCGTCGGTAAGATTGGTGTCACGGCAGACAAATGGCCGCGGCTGGGGAAGTAGTCTGCCATGGCGGAGGGTGACGGCCGGCATGAAGGATCACTGTCACTGTGTGTTACTGTGGGTGATCGTGGGTCAGGGAGTCATCGCGAGTCACTGTGAGTCGCCATGGGTCATGTGTCACTATGGTATCCATAAATACGCGACTTACTTATTATGAACAGCTCTATGTTAAAGCGGGTCAACCAGTGTCTGGAACCCGCCCAAGACCACCAGTGACGACCGCTGTCGTTTCTGTTCTAGGCGAGGCCGTGGCTTGGAGTAAGTTAACCGATAATCGCTGTCTGTCTGTGGCCTAAAGGCTTTATTAACAGCACCCAGCCGCCGTGTCTCACTTGTCTCTGTTACGCTCAGCGTGGGAGCTAGCGGGCTCGCCACCCGCTTCTGAGCTACTGTCTGCTGGTTATGAAGTATGGTGCAGTGGGACATCGCCATGAATGGTTTACACAGTGCACACAGCACGGGCAGTTTGCAGATTTTGTGAGGGAGACGGAGTTTTCCAATTTTGCACTGAGCTTGTGACTTCGTCAGCCTGCACTCGTGATTTTTGAAATAAATGTTTTGTTTTTGCGAACGAGATTCCAAGTGTATAGATTATGTTGATTTTGCAAGCGTGTGGATCAGTGACTTGGTTGTGGTTTGGTTGTGTGGCATATTTATTGGCGTTCGTGCATACAGTCGTCGTGACCGACGCCTGAAATCTTGCGTTGGCTAAGTGCTGTTGTGACGTCTGATGTGTCTCAGATGTGAGCTGTCTTGTCAGATGTGTGGTGACTGTAGCGACTGACTGCTACACTGGGACAGACAACACGGGGCTGTTATCCTCTGCCATTGGGCTCGTGACGCAGTCAGGCCGACCCTGACGCCTTCCCCGCCTGTGTACAGTGCACCTCGTCTGCACCCCGTGTACCAGACACTGTACAAATATCGCACCTCATCTGGCGACCTGGTCATACCCCATCAACCACGGCCGACACACCTACGCACTAGTGTATTTCCGTCACGTAAAACAGCAAGCAAATCCGACTGACACCAACAAGCAAAGCTGACTGAGGGTCGACCGATACTTTCAATACACAACACATTTCCTTGGTGCAATCGATGCGTCGGGCGCGTGGGAGCGAATCTGCCAATGTAGTGTTCTGACGAGTGTCTGTGTGGCGGCGGCGGCGATACGTTCTCCTCACAGTGCGGCCATTGCCGGCCTTCAGCGCGTGCTTGACCAGTGGAGCCGCTTCGAGCAAATATAACTGGTTATAGTTTGTGCCTTTATCACGCTCGTCGGTCGCTAAACGGTCAGCGATGCTTTACAGGGAGAAGTGTTTTACGTACAAAAAAGTTTCAAAGGGCCGGTGTATCATCCCGACGAAAACCATTGGACCATCCCCCCTCGAAACGACCGACCTTATCACAATAGCTGCCCGAGACCGCCGCTGTCCCACCCACATCGCAAAATCCCTCTGTTCCACCATCACTGCTACCCGAGAACGCCTCCCCCCATCGCTGCCTGAAGACGCCTCTGATCCACCATCACTGCTACCTGAGAGTGCTGCTGCCCCACCGCCATCGTTGCCTGAAGACGCCTCTGTTCCACCATCACTGCTCCCTGAGGACGCCTCTTCCCACCCCATCGTTCTGAAGACACCTCTGTTCCACCATCATCATCTCACCTGAGAACGCCGCTGCCACCCCCCTCGCTTGCTGAGGACGCCTCTGTTCCACCATCATAATTACCTGAGAACCCCTCTGCCCCCCTCGCTTGCTGAAGACGCCTCTGTTAGACTATCACCGCTCCCTGAGTAAGCCGCTGCCCCCCCCCCCCTCGTTGCCTGAAGACGCCTCTGTGCCACCATCACTGCTCCCTGAGAACGCCTCTGCCTCCCCTCGTTGCCTGAAGACGCCTCTGTGCCACCATCACTGCTCCCTGAGAACGCCTCTGCCTCCCCTCGTTGCCTGAAGACGCCTCTGTGCCACCATCACTGCTCCCTGAGAACGCCTCTGCCACCCTCCCCCCCCCCCCCATCGTTGCCTGAAGACGCCTCTGTGCCACCATCACTGCTCCCTGAGAACGCCTCTGCCCCCCCCCCCCCCTCGTTGCCTGAAGATGCCTCTGTGCCACCATCACTGCTCCCTGAGAACGCCTCTGCCCCCCCCCCCCCCCCCCCCCCTCCCTCGTTGCCTGAAGACGCCTCTGTGCCACCATCACTGCTCCCTGAGAACGCCTCTGCCACCCCCCCCCCCCCCCCTCCATCGTTGCCTGAAGACGCCTCTGTGCCACCATCACTGCTCCCTGAGAACGCCTCTGCCCCCCCCCCCCCCCCCCCCTCGTTGCCTGAAGATGCCTCTGTGCCACCATCACTGCTCCCTGAGAACGCCTCTGCCCCCCCTCGTTGCCTGAAGACGCCTCTGTGCCACCATCACTGCTCCCTGAGAACGCCTCTGCCCCCCCCCCCCCCTATCGTTGCCTGAAGACGCCTCTGTGCCACCATCACTGCTCCCTGAGAAAGCCTCTGCCCCCCCCCCCCCCTCGTTGCCTGAAGACGCCTCTGTGCCACCGTCACTGCTCCCTGAAAACGCCTCTGCCTCCCCCTCGTTGCCTGAAGACGCCTCTGGCCTCTCCCAGAGAACGCCTCTGCCCCCTATTATCGTTGCCTGAAACTCCTCTGGCCTCTGTCCCAGAGAACGCCTCTGCCCCCCCCCCCCCCCTATTATCGTTGTGCTCCCTGAGAACGCCTCTGCCCCCCCCCCCCCCCCCTCGTTGCCTGAAAACGCCTCTGTGTCACAATCACTGCTCACCGAGAACGCCTCTGCCCCTCCCTCCTCCATCGTTGCCTGAAGACGCCTATGTGCCACCATCACTGCTCCCCCCCCCATCGTTGCCTGAAGACGCCTCTGTGCCACCATCACTGCTCCCTGAGAACGCCTCTGCCCCCCCCCCCCCCCCCCCCTCCTCGTTGCCTGAAGACTCATCTGGCCTCTGTCCCAGAGAACGCCTCTGCCCCCCCCCCCCCCTATTATCGTTGTGCTCCCTGAGAACGCCTCTGCCCCCCCCCCCCCCCGTCGTTGCCTGAAAACGCCTCTGTGCCACCATCACTGCTCCCTGAGAACGTCTCCCCCATCGTTGCCTGAAAACGACCCTGTGCCACCATCACTGCTCCCTGAGAACGCCCCTGCCCCTCCCTCCTCCATCGTTGCCTGAAGACGCCTCTGTGTTACCATCACTGCTCCCTGAGAACGCCTCTGCCCTGCCCCCCCCCCCCCCCATCGTTGCCTGAAGACGCCTCTGGCCTCTGTCCCATTAATGTAGAGAAATATCTGAATCATCCGGAAATCTCCTGCAATCATCCTGAAATCTCCGAGGTGAGAAATAGAGATATTTCATCGGTTACATATGGAAGCCCGTGTGACGCCTGCGATACCAATACCGGCTTTTGTTACCATGACAATCACCGCGACTCAACAAAAACATCTGGCAAACATGGTTGGCTTCTTAGTATGAACTATAATGTTTTAAATGAAATGTCTCACTATTTTGCAACAATTCAAATCAAATGGAAAGGCCGAACCCACTAAGTTGAAGTGGCATTTTGATATCAGGTAACTTCATTTTGATTGATGTTCCATTCCATTCATTTCAATAATTAGAGGTTAATTCATTGGTAAGTTCCTGAAGTAATTGTAAGAGTTCCTAAATAATTGTAACAACCTTCTCCGCAACTAAGGCTGTATAAACCTGTTACCTGACCTGATAAAACTGTTAGTATACTCAGGGGCGCAGCCAGGGGGGGGCAAGGGGGGCAATTGCCCTCCCCCCTTACGGGTCACAGGGGGCCCCGCCGAGATTGGCCCAGATACCATTTGCATTAGCTAAATGGCTTTCAAAAAGTCACAGAGGAGCCCTCAAACCAGGCAAGGGCCACTCTGGTGCATGCCAAGGGCCCTCAGAGACACTGAAGGGCTTTCGAAGCCGGTCCAGGGGGCCTCTTGGGCATGTCCAGGGGCCCATTGAGCCCACCAATCGGCCCAAAAACTGTCCAGGGGCCTCTCGAGCATGTCCAGGGGCCCCATTGAGCCCACTTAAGGGCGTACAAACATGCCCAGGGACTTTTAGAGCATGCCCTGGGGCCCATTGAGCTCACTCAGGGCCCCCAAAACCGGCCTAGGGGCCTCTAGAGCATGTCCACTTGTCCAGGGGCCAATTGAGCCCACCTACGGCCTAACAAACCTGCCCAGTGGCCTCTCGAGCATGTCCATGGGCCCATTGAGTATGTTCAGGAGTCTCGAGCCTGGCCAGGGGCCCATTATAGTCTGTTTTGGGGCCTCTTGCCCAGGGGCCATTATAGTTTTCCCAGACGCCCATCGAGTCTGTTCAGGGGCCTCTCGAACCTGCCCAGGGGCCATTAGAGCCTGCCGAGAGGCCTCTCGAGCTTGCCCAGGGGCCCATTGAGTCTGTTCAGGGGCTTCTCGAACCTGCCCAGGGGCCTCTCGAGCTTACCCAGAGGCCCATTCAGTCTGTTCAAGGGCCTCTTGAACCTGCCTAGGAGCCATTAGAGTCTGTTCAGGGGCCTCTCGAGCTTTCCCAATAGTCCATTGATCCTGTTCAGGGGCCTCTTGAACCTGCCCAGGGGCTATTAGATTCTGATCAGGGGCCTCTCGGCTTGCCAAGGGGCCATTGAGTCTGTTCAGGGCCCTCTCGAGCTTATCCAGAGGCCCATTGAGTCTGTGAACGGAGCCCTCGAGCCTGCCCAAGGGTTGCTAGCCGTCGCCTGGAGCGCCTGTTATAGTTGGAGCGCCTGCTAGCCGTGGTCGGCGCAGTCATAATGAGCGGTAATGTGCTGTACTCTGACCCACCTGGTGCAATGTTTACCTTGGTTTAAAAATGGTAATTTGATAAGTCTGATGCGTTTTTGAATTCGGGGGGGGGGCAGGTGGTAGTACAAAACAATTCAACAATTTTCCTCTCAGGAGAGTGTGTGCTGCAATATTTGTCAGCCAGGGGCGTCGCCGACGGGAGGGTCGGGGGAGGTCTAGGCAAACTCCCTTCACTTTTAGAAGGCGGGGGAGGAGGGGTCGACCCCCCCCCCCCCTTTTTGCGGGAAAAATTAACAATTTATCGTAAAAATTGCCTTTGCAGTGCAGTCAAAATCCAGCTATTGTCAAAAACTGGAAATTTTCGCGCTGCTTCGCGGCATGACATAAGTTTCGCAATTGCTTATACAAATTTGGAAAATGGGAAAAAGAATTGCATTCAGTGTCTGGCAGAGGCTCTCCTTGGCGGGAATTGCTGGCCCCAGTGCCCATTCCCTTCATAAAATATTCACTTTTAAGTTTCAAGCAGGCTACATGTTGAGCTAGTTTGCCGAGTTCCGAAAAAGGCGACGCGAACGCAAAGACGAGAAGATCGGGACCCGGAAGCTGCTCCAGAGGTGCCCAATTTGCTGGACCGAAGAGCTAATAGTGGGAACAGGCCAGGACCATCTCCCCAAGCCATCTCACCTCACGGTCTGGTTCCAATATTAACATTTCGTTTTCCAGGACGTAAAATTAACATTTTCACGCCGCTTCGCGGCGTCACATCGGTAGTCATCGTCATAACGAAGCCATAGTCATCATCGGTCCGTCGTAACGCTAAATTGAATGAATAGCATGTTTAGCTTATTATCCAAGCTACAAGGCCCACCGCCTATATTTATGGGTTTTATCAGGCAAAACCGTAAAAATTTCGCGCCGCTTCGCGGCGCTAACTAACAAATACATACCTACCTACTATAACATGAAAATCCACATAGCAAATGCTGCAAAGGCTTAAATACACGTATCAAAATGGGGGTACATTTTTCGTCATTTCAGCCGCCCCACACTCAAAAGCCGTCCCCCACCTGTTGTCAGCTAAGATATGTTTTCTCTCCTGTACGTAACAATACAAATTAGTAATGCGCTCAGTACAATACCTACTGAGGGTCCTGGTCCATTCCAGCTCATCAAAAGTAAACGAATATTTTTTTTTTTTAAAAGGGGCCTCACAAAATAAAGTGGCCGAAATCCGTAGTTTTTCATATCCAGGGGTATTTTTTTGGGGGTGGGGGGCCTCTCCCAGGGGCATGCCCCCCTTTCTGAAGGTCTGGCTGCGCCCAAGTATACTCCACCTTAAAGTTGAAGTCCCTCATTCCTAAATAATTCCTGAAAAAGTCGGGAGACTTGTTCACGTTCCTTAACCTTTGGCAGCAATCTGTGGTCCGTCTTCTTAGAAGTTTGTCAATCGATCTCAATAATGGCATCCATCCATCTCCTCTTCTCCCGCACGAATAATTCCCAGTAACACAACACAAAGTACGACAGAGCAATGTAAAAACCGAAAGCGGTACTCACCATTCTCGGCGTGTAGCAGAGCGGATGTATTCCATGACGATTCAAGATAGATTTCCGAGACTTCACTCCTCCCACCAGTCATTACAATTATCACCAGGCCGAGGCGCTGACAAATATACATTTTTGGCTCACGATAACAACAAAAAAGTTCAACCACGCCTCTCCAGTCCTCTGCCCAAATCGTCACTTTTTACTGATCAGCCACCACGAATTCCCACCCACTCCACGAACTACGAAATAATCAACAGTCTTGAAGTTCGGAATCTACTCGGAACTTGAACACAAATATGTTCAGCTATTGTTGAAAACCAAACTGAACCGCCAACACCTATCACAAACGACGTAATTTCGCGCACTTCCTAACACGTCGGACACGTCCGAACGACACCGCCTCCTAACACGTCCAACACAAACGCAAAAAAGCACCGCGACTGGCGCCAAAGCAGTATAAGAGAGGTAGTCATCCGGGATTTTAGCGCCCCAATCGCACAACATTAGCGTGACGTCACTGGTGCTGTGGTCCGACTCGGCTGTCCCCGCACGCGGCTCGGTGCGGTGCGAATATTTCGAACGGGATACGGATAGTTGCGCCTAAGATACGATCCTATTTAAGATTAAGTTCACCGCGGATAATTACCCCTTTCTTAATTCATGCTGAGGGGGAGACGGTCATACGCTGCCCCGGTATGTGTGATGGGCGACTGGCGAGACGGCCATACACTGCACCGGTCCGGCTGAGGGGAGGGAGACGGGCTGCCCCGGTCTGGCTGAGGGGCGAGACGACCATACGCTGCACTGGTCCGGCTGAGGGGCGAGACGGCCACAAGCTGCCCCGGTCTGGCTGAGGGACGAGACGGCCATATGCTGCACTGGTCCGGCTGACGGGTGAGACGGCCGTACGCTGTCCCGGTCCGGCTGATGAGCGAGACGGCCGTTCGCTGCCCCGGTCTGGCTGAGGGATGAGACGGCCATACGCTACCCCGGTCTGGCTGAGGGGCGAGACAGGCATACGCTGCACCGGTCCGGCTGAGGGCGAGACGGCCACACGCTGCCCCGGTCTGGCTGAGGGTTGAGACAGCCGTACGCTACCCCGGTCCGGCTGATGGGCGAGACGGCCGTTCGCTACCCCGGTCTCCGACTGAGGGATGAGACGGCCATACCCTCTCTCAGCCCCAGCCCGGCTGAGGGAGTAGACGGCCATACGCTGCACCGGTCCGGCTGAGGGGCGAGACGGCCACAAGCTGCCCCGGTCTGGCTGAGGGACGAGACGGCCATATGCTGCACTGGTCTGGCTGAGGGGCGAGACGGACATACGCTGTCCCGGCCCGGCTGAGGGGCGAGACGGCCGTACGCTGCCCCGGTCCCGCTGAGGGAGAAGACGGCCATATGCTGCACCGGTCCGGCTGAGGTGTGACACGGCCATACGCTGCCCTGGTCTGGCTGAGGGGTGAGACGGCCATACGTTGTACCTGGAAATGTTTGCAAATGGCATTGTTTTGGCTTAATGTTCAAGATATGATAAAAAAACTTTAAAAAATCGACTTGCAACATAACTTACTTATCTAACGGCGATGACTTCAAATTGCCGCTCTCGTCAACACCCGTCAAAAGACCGCAAAACGCTCGAAAGCGCAGCTGCGGCGACGGGGCTGGCAACGACTGGACCGGAGCACCAGTGACGTCACAGCTAATGCTGAGCCGCTCGGCAGCCGATACATAGGGACTGGCGCCTTGGGTTAATTATAGTTATCTTGCCTTGGGCTCTCGAAGTTTACCGCGTCGCGTCCTCGCCAACCAATCAACGGGCGGCGTTGAACTGCGCAGCAAGCTATGCCCCCGGGGCATGAAGGGGAGGGGATTGAATTGAACAGCGCGCGCCTGCCGGCAGCACAACAAAGTGGGTCAGCTGATATGATTTTCCAATTCCGGAGATGTCTAAATAAAAGGTTGAGTGATCCAAATTGGATGCATATGCAAGAGTAAAATAAATAAGAAAATAAATAAAACCAAAGAATAATAATAATAATAATAATAATAATAATAATAATAATAAAAATAATCATCATCATCATAATAATAATGCGGACCGCACACTGCGTCATTCGGCGCGCGATATATTGCGGAATAAAGGTGGTCCGGACGAGCTTTGTCTATGCTTAAAGGGACACTGCCTATCTCAGGGGCACAACCACGTCCAAAAAAGTGGTACGGACAAATTTGCGTTGGGGGCGCCATCGCTCAAGGGGGGCGTCATCGCCAAAAAAACTCGCAATATCACAAATGTGTCATTTGGTTAGATGTAGTGTATGTATGTACCTGTAATCTACTGTAGTACTGAAAAATAATGCCTTCATCCCCATAATCAATATGAGACCACTGGCGGATCCAGCCACTCCCCGTGAATGGCGGGGGAGGGCATCTTTTTGTGGCAAAAAAAGTGCCCCAATTGTTTCCCTCCACGGATTTAGGCCAGTCACCTTATTTTGGTGTTCGAGCTTAAGAAATTAACTTTTAAAAACACAAAACGCGATATTCCGTAGCATATTATACATATATAAGTCATAATAATAACGTTTATCTAATACCATAGGGGTACCCAACGGGTGGGGGGGGGGGTCAAACGGGGCAATTGCCCCCCCCCCCCCCATTGAAGGTCCGTCGTTCCCCCTGCGGTCGAAAAAAAATATTTAAAAAAATGTTGAGAAAAAATGCTGAAAATATGCCCCTCTAACAATACAGAGGGCCAAATGCCGGGATTTTTTTTTGTGGGGGTACTTTATGCCCCTCCTGATAAAAATTGAGAGAATCCTGGAGAGAATCCTGGGTACGCTACTGTCTCATACCAACTCGCAGGGGCGTCGCCGATATTTTTTAGTAGGGGGTCAGCTGAAATGGGGGAAAAAATAACCCCCATGCAGGGGCCCGGGAACGATTTTAAAGTTGGGGGGGGGGGGCGAAACCAAATATTTTGTTTTGGCAATCTTCTCACTTCTAATCTTGGTGCACCTTTTCGATGTCAAATTTTGTTCATTGGAAAACCGAAAACACGATTCGAAAGCTCATCAAAAATAACTTTGAAACTATTTCTACATTTTTGGGTTCAGGTCAATAATGAGGTCACCAGAGGTCATCAAAGGTCAGAGGTCACACAGGTGGTTCCGTGTGTGGCTTTCCGGTCGCACTCAATCTGTTAGAACTTAGAGGCGGAACAGGTGTCGAACTGCCGGTAACCCATGGTGTGGTGCAGGGATCGATCTTGGGCCCAATTTACTAATGACTTGTCACAACATATGCCGCACGGAAAGATGGTACTGTACGCCGATGACGCCCAGTTTCTGGATTCCGACTCGCCAGGAAACCTCCCAGAATTGAAACGGCGCGTTGAGGAAAATTTGTCGATTGCATTGCTTTGGTTCACCAAAAACAGATTGAAGGTAAACCCTACGAAAACTGACCTACTTGTTCTAAAATCCCCGTGCCAAAACATGGACTTTAAAGGGAAATAATGACCTTTTGATTTCGTTAGCAACAATTTCTTAGGCTACCGTTATGGTTTTCATTTTATTTTTTTATTTAAGAATTAAATAAAATTATTCCCAAATTCAAAGTTGTAAGTTTGGAGAAAAAAATACAAAACAAGTACCTTGTGTACTTCATGAAGGTCATTGACAAATTCGTCCTTCCCTATCATTGTTTACATCGAGTGCGGCATTTTTGGAGGCTCTGTGACGTTTCCGATCAAACTGATCCGTGAAGCAATCCGTGAAGCATCCGTGATGCATGACTGACTATCAGTATAAGTAATGAATAACAACAACATGCAAACTATACCAACTCGAATGAAATAAGGGCGGAATTATTTGAACCCCAGGCAAACAAGTATTCGCAAAGCACTTGGCACTGCGCCACAATAGCAAAAGGCGAGGGAAATGCATATTGGATACAATATTATTACGTCATAAGTTTCTGAAGTGTTAACTACTATGAAATATAGTGATAAAATACCTTTAATAATGATTAACAAGAAAATTCAAACTTCAAAAATAAAAAATAAATTAGCTTTCAACTCAAAATCAGATATATTTTGCAATGCTACACAAGAATGGCACCAGTGGCGTCATTAACGAAACCTGCTACGGGACTTGGGTATACTAATCAGGAACAACTCGCCACAAATGGTTAAGTGCGCCGAGAAGCATGACAATGACTTTGTAAACAAATCGCCGACGCTAAATAGGTCGCCGTCGATGTGCATCGATGAGCTTCCGATTTAATTGCCAGTTTTGTGTTATTGTTTGTTAGTTTTTTGGGGAAAATTATTATTTTTCATGATAATATAAAGCATAGTGTTATATACAGCCACAGACAAATTATTCAAAACTCCTAATGTTGAAAACAAATGAATCGATTTTCAAAAATTGAGGGTCGCAACCACTAACTATGCCGCCGTTGATGTGCATCCACGAGCTTCCGATTTTATTGCCACTTTTTCCAATCGCTGTTAGTTTTAGAAGATCGCCTGGCATACAATCACAACAAGCAGAACGCACAATACATTTTCCACCCCATTGCGTAAAAAAGCAATACGGGAAAAGCCCGCAGTTTGATGAGGACCAAACGTACTTGCAAGTACCGATCGTTAAAAGTGTGGAACGCTTATCAACTATAACTTGAAAAATATTTCGGTAGGAAAGTTTTCATGCAAAATGTGATGAATTTACAATATATTTTGGTCTCGTCTGGCGATTTCAAGTGCTAACTCCATTTTTGTGGGAAAATGTCATTACTTCCCTTTAACTTTACGATACAATTCGGAAATTCTGAAATCATTCCCGTGCAGTCGGTGAAGATTCTGGGTGTCAACCTCGACTCATGCCTGACGTGGGAACAGCACATAGCCGCCATCACCCGACGCTGTTACTGTGTTTTGATCGGGCTCGCCAGAATGCAGCGTCGCGTGCCGCGTGAAACGAAGCGACTGCTGGTGGAGGCGCTTGTGTTTCCTCATTTGCAGTACTGCATGTGTGTATGGGGAGGCTGTACTCAAACCTCCAACGAACGAGAGAAAAAAAACGATCGAAAGCTCTTGAAATATTCAATCAAAACGGTCATCAAATTTTATCTCAGTTTAATGGTTTGGGCTCCAGAGGTCATCAAATGTCAAAAGGGCTATTTTTTGGCAAAACGTTTGCAAATAACTTTTTACCTAATCGCACGCGTTGACGATACAGTAATAATTTTGACATCATGTTCGTCTCCTCAAAGCTCTTCGAATCACATTTAGTTGGCCCAATTTAGGTCAACTTAGAACTTTGACCTCGGGTCAAGGTCAAGTGACGACCCAAGTAGGTCATGTTGCATATTGAGAGACGTGTCTCGACGAGACAAACACATATATGCCGGTTTCACTTCTTAATCTTCAATCTATCGAGAGTTATTGACACAAAAAGTGTTGGTGACCTAAGCTGACCTGGGCTGACCCTGTAGGGGTCACTGGACAGAAATTGAACCTGGATAATCAATAACAGCCTATGATAACATGATCCAGAAGGAATTTGACTGATATCATGCGCATCCTCGGAATAGGAAACATTTTAATATTTCCCCATTGACTTATAATGGGAGGTCACGAAATTGACCCGACCGGCGACCTTAGGTCACCGATATTCAAAATCTTATATATTCGAATTGTAGGTACCTATGACCTTATGAAATCCTGTAAGTTTGAAACCGCTCGATCAAAAACTGTGGCTGTGGTACGACCGCAAACTTATTTGGAGGTGTGGTCACGTGACCTGACCTGAGATGACCCGAGGTCAAGAATTGCACACAATGTGGGTAATTGATGCCCGAACAGGTGTGCCAAAAACGGCGGCTGAAACGGCGGCGCTGTGCGCCGTGTGCCGTTTTTGAAACGGTGGCGCTGTGCGCCGTGCGCCGTTTTTGAAACGGCAAAAACGGCGCGCCGCCGTTTTTTCGCTATCCTCGAAAAACATTAGGGGGCGTCTAAACGCCCCGCCCCCGGCACGGCGCGGGCTAACATAAAAATAAAAAAATATGAAAAATTGGGGGTCGTGCCACCCCCGTTTCCTATTCCTACTATGAACCGTATGCCTTTGTAAACCCGCCTGTCGTCTGATAAAATACTCGTACCTGACGCCTGCCGTTTTTTTTCTTGAAGAAGCTCACCAGTGTGGGCTGCACCGACCGTGTCATCACCGTATCATCACGGTAACCTACGACATTTACGATAAATCTTGCTTGCAATTGCCGCCCCGTCGGCAGAGACAGCGAGGACAGCTAGAGGGCCGCACACCAGTTTGACCACATCCGTAACGTTGACGTGGGATAAACTTATTAACAAAATGCAGCAGATGTTTATCGCCGTCAGTGCAGCAGCGGATCCAGAACGGGAGTTTGGGGGACAAAATTCCAAAAAGTCTCACATAATTCTGAAAACTCATCGGATTTCGCTTGCTTGTGCATTGATAGCTGAATTAAAACAAACTTTCCTTAGTAAAATTTGCTTAGATTTGCTTCTATATCAGGAAATGTGTCAATTTTGCGCCGATTTCAGGCGTTTTTCTTCTTCTTTTGAGCGGGGGGCTGCCCATTTTGCCCAACCGTAGATTCGCCACTGCGACAGTGCGTCATTTTAACGACGACGCGCCAAGCAGACAACTGCCAGGAAATGTACTGCTACCAAAGCTTTCCATTATATCTCATAGAACATTTAATGGAAAAAGGAAAAGAAAGGTATACGATACTGCTATAAAGGTAAAGCTATATAATAATAATACTTATGACATGCTATAAAAGAAAACGACAAAAAATGAAAGTGACGTATGAAAGTGACGTAGCTTTCATATTTTATATAACTTTTTGTGAAGAAAATTGAAAGAGCTCATTTTAGGGAAACTTCTGCTCGCCAAAGTTGGGGGCGCCGCCCCCCCCCCCCGGCCAAGATGTGTGTGTGTGTGTGTGGGGGGGGGGGGGGGGGCAAGCGCCCCCGCTGCCCCCCTGTTCCCGGGCCCCTGCCCCCATTTTTGTCTGCGTGTATTTAATCCTTGCGTTCGCGTCGCCTATTTCGGAACTCGGCAGACTAGCTAGCTAAACATGTAGCCCGCTTGAAAGTAAATATTTTATGAAGGAATTGGACCCTGGACCAGCAATTACCGCCAAGGAGAGAGAGCCTCTGACGGACACTTAATGGAATTCATTTTCCCATTTTCTAAATTTGTATAAGCAATTGCGAAACTTGTCATGCCTCGAAGCGGTGCGAAATTTTCCGGTTTTTGACTGTGGATAGCTGGATTTTGACTGCTGCAAAGTCAATTTTTACGATTTTACAATAGATTGGGAACGCGCCGGGGGAGGGGGGGGGGGGAGGGGGACATACGTATTGCGGCTGCCCCAAAACACTCGTACATTGGTATGATGTATGTATTTGGTACATCATACCAAATGCCAAATGTGGCTGACTACGAGGGGGCGGGGACCATCAGCCGGCCCCCGTGAAATGTCGTTCGGCGGCGGCGAGGCTGGCGGCGGCAGAGCGTGGGCAGAGGGGTAGGGGGGACGGCGGTAGGGGTAGGGGTAGGGGCAGTGGGTGGGGTGGGGGGCAGGTCTGGGGGACGGCGGTCGGCGGGCTGCCGGAGGGTCCGACGGGGGCGTCTCGGCGGGATGGGGGGGGGGTCACCACGGCGGCGTCAACGCGTGCGACCGTGGCCGCACCACATCCGCCAGTGGCCAGTGGGTGGCGGACGGGGCGGAGGCCGCCCCGTCCGTCGGCAGTCCCGTGGCAGACGACACGATGTTCCGGTTTGAACATCGTGTCGCCTGCCTCGGCGACAGCCACGCCCGGCGGCTGGCGGAGGTGGAGCGGCCAACGGCGCTGGCGTTTGGCCGTCTCCAGGTCGGCACCACGGCCAACTTCGCTGGTGCTAAGGGTGGTCTTGGTGCCGACCTGGAGACGGACCTACGCTGGCTGCACAGCGCTGCCGTCGCTGTGGTGGCCTCCCGTTCTCGGCTGGGCGCAGCCGTCGTGTCCTTCGGCGGCAACGCTTTGCTGCGGCGTGGGCACGGCCACCGGCAACTCCTGGTGGAGGACCCGGCGGTCGTGCAGCGCGCCTGCGTCGAAGGTGTCGGAAAGGTGCTGGACGTCCTGGCACTGGACCGGCCCTCTCGTCGATGTATGCGGACCTGGCTCACCAGCTGGGTGTCGCATATATCGACGTAGAGGCCCTCCTGTCTTGCGCCTCGTCTGCCAGCGGCTGCGCGGGACCCACTGATGCGCCCGCGGAGGAGCCCGCGGAGGAGGCGCCGATGGACGAGGATGATGTCGCCCTGCGCGACAGCGACTAGGGTGGGCAGGAGCCTCAGGCGGTGAGCCCGCTGCACCGCCGGGGCTCCCGAGGACGACGTGCGTGGCGGCCCCCCACAGGGTCAGGGCCGGTGAGGGGGAGTACGCCCGGGTCCCCCTGCCGGCCGAGGTCTATTTGGACGACCTGGTCTCCCTCTCGACAGATAGCTTCCTGGCTATCTGGAGAGAGGTGGACCAGGTGCTGCTGACGTGGCGCAGCTACCAGCCAGTATGAGCTGGTAGCTGTGCAGCGGGCTCGCCAGGCCGGAGAGTAGTGATGAGTAGTAGTACTATGAATAGTATCTTCATCGGTTTAAATTTGAACCCTGTCTACGGGTCCTTCATGGCGGGACTGTCCACAGCGCTGTTCGTCTGGGACCAGGACGACCTGGAGCTGCTGCGGACGGCCAGGAGGGCTGAGCTCCACGCGCATGGCTGCCCCACCACGGACGAAGAGGTGGACCGGGACCTCGGCCGCACGAGCTCGCCCGCCACTGCCGCATCCGTCCCGTGGAGGACATCCAGGCGTCCGTGGTCCACCTCCTCGTCCAACTCACCGGACCTGCCGGCCGAGACGCCATGGGGGTGGAGCTGCTGCGTCCCTCCATGGGACGCATCTGGGAAGAGCAGCAGCGCCACCTCCCGTGTCTCCAGGACCCGCCGGGCGTCCCACTCTACAAGCAGACAGGGTCTGTCACCAGGCACCAGTCACCCTCCCGGTGTTGCGGTACGCCAGGGGCACCACCAGCCTGCAGTCGTTCCACCTCCACCAGGCTCGGTTCATCCCCGGTACGAAAAGGTTCCTGCCTTACCATATGTAAAGGTTTGCTGATGTACTGCTATATTCTACTACTTGTATGTTACCACTGTTCTGACACTGCTATTCGTGTACACAATATGAATAACCATTATACATAACCATGGACATCTTTTTGTTATAAGATTGTAACTGCATTGCAGTGCGCTTCATCATACGTGACAATGGAGACTGTGGGGTAATACTGTTTGTGTCTCAAGTGTGCAGACTATGATGCTTGCATTATAATGCATTCTTTGAATCACTGCTAAGCCTGAGCCGGCCTTACAGTTGCCCGACAAGCCCGACACAGCTGGTCTGGCGCGCAACAGGCGGAGCAAGGTGCGGCGACTGTGAGCTTGCACAAAACATTGAGATGACAGAAGCAGTTGAACCTTTCATTTCCTCAGATGGGTGTCCTCGTGAATTACGTAATCCTGGTAACAATTGTTACCTGAATGTATGTCTCCAGATGCCTCCCTTATGTCGTATTGTATTTGACCTAAGCAAAGCCTCATTTCAGATGTGTTACAGGAAATGATGAGTTGTTACATGGATGAAGGCGTTTTCGATTCCACTGGTATTAAAGCCGCGTTGGCTGCGGAACATACGTTGTTTGACAATGATGAACAACAGGACGCCTCCGAAGCTCTTAACTATATTCTGAACAAGCTAGAGTCTATAGGTGGCGACATAAGCGAAATCCAAATAAGACTTCAAACACATTAACTTGCAACGAGTGCGACTAGATAGTATTAAAGGAAATAGTTCACCTTCGGAAATTTTTCAGAACACGATTGTATTATATATTATTTAATACAGTTTATTTTTGTCTTTTTAAAAATGGTCCTACATCGCGCCAATTCAGGACAGAAGGTTGTAAATTATTGATTGTATGGTGTGCGTTATTGGTCTGCGCATGCTCCATGGCAGTGCTGGCACTTTCAGACGGTACGGTACATCATATATGCGCCGTATTCCTTCGCCAAAAAGTCAAATATCTTCGGCTGGAGAGTCTTTTCAGCCAAGAAAAGTTCCAGATAAGGATTTCTCTCAACACGGGCTACAAAACTGCTATTTCAGTTCAAAACCCATGTTGAAGGTGAACTATTTCCTTTAAGACGCAAGACATATTTCAGTGTACAGTTCCTTGTCATCATGATTGCCACCTTACTGACGCTGTCGCTGATACAGAAGAACTCTTAAAGGGATTATACGGGTTTCCGTCCTGAAAGTAAATGCACTCTTTTGCAGTTGTATGAGCTTTAAACACGTTTAAGACATATAACAGGGACCTCAATGCTCATTTAGTCCATTATTTCAGAAATTATCAGCGTTAAAACTTGGGCGTTTTTCGAGACTAGTATCAGCTAACGAGTACTTGATCGGCATTACTGTCCACCACTTTTATCTTAAGATCAATTTTAGAGTTTTGAATTATCTGCAAGTCCTACACTGGATCACAAAATTATTATGCAATTCAAAACTGACGGGACTTTGTATTACTACACACTGCTCGTTGAGGTTTTTGTGGTTTTCTTTTCTCTGGCCTTTAGCGTTGAGAATTTGGTGGTGGCGCATTAATTTTTTGGCATGAAAATTCATGAAAAATATTGAATTTTATGGGAAAACTAGGTAACTGCTGCTGTCGTTGGAGCAAAACAAGTTTATTTTCTTTCAAATATTGCTTATTTTACCGGAAATATGCCATACGTGAGGTGTTTTTATTAGCATAAAAGTGATGACTGGCTCTGCCTCAGCCGGTCCTGCAGAAAATACGCGGTGGCATCACCGCTCACTTTGGAATGTCCTTACGTGCAGAAGAGGTCATTTCCAGAAAAATGTGGCTACCGTGGGACTTCTACCACCTTTATAAGTACGTTTTACTATGTAACTCAATTATTCTGGGAAAAACCCGTATAATCCCTTTAAGTGATTGGAAATGCGCTGATTGTGGACAGGTTGGGATAGGCGTTAACAACGAATCCATTGTAAGGCTGCCGGATGTTTTCATTGTGAACGCACAGCGGATGGAATATAGAAGAACTGGGCGCAAATTATTGGGGAGGCGGCCGCCCCCGCCGCCCTCCCCTTGGATACGTGCCTGATAAGAAGCTAAACATGTTATTCATTCAATTCACCGTTACAACGGACCGAAGACGATGGCAATGGCTTCATTATGACGATGGCCACCGATGTGACGCCGCGAAGCGGCGTGAAAATGTCAATTTTAAGTTGTGGAAAATAAATTTTAATTTTGGAACCAGACCGTGAGTGGAGCCAAGCCTCAGATAACCCCTATTTCTGATTGCCTATCCCGGTATGATGAAAAACATTGAAATTAAGATAATTTTTCAGATACATATTCCTCGGATAGTAAATCACGATGACCGGTGGCAGTCAGCGCTCAATAGTACATATGATAATAACAAATGTATACATATGCACCGAACGGTAACAAACAACTGATAATTCATTGCAAATGGTTTGAAAGCAGCAAGAGGCAGAACGACTTTTCCGCACATAAATGGTCCCTGCGGATCTGGAGGAGCCTGGTGGGAGATGGCTTGGGGAGATGGTACTGGCCTGGTCCCACTATTAGCTTTTCGGTCCAGCAAGTTGGGCACCGCTGGAGCAGCTTCCGGGTGCCGATGTCCGCGTCTTTGCGTTCGCGTCGCTTTTTTTCGGAACTCGGCAGACTAGTAAACATGTAGCCCGCTTGAAAGTTAATATTGTATGAAGGGAGTGGGCCCTGGGAACCGCCTATTAGGCCTATTAGGTACCGCCAAGAAGAGACTCTGTTAGACACTTAATGAATAAATGTTCCCATTTTCCAAATTTGTATAAGCAATTTCGTATTTTGTGTCATGCTGCGAAGCGGCGCGAAATTTTCAAGTTTTTCACTGTGGACAGCTGGATTTCAACTGCTGCAAAGGCAATTTTTACAAATGTACGTCCGACCGTTTTTTTTTGGGGGGGGGGACCAAATCATAGTTTCATGACCTTGGGGAGGGGGGCATGGCCCCTTCCCCCCCCCTGGAACCGCCCCTGGGGAACAGTGAGGACGTGGGACGGGGAGGGGAAGTCCCAGGCAGAGTACTTATACCAATGAGTAGGTTCCAGGGATACTTATACCTATCAGGTCCCAGGTGCGTCACCACCGGGGGTGGGGGTGGAGGGGGGACCGGACCTCCAGAATCGCTACGGCCTCGCTCCGCCCCCTAGATTTGTGGATTTTAACATTAGTCCACATGGGAGTGGGGGGCCAAACACCTGACTGCCCCCAAAACAAAACACCTGGTCGGCCCCCACTCAAAATTTTGTGGTGACACCCCCGGGAAGTCCTGTTGGGAAGTGGTGTCGAAAAGGCAACGAAGTTCAGATACGGATGCAGTCTCATCAAATCAAACTTCACCGAACAAGAGAACAAGATCAGAATAGTAATATGCGATGTTTTGTATCGTTTGCTCCTATTATAACGGGGATATAGTTCCTGACTGGTGAAAAATAGCCGCCCGCCAGCTGGGCGCGTTCAGGTGGGACACCAGCCGTCGACCGGTTAAATGCAATAACCAGCCCATCACGCATAACATTAGCATCGCAGTAAATGTACAGGCACCAACGGACAAAGATTAGTTAAATATACAATACTAAACGTTTCCGGATTAAAATAGCTTCATAAAAGGACATGCGAAGAAGTCATTTTGTAATTGTCTCGGAGGTGCTTGAAGGGGGCGCCACCTGGACGTGCTGGGACGCTGGTCAGCGCCATCTTCCGATACCTGTGACCGTCACACCAGGCAGGACGGTAGCCTGTATTGTGCCCAGGTGCCGCACAGAGCTGGGCCGCCGGAGCTTCCTCAGGCTCAGCCGTGCACCACAGCTTGGTATAACCAGCTGTCTCCAGGCCACCTGACGCCGCCGCTCCAGGTCCCGCTCAGAGCTGGGCCGCCGGAGCTTCCTCAGGCTCAGCCGTGCACCACAGCTTGGTATAACCAGCTGTCTCCGGGCCACCTGACGCCACCGCTCCAGGTGCCGCACAGAGCTGGACCGCCGGAGCTTCCTCACGCTCAGCCGTGCACCACAGCTTGGTATAACGAGCTGTCTCCGGGCCACCTGACGCCGCCGCTCCAGGTGCCGCTCAGAGCTGGGCCGCCGGAGCTTCCTCAGGCTCAGCCGTGCACCACAGCTTGGTATAACCAGCTGTCTCCGGGCCGCCTGACGCCGCCGCTCCCAGTGGCCAGTGCACGTGTTCTCTGACCGCTGGAGGCGCCACCTGTGTCGGAGCCTGGGCTTATCAAAATGCTGGTTAACTTGCCAAGCAGTATTTTAACTGAAAGTTTTGGAACTGGACTTTACTTGGACTTGGAACTTTGCTGCTGTCACTTGCCAGTAGTGTTCAAGTCACGAATCATGATGTTCATGTGTGTGATAGACGTGTTTTGGGAGTGTGCGCTCTGGTCCACCATTTAGATAAGTGATTCTCAAACAGGGGGTAATTAACCCACTTGTGGTAATAGAGACTACGGGTGGGGGTAATGACGATCTAGTAGCTAAGTTAGTTAAACAAATAGTCAGAATGTTTTTGAATGGATGGATTTCAATGCCGTACAAGAATGCCGTACTTGTTCCAATGGACCAATTCCGTGCTTGGACTGCCCCAGGGGGGTGTACTCCGCTCCTTCAACATTGGTAAAAAGTGTGACAACCGCGAGCAACTTCTAGCATCTTGGCCGTGTTTATCGGATCTGCTCATAAACTATATTTGGCTATCAGCTAGTATTGACCAATCAGTCTTGAACAAGCTCGATGGTGATTGGTCAGGTTGTGATGACGTGAAGGCGGGGGAGAATCATTTGTTTACATTTCAACGGGTTCGCCATATTGGTTCGCTGGAAATGTACGGGCGTGTGTGCGTATGCATTTTATGCATTTACTTAGTTTTATGAAGCGTAAGACAATATTTAAAGGTGTATATGAAAGTTGAAATAATAATTGTATCGGTCGACATAGCAGTATTTTCCCAGAATACTTCATAAGCTAAAAATTTACACCCAAATATGTGCGTTCTTTGCTAAGGAGTGAGGACATCTGCGAACATTATCGACATAAGAGGCTGTAGGAGTAGGTTAGCTATATTTTGGCATTTTTCAAAGACGTAACCCCATAGATTGTGTCACCTTATATACACAGAGGCATAGAGGCATAAGATTAGATATTATATATATATATATATAAGATTAGACATTAGATTAGAGGCATAAGATCCATACCAATTTGACAGGTTTTGAGACACCATTCTGAGTAGTACACCATTCTGAGACACCATTCTGAGTAAGTTTTGAGACACCATTCTGAGTAGTACCAGTGGCATGGATCGTATTTTCGGATGGAGGGGCAAGGAAACCCAGGGGGGGGGGGGGGGGGGGGCTCGGCAAAAAGGCCCCCTCCCACGGCCAAAGTCCCCCCAAAACAAAAACAAAAAATGCCGCGAATTGTATCTCCTCGGATTTAGGCCACTATATTTTGCAGGGCCTCTAAATGTTCGAAAAACTAATGTTACTGGTCCTGTGCTGTGGACCTGTGGCTTGCACTAATGAACACAAATTGCCAAGTGTCTATAGTAATGACTATACTATAAATGATAATAATGTGACTTATGAGTTACAGGACATAGCAAGGTGCCCTTTTGCGCCGTCGGGGGTGCAGCAACGACTGACATGCCAAAAAAGTTGATCAAGATCAAGATTCAGATCCTATACCATTTCATAAATTTCCCAAAGATTCAGCTATAAGAAAAGTCTAGGGGCGCTAGGGAGTCCCAAGCCCCCCTCCCCCTGAGCCCGGGGGCCGGGTCGCGCCCATGTCGCGTTCGCCAAGCGCGCGTAGGGCGCAACTTTTTGTATGTGGCCGAAATTTTGGATCCGCGCCCCCCTGGCCGAAATCTGGGATCCGCGCCTGTACTATGTCACGAGAAGGAATAACAATGCCAAACAAATACAATATATTTGATGAGGCTTTATGTCTCCCTAGGCAATTCATTGCGATACATTCACATTTTCCGCGCCGGGTAATGGCATCAAAATACACTTATCATCGTTTCGAGCGGCGGTCGGCCGGGGCGGCCGTACCTAATAGAGGTGCCACTTTTCTACCCGCTTACCCACGAGACGTGGGTAGTTACTACCCACGTGGGTAGCTGTGGGTAGCACAATCAATCATTTGGCTGAAGTGGGTAGTTGGCGGGTAGCGGAATTTTCAACTTTTCAAAAAAGGAAAGTTTTAACCCGTATTTCAGTGACTGCGCTTTCATTTCAGCAATATCATTCAAGTTTATTGCATGAATTTGCATAATTTAAAGGTTTTTGCTTTCATTTTATTCAATCCCAAAATAGTGCAATTTATGTTGAGGGTAGTTGTAGGTAGTTGACAGCTTATTTGAGCACGTGGGTAGTGGTGGGTATCTGAACAGTGTTTGCGGCGCGGCGCGGTAGTCACAGGCCTGAAAAGTGGCAGCTCTAGTACTTAATCGTTGAACTTTGCGCATATATAACAGCAAGTATTGGTCTGATTGCATTTTTTAGCGGTATCCGGCAGAGCGGTTGATTTGTGACAGATTACATAATCTAAGTTTTGCAATCGACCGGTAAACAAAGAAACTAAGCGCGATCTAAGCTTCAGGCACGCGAACACTAATATTGTGTACGGCGGCCGGCCGGCCGCGTCCCCCGCCTTCTACGTCACAGCGACTCCGGGGTCGCGGCTACTAAATTAGTGTTTGTCACCACTTTTTCGGCCGGAGTGTTCTACCTGGTTTATACAGCCTTGGACTGCCCATTCACCCATCGGCAGTCCAAGTACGGCATTTGGTAACACTGGGAAGAGCCCAGTGTTACCAAATGCCGTGAATGGGCAGTCCAAGTACGGCACGCCCCAAGTACGCATCTACGGCATGCCCCCGCCCTCTGACGTCACCTGACCTTGAGTGCGACCGCTGCCACCGGACACAGGTCATCCCAGTCAGGGGCAAGTTGATTGATATTAGTTGATTCGTTACATGATGGACGATGGCAGTGGCGGATCCAAGGGGGGGGGGGGCGTAGGGGCTGAAGCCCCCTGTCTTAGAAAACGGCGCCCTCAGGCACCGCGGCGCCGCGACGCCGTTCTTGCAAAGGATTTGCCGGCGCCGAACGTGCCGTAGCGTTCTTGGGAGGCCGCCAGGGCGCCCTTGTGTCTACCGACAGCGTCGTAGCACTCTTGAAAGGCATCCATGCACACTGGCGGATCCAGGAGGGGCCAATCCGGCCATGCCCCCCCAAAAAGCCTGGAAAGGGGGGCCAACATGCCTTTTGCCCCCCCCCAAAAAAAATATATATATATAAATAACTGTAATATGAGCCTCAACGCATATAAAAAAAAACAATAAAATTCCGTGTTCTGTGAAATTTTAAGAAAAAAATGAACACGTTCATAAATAATGATTTCGTCGTCGACGAAGGAATAACTAGACCCACGACCAAGGGCGGATCCAGGGAGGGGGCGAACGGGGCCATGGCCCCCCCCCCCAAGCCTGTTTAAGGGGGGGGGGCAAACTATGTTTTGCCCCCCCCCCCCCAAGACGTGAAATTTAATGCATGCTATATTTGCGTTTTTAGAACGGTACTGGGCATCCCAAAATTGCAGCAGTCAAAATCAAGCTAGCCTCAGTCAAAAACTGAAAAATTTCGCGCCGCTTCGCGGCATGACACAAGTTTCGCAATTGCATATACAAATTTGGAAAATTAATTCCATTAAGTGCCTTGCAGAGGCTCTCCTTGGCGGTAATTGCTGGCCCCAGGGCCAACTCTCTTCATAAAATATTATCTTTAAAGCGGGCTACATGTTTAGCTTGTCTGCCGAGTTCCGAAAAAGGCGACGCGAACGCAAAGACGCGGACTTCGGCAACCGGAAGCTGTTCCAGCGGTGCCCAACTTGTTGGCCCGAAGAGCTAATAGTGGGGACCAGGCCAGGACTATCTCCCCAAGCCATCTCCCCCAGGCTCCTACAGATCCACAGGGACCATTTATGCGCGGAAATGTCGGTCTGCCTCTTGCTACTTTGAAACCATTTGCACCGTTACCAGTTGTTTGTTACAGTTCGGTACATAGGTATGTATACAGACTACAGTTATTATTATCATATGTACTATTGAGCGCAGACTGCCACCGGCCATCGTGATTTACTATCCGAGGCTAATGTATATGAAAAACTACCTTCATTTCAACATTTTGCATCATACCGAGATGTGCAACCAGGAAAAGGGGTTACCTGAGGCTTGGCTCCACTCACGGTCTGGTTCCAATATTAAAAATGCGTTTTCCACGACCTATAATTAAAATGTTCACGCCGCTTCGCGGCGTCACATCAGTGGCCATCGTCATAACGAAGCCATCGTCATCGTCTTCGTTTCGTCGTAACGCTGAATTGAATGAATAACACTTTTAGCTTATTATCCTCTACAAGGCTAAGAAGCTAAAAATGCCTATGTTTCTGGGTTTTATCAGGCAAACCCGAGCCAAAAAAAAATCGCGCCGCTTCGCGGCGCTAAATAACAAGTACCTACTATAACATGCAAATCCACATTAGAAATGTTGCAAAGGCTTAAATACACGCATAACAAATTGGAGTATATTTTTTTTTCGTCATTTCAGCCGACCCCCCCACTCAAAAATTATCGGCGACGCCCCTGGGTACAGCTGACAATTGACATAGTTTTTTATCAGTGTAAGGCAATGTCGGAACAATACAAACTGCAAGCTGACATCTTTCCTTTTTCGATATCCCAAAAGGTCGAAAACCTAAACAAAAAATGGGGAAAAAAATCGAAATCGTGTGGTTGCAAAATAAAGTGGCCCAAATCCGGGAAGAAATTCGAAATTGGGGGTAGGTAAGGTCCGCTAAAAAAACGGTTTGGCCCCCCCCCCCCAAAAAAAAACGGCCGGCTGGATCCGCCCTTGTCCATGCACCCTCAGAAGACATCTTGCCGCTCTCACAACGCATTATGCTGCCCTCAAGAGGTACATCGCCGCCCTCGGAAGGCATTAGGCAGCCCTCGGAAGGCATCATGTCGCCCTCAGAGCGCATTACGCCGCCCTCGAAAAGCATCATGCCGCCCTCGAAAAACATCATGTCGCCCTCGGAAAACATCGTGTCGCCCTCGGAAGACATTTTCCGCACTCGGAGTGCATTATGCTGCCCTCGGAAGATGTCTTGTCGCCCTCTGAAGGCATCTTGCCGCCCTCAGAACACATTATGCCGCCCTCAGAGCGCAATATGCCACCCTCGGAAGGCATCTTGCCGCCCTCAGAGCGCATTATGCCACTCTCGGAAGGCATCATGCCGCCCTCGGAAGACATCTTACCGCCCTCGCAAGGCATTTTGCCGCCCTCAGAGCGCATTATGCCGCCCTCGGAAGGCATCATGCCGTCCTCAGAGTCCGGAGAGCATTATGCCGCCTTCGTAAAGCATCATGCCACCTCGGAAAACATATTTCCGCAATCGGAAGACATTTTGCTACCCTCGAAGTGCATTATGCCGCCCTCGGAAGATGTCGTGTGGCCCTTGGAAGTCATCTTGCCGCCTAAGGGCACATTATGCCGCCGTCAGTCAGACACGTAGCCATGATTTGTCTCAGGGGGGGGGGGGGGGGGGCACACGTCGGTAATATAAATCATTTTCGCTCCTCGGGCATATGTTATTGACCGCGGGAGGGGTGGGGGGGGGGGGGGGCATGGCCCCGGTGCCCCCCCCCCCCTTGGCCTACATCCCTGCTTAGAGTGCAATATGCGTCCTCGGAAGGCATCCTGCTGCCCTCAGAGCGCATTATGCCGCTCATGGAAGGCATCATGTCGCCCTCGGAAAACATCTTGCCGCCCTCGGAAGACATTTTCCGCCCTCAGAGTCCATTATGCCGCCTTCGGAGTTCGGAAGACGTCTTGCCACCCTCGGAAGGCATCTTGCTGCCTTCGGAAGGTATCATACCGCCACCGAATGGCACCTTACCGGCCCGAAAGCGATGCGGTGTCCCGGCGCACTCAGAATGATGGCACCATGGTGCCTTCAGCTTCCCTCCGACGGCGATCGGGCACCCGTGACCTTCGAAACTAATAACACGCTTTTGCCCCCTCCCCCCACCCCCGATAGCGCCCTGGATCGTGCTTACGAAGAGGCCTGGACCCCCATAAAATAACTGTGACACGTTTTTAAATATGCCTGGCGAGGCGTTGAAGGAGCCGACGTATTGTACCTTTTACACTCCGGGCGCCTAAAAATAGCTTGGATGAATGTCCAATGTCCATGATGTCCACAGCTCCACAGAAACGTTTTCAGCGTCGGTCACCGATTTTTACGCGATTTGATCCTAGGGTCAAATCGAACCTCCTGCTTTCAAAAATCAGGTTCATTTTGACCTTACTGGTCTCCTTTAAGATCAAATTCAAGGTCAAACGATGGGGAACGCTGTAGCACCCAAAGTTACCGTCCGATCACGACAAAATGGTCTCAAACGATTCCTCTTGCCCAGTTCCAGGATGACAAGAATTATCAGAGTTGTGCCCTGTGACCTTCAAGATAAAGCCCGTGACCTTCAATGTCAAATTTAGGGTGAATGAACGGATAACGCTGTATCACCCATAGTTACCGCCCAATAGCGATGAAAAGGGTCTCAAACGATTCCCCGTGCCCAGTTCCAGGACAACAATACATTTCAGAGTTGTGCCCCGTAATCTTTAAGGTCAAAAGACAGGGAACGCTATAGCGCCCGAAGTTACCGTCCAATCGCGACAAAAATAGCCTTAAACGATTCCCCGTGCCCAGTTCCAGGACAACAATAAATTTCAGAGTTGTGTTCCGTGACCTTCAAGGTCAAATTCAGGGTCAAAGGTCTGGGAACGCTGTAGCGCCCAAAGTTGCCATCCGATCGCGACAAAATCGTTGGAAACGATTCATCGTACCCCGTTCCAGGATGAAAATAATTTTCAGAGTTGTGCCCCGTGACCTTGAAGGTCAAGCCCTGTGACATTCAATGTCAAATTCAGGTTCAAAGGACGAGCACGCTGTAGCGCCCAAAGCTACCGTCCAATCGCGACAAAAATTACCTCAAACAATTCCCCGTGCCCAGTTCCAGGATGACAAGCATTTTCAGAGTTGTGTCCCGTGACCTTCAAGGTCAAATTCAAGGTCAAAGGACGGGGAACGCTGTAGTGGACAAAGTTACCTTCCGATCGCGACAAAAAAGGTCTCAAATGATTCCTCGTGCCCTTTTCCAGGACTACAAGTATGCTTGGAGTTGTGCCCGTGACCTTCAAGGTCAAACTCAGGGGCAAATGACGGGGAACGCTGTAGCACCCAAAGTTACCGTCCGATCGCGACAAATTGGTTTCAAACGATTCCTTGTGCCCAGTTCCAAGATGACAAGAATGTTCAGAGTTGTGCCCCGTGACCTTCAAGTTAGCGCCCAAAGTTGGGCGCTACAGCGTTCCCCGTCCTTTGACCTTGAAGGTGACGGGGAACAACTCTAAGAATTCTTGTCATCCTGGAAATGGGCACGGGGCATCGTTTGAGACCATTTCTGTTGCAATCGGACGCAAACGTTGGGCGCTACAGCGTCCCCCGTCCTTTGACATTTAATTTGACCTTGAAGGACATCTGTTAAGTCAAAATGGACCTGCTTTTGGGAAACAAGAGGTTCGATTTGACCTTGAGACCAAATGTCGTAAAAATCGGTGACCGACGCTGAAAACGTTTTATAATCCCCTTGGATTGGCGCGACCCAATAAGAACGACTCAACTGTGGTAACACAAGATTTTGCTCCTTGTTTATCCACGTATGCAACTTAGTGTCCCGATGTTGCGACAATATATTTGTTTGCTTCTCCGGGCTACATGAATAAAAAAAAACGGAGAAAACAAAAATCATGTGAATCTTGTGAATTATGTGAACCTACGTATACGTAGATCCGCAGTCGGACCTTCCGATCATGCCACCAGACTTTCAAAAGGGTCCCGCGCCCCGCTGGGGTATTCAGCCGAACGCGCCCCGCTGGGGGGGATATTCTGCCCCCTCGTTATCTTCCGAACCAATAACCGCAGCGAGACGCGCAAGGGGAAATCGAAAGCTTTCAATAAGACACATGTAAAGCATATGTAAAATGTTCAAAATAAGGTCACATGTCAGGTCACGGTCAGGTGAAATGTCAAAATCGAGGTATTTGGGTTGATTAGCTATACTTTCCATTCCACGTCATGAGTGAATCATACTTGGGACCCATAAGTCAGTCAAAAATAAAGATTTTACTTTGAAATTTGGTGTGAGTTATCTTGGGTTATCATACTTGGTTATCCAATATATATTCCGGTTTTTAATATCTTTGAAAATTGAGATTTTGTGGAATATTACCTAAACAAATCAGTTTTTGAGAGGGGGTCAAAAACTATGAAAAAAGGAAATCCGAGATAGGCGTTTTGAAGAGAATGCGAGTTGCTTTCATTTGTCGTTTTTTATTTGCAATTTGCTTTACAACTCGATTGTCTACAGTTTTTCAAACATATATCGTTTTTACACCAAAAATGGAATGACCTTACGTCACTAAAGCGTCATTATCTCCCAATCAACTTCACCAATTTTAATGACATGTTGAGAGAAGACGTAGAATGGATGAAAGATAAGGTACGGAGCGCTTCACGTCGATATCTATCATATTTTTATTGAGAAATTATTGAAATTATTGAGAAAATCCGGGAAGGGGCAGATTCTGCCCCCCCGTCGGTGCGGGTTAAGCAAGAGGCATATTTGACCCGTTTAATTTACATTTTGGCGCCCCTCTGGACTATGCCGCCCCTGTCACCAAGGAAATGTGCTGCTCTCGGGCCTGAAGCCTGCGAAATCCTAAGAAAATCCTGGATCCGCCCGGCACTGGACGATGGTGCACACATACACTTCATCCCATCAGTCTCCAATCGCTGCATAATATCATGTTCAGCATGCGAAACTCTCCGGCACGCGGAGATGACGGAATTTGCATCCCCATCTTAAAACTTGCGTTTAATGCCATTGGCCATGTACTGCTTCACATCATTAACCTATGCATCACCACCTCCGACATTCCCGACCTCTGGAAACACTCACTTGTCCAGCCGATTTACAAGTCGGGCGATCCCTTAGACCCATCGAACTTCCGTCCCATATCTATACTTCCGGTTATTTCTAAGATAGTGGAGCGGGCGGCCCAACGCCAGCTCTACTACTACCTTTCCGCAAAACACCTGCTCTCTCCCACCCAGCACGGGTTTCGTCCGCGGCATTCCACGGAGACGGCTCTCACTTGCATCTCTGATGAAATATTTTCGGCTTTTGACACCGGCAAAATCTCACTTCTTTGTATCATAGATTTGAACAAATGCTTTGACGTCATTAATCACGAAAAACTTCTCAACAAGCCCCAGACTCTCGGCATAAGTACGTCTTGGTTTCAAAATTACTTAAATGGTCGTACTCAGTGTTAGCTACACCGGTTCAGACGGCACACTCAAAATCTCCTCACCACGAGCTATCAATCAGGGAGTATTCCAAGGTTCGTCCCTCGGCCCTATCCTCTTTTGCGCTTTTGCCAATGACCTGAGTCTCTACGCAGCCGATGCACTCATAGTGCAGTACGCTGATGACACTCAGGTCTTAGTCTCAGAAACTAAATCTTGCCTGCCAGCGCTTATCGCTCGCATGGAGTCCCCCTCTCTTCTATTGGCAGCTATTTTCACAGCAACGGCCTCAAAGTTATCGTAACCAAGTTCGAGCTTCTCACACTCGGTACCAGACAAAATTTGCGCTCACTTCCGTCCTTTACGGTTAACTTCCGCGGCACTTCCCTGACCCCCACTACCGTAGCAAGAAACCTTGAGCTGCCCTCTCACGTAAATGCTGCGGCATCCTGACCGGCCTGTCCCACCTCAGACACTACCTTCCACCCGAAACCCTTCCGGAAATCGTCAACACCCTCGTGATCTCCCACATCCGATACTGTCTGGTTGTTTACGGCAACGGCTCCGCCAAAAATCACCTTCGCATCCAGAAGCTGATTAACTTCGCGGCTCGAGTCATCTCTGGTAAACGGAAATTTGACCACGTGTCGGGTGTGCGTGATTCACTTCGGTGGCTTGACGCTCCTAGTCTCTACCACTATCAGATCCTGTGCCTACTCCAGAAAATCCGTAGTACCAGCCAGCCAGAATCTCTTGCAAACCTGTTTACTGCAAACTGTGAACGGCCTGATCGCAGTAGGCAAACCAGGCAGGACCATCTGTTGTCTCTGCCGAGAGTGCGGACTGAGGCCGGGAAAAGGAGATTCGGGTATCGAGCCGCTCACCTGTTAAACTCACTGCCACCTGACTTTTGTACCATGTCTGTGGGACGGCTTAGAAGGGCCCTCAAGGTCAAGCTGCTCGCTTCCAACCATGTGACCTGATCTGTGATGTGCCTTGTACTGCATTGTGTGTCATGTTTAGGTTAGTTTAGTTCAGTCATGTGCCTGATTTTAACCCGTCTTTGTGCTCCTTTACCAATGTTTGACTCAAAACCGTAATAGCCACTGTTTGGTGGATGGTTTGTTTTTAGTACAATACAATACAATACAATACATCTACCCCAGTTTGTAATTTAACTGTCACCACATTATCGCAGAGCATCAACACCAATCAATGGGCTGATTGCTGATTGCTGAATGATGCTCAGCTTTACGTCATGCCTCACGTATTGTTTTACGCTGGGAACCACTTACTAAGAGCAGCAGCACTTACATGTCTACTTATATTCCTGTCCCTAGATGGCACTAGTGGTAAGCGCCTGAAGTTATGCTGTACCGCATAACTTGAAGCCGAGGACTTCTGTCTGCGCAATGGGGAGGGAGGTAACCAGTCATTCCGGTCATCACAGGGGGTAACCGGGAGCTCTGGCAGGCACGTAGCCAAGATTTCGTCCAGGGGGGGGGGGGGGGGGCGCCTCGAAAGGGCCCCTTCCCGAGCGTTGAAAGGTCCCCCCTTCCCAGGCGTTGAAAGCCCCCCCCCAAAAAAAACGGATGAAAAGGCACGTTACAAGGATGGAGAATGCAGTATGACAGGTATGGCATGTCCCATACCAACTTTTAGTGCTGCAGTTAGCAAACTGCCATATCAACTTTGGAACCAGCGACACCAATTTGGAATCAGCTATACCAACTTGAAATATTTGTTAAGCTCAAGACCTGGAGGCTGGAACTCTTAAAGATATTGCGCCGCGGTACGGCGCGAAAATTTTGAGTCTTATGCCCTGGATATGCTTTCTCATCAATGCGTCGCATTGCGTATGGTGCGGACCTCTAAAATTGCTATATTGTGCGTTTAAAAGTGCGGTAAAAAGTGCTAAAGTGAACTATTTTGCCCAATTATATAGGAAAGTAACAACATAACACATAAATGCGCCGAGAAACAGACCGATTTTTTTCCTAAGCCACATATAATTGAATTTGTATTTAAATTGCGCCGCAGAGCGGCGCGGAAATTTTGAGTTTTATTCCCTGGACAACTGTATTCTTACTGTTGAAAGGCCCAAGGTCCCTTCAGATCGTCTAGGGGCCCCTCTCACCTTTGCAACGCCTTTACCCCGCTTTTGATGACCAGAATGACTGGTTACCCGTTTTTGATGACCAAAATGACTGGTTACCCCCTTTTAATGACCATAATTGGTTACCCCTTTGATGATCAGAATGACTGGTTTCCATCCTTTGATGACAAGAATGACTGGTTACCTCCCTTTTGATGACCAGAATGACTGGTTACCCCCTGTGATGACCAGAATGACTGGTTACCTCCCTCCCCATTGCGCAGACAGAAGTCCTCGGCTTCAAGTTGTGCGGTACAGCATAACTTCAGGCGCTTACCACTAGTGCCGTCTAGGGACAGGAATATAAGTAGACATGTAAGTGCTGCTGCTCTTAGTAAGTGGTTGCCAGCGTAAAACAATACGTGAGGCATGACGTAAAGCGGAGCATCATTCAGCAATCAGCAATCAGCCCATTAATTGGTGTTGATGCTCTGCGATAATGTGGTGACAGTTAAATTACAAACTGGGGTAGATGTATTGTATTGTATTGTATTGTACTAAAAACAAACCATCCACCAAACAGTGGCTATTACGGTTTTGAGTCAAACATTGGTAAAGGAGCACAATGGTTGGAAGCGAGCAGCTTGACCTTGAGGGCCCTTCTAAACCGTCCCACAGACATGGTACAAAAGTCAGGTGGCAGTGAGTTTAACAGGTGAGCGGCTCGATACCCGAATCTCCTTTTCCCGGCCTCAGTCCGCACTCTCGTCAGAGACAACAGATGGTCCTGCCTGGTTTGCCTACTGCGATCAGGCCGTTCACAGTTTGCAGTAAACAGGTTTGCAAGAGATTCTGGCTGGCTGGTACTACGGATTTTCTGGAGTAGGCACAGGATCTGATAGTGGTAGAGACTAGGAGCGTCAAGCCACCGAAGTGAATCACGCACACCCGACACGTGGTCAAATTTCCGTTTACCAGAGATGACTCGAGCCGCGAAGTTAATCAGCTTCTGGATGCGAAGGTGATTTTTGGCGGAGCCGTTGCCGTAAAAAACCAGACAGTATCGGATGTGGGAGATCACGACGGTGTTGACGATTTCCGGAAGGGTTTCGGGTGGAAGATAGTGTCTGAGGTGGGACAGGCCGGTCAGGATGCCGCAGCATTTACGTGAGAGGGCAGTCACATGAGCGTCCCACGAGAGATGCCGATCAAAGATAACTCCAAGGTTTCTTGCTTCGGTAGTGGGGGTCAGGGAAGTACCGCGGAAGTTAACCGTAAAGGACGGAAGTGAGCGCAAATTTTGTCTGGTACCGAGTGTGAGAAGCTCGAACTTGGTTACGTTAACTTTGAGGCCGTTGCTGTGAAAATAGCTGCCAATAGAAGAGATGGCAGACTCCATGCGAGCGATAAGCGCTGGCAGGCAAGATTTAGTTTCTGAGACTAAGACCTGAGTGTCATCAGCGTACTGCACTATGAGTGCATCGGCTGCGTAGAGACTCAGGTCATTGGCAAAAGCGCAAAAGAGGATAGGGCCGAGAGACGAACCTTGGAATACTCCCTGATTGATAGCTCGTGGTGAGGAGATTTTGAGTGTGCCGTCTGAACCGGTGTAGCTAACACTGAGTACGACCATTTAAGTAATTTTGAAACCAAGACGTACTTATGCCGAGAGTCTGGAGCTTGTTGAGAAGTTTTTCGTGAATAATGACGTCAAAGCATTTGTTCAAATCTATGAGACAAAGAAGTGAGATTTTGCCGGTGTCAAAAGCCGAAAATATTTCATCAGAGATGCAAGTGAGAGCCGTCTCCGTGGAATGCCGCGGACGAAACCCGTGCTGGGTGGGAGAGAGCAGGAGCTTTGTGGAAAGGTAGTAGTAGAGCTGGCGTTGGACCGCCCACTCCACTATCTTAGAAATAACCGGAAGTATAGATATGGGACGGAAGTTCGATGGGTCTAAGGGATCGCCCGACTTGTAAATCGGGTGGACAAGTGAGTGTTTCCAGAGGTCGGTAATGTCGGAGGTGGTGATGCATAGGTTAATGATGGGAAGCAGTACATGGCCAATGGCATTAAACGCAAGTTTTAAGATGCGGATGCAAATTCCGTCATCGCCTCGTTCCGGAGAGTTTCGCATGCTGAACATGATATTATGCAGCGATTGTAGACTGATGGGATGAAGTGTATGTGTGCACCATCGTCCAGTGCCGGGCGGATCCAGGATTTGCTTAGGCTAGGGGCTTCAGGCCCGAGAGCAGCACAGTTCCTTGGTGACAGGGGCGGCATAGTCCAAAGGGGCGCCAAAATGTAAATGAAAAATATGATAAAAATATGAAAAATATGATAGATATCGACGTGAAGCGCTCCGTACCTTATCTTGAATCCATTCTACGTCTTCTCTCAACATGTCATTAAAATTGGTGAAGTAGTTTGGGAGATAATGACACTTTAGTAACGTCAGGTCATTCCAATTTTGGTGTAAAACGATAAATGTTTGAAAAGCCGTAGACAATCGAGTTGTAAAGCAAATTGCAAATAAAAAACGACAAATGAGAACAACTCGCATTCTCTTCAAAATGGCTATCTCGGATTTCCTTTTTTATAGTTTTTGACCCCCTCCCAAAAACTGATTTGTTTAGGTAATATTCCACAAAATCTCAATTTTCAAAGATATTAAAAACCGGAATATATATTGGATAACCAAGTATGATAACCCACACCAAATTTCAAAGTAAAATCTTTATTTTTGACTGACTTATGGGTCCCAAGTATGATTAACTCATGACGTTTTTTTATTGCATTTATGGCTTTTAATTACACAGGCAAATCAATGTCACCACTGTATTTATTAGACAAAACCGGCCTAGAAACTTGACTTGTTATTTATATTAAGCAATTTCAAATTTTGACCTTATGCAACCTGACCTTGATCAGAACTTCACCTAAGGGCCAATTTGGGGTCAGGGTGTGAAAGTGGTGGCTACTTTCAAAGTCTACGCGTAAAATAACCCATAAAACATGTGTCGCATGACTTTCGTAGACCTTTTGCCAATAGTTATATTTTCTATCCTGCCCTTGACCTTTGTTTACAATATCAATTTCCCTTATGTAGAAGATTTATTATGCCTCTAAGAGCACTTTGTGCCTTAATAGTCTCAATATATGGCTTTAAATGGAAAGTATAGCTAATCAACCCAAATACCTCGATTTTGACATTTCACCGGACCGTGACCTGACATGTGACCTTATTTTGAACATTTTACATATGCTTTACATGTGTCTCATTGAGAGCTTTAGACTGCCCCTTGCGCGTCTCGCTGCGGTTATTGGTTCGGAAGATAACGAGGGGGCAGAATATCCCCCCCCCCCAGCGGGGCACGTTCGGCTGAATACCCAAGCGGGGCGCGGGACCCTTTTGTAAGTCTGGTGGCATGATCGGAAGGTCCGACTGCGGATCTACGTATACGTAGGTTCACATAATTCACAAGATTCACATGATTTTTGTTTTCTCCGTTTTTTTAATTCATGTAGCCCGGAGAAGCAAACAAGTATATTGTCGCAACATCGGGAAACTAAGTTGCATACGTGGATAAACAAGGAACAATTTTTTTTGTTACGACAGTTGAGTCGTTCTTATTGGGTTGCGCCAATCCAAGGGGATTATAAAACGTTTTCAGGGTCGGTCACCGATTTTTACGACATTTGGTCCCAAGGTCAAATCGAACCTCTTGTTTCCCTAAAGCAGGTCCATTTTGACCTTACAGATGTCCTTCAAAGTCAAATTAAATGTCAAAGGACGGAGGACGCTGTAGCGCCCAAAGTTTGCGTCCGATTGCAACAGAAATGGTCTCAAACGATGCCCCGTGCCCATTTCCAGGATGACAAGCATTCTTAGAGTTGTTCCCCGTGACCTTCAAGGTCAAAGGACGGGAAACGCTGTAGCGCCCAACTTTGGGCGCTAACTTGAAGGTCACGGGGCTCAACTCTAAGAATGCTTGTCATTCTAAAAATGGGCACGGGGAATCGTTTGAGACCATTTGTTGTCGCGATTGGACGGTAACTTTGAGCGCTACAGTGTTCCCCGTCATTTGATCCTGAATTGACATTAAAGGTCAGGGGGCTTGACCTTGAAGGTCACGGGGCACAACTCTGAACATTCTTGTCATCTTGGAACTGGGCACAAGGAATCGTTTGAAACCAATTTGTCGCGATCGGACGGTAACTTTGGGCGCTACAGCGTTCCCCGTCATTTGCCCCTGAATTTGACCTTGAAGGTCACGGGCACAACTCCCAGCATACTTGTAGTCCTGGAGAAGGGCACGATGAATCATTTGAGACCATTTTGTGTCGCGATCGGAAGGTAACTTAATAGAAGGGTAGCAAAATGTCTTCCGAGGGCGGCAAGATGTTTTCCGAGGCGGCATGATGCTGTCCGAAGGCGGCATAATGCTCTCTGGGCTCTGAGGACGGCATGATGCCTTCCGAGGGCGGCATAATGCGCACTGAGGACGGCAAAATGCCTTGCGAGGGCGGTAAGGTAAGATGTCTTCCGAGGGCGGCATGATGCCTTCCGAGAGTGGCATAATGCGCTCTGAGGGCGGTTAGATGCCTTCCGAGGGTGGCATATTGCACTCTGAGGGCGGCATAATGTGCTCTGAGGGCGGCAAGATGCCTTCAGAGGGCGACATGATGTTTTTCGAGGGCGGCATGATGCTCTTCGAGGGCGGCATAATGCGCTCTGAGAGCGACATGATGCCTTCCGAGGGCTGCATAATGCCTTCCGAGGGCGGTGATGTACCTCCTGAGGGCGGCATAATGCGTTGTGAGGGCGGCAAGATGTCTGCTGAGGGTGCATAGATGCCTTTCAAGAGTGCTACGACGCTGTCGGTAGACACAAGGGCGCCCTGGCGGCCTCCCAAGAACGCTACGGCGCCTTCGGCGCCGGCAAATCCTTTGCAAGAACGGCGTCGCGGCGCCGCGGTGCCCGAGGGCGCAGTTTTCTAAGACAGGGGGCTTCAGCCCCTACGCCCCCCCCCCCCTTGGATCCGCCACTGTCATCGTCCATCATGTAACGAATCAACTAATATCAATCAACTTGCCCCTGACTGGGATGACCTGTGGCCGGTGGCAGCGGTCGCACTCAAGGTCAGGTGACGTCAGAGGGCGGGGGCATGCCGTAGATGCGTACTTGGGGCGTGCCGTACTTGGACTGCCCATTCACGGCATTTGGTAACACTGGGCTCTTCCCAGTGTTACCAAATGCCGTACTTGGACTGCCCATGGGTGAATGGGCAGTCCAAGCACGGAATTGGTCCATTGGACCAAGTACGGCATTCTTGTACGGCATTGAAATCCATCCATTCAAAAACATTCTGATTATTTTGTTTAACTAACTTAGCTACTAGATCGTCATTACCCCCACCCGTAGTCTCTATTACCACAAGTGGGTTAATTACCCCCTGTTTGAGAATCACTTATCTAAATGGTGGACCAGAGCGCACACTCCCAAAACACGTCTATCCAGTGGCGCACGCAGGGGGGGGGGGGGGGGGGGGGGGGGTCAAAGGGGTCAGCTGACCCCCCCCCCCCCCGAAATTTCTGAGGGGCCCGTATTTCTGAGGGGCCCGTTTCTGGTAGGGGCCCGGTCTTGGTCAGGCCCGATCGAGGTAGGGGCCGGTGCTGGCAAAGGCGTGGCATGGGATGATGGGGCCCGGTCACAACAGGGCCCGGTCCTCGCATATGCTTGACACGGGCCCGTTTCTGGTAGGGGCCCGGTCTTGGTCAGGCCTGATCGAGGCAGGGGCCCGGTGCTGGCAAAGGCGTGATATGGGGCCCGGTCAGAACGAGAGCCCGGTACTTGCACATTATTGATGCGGGCCCGTTTCTGGTAGGGGCCCGGTCTTGGTCAGGCCCGATCGAGGCAGGGGCCCGGTGCTGGCAAAGGCGTGATATGGGGCCCGGTCAGAACGAGGGCCCGGTCACAACAGGGCCCGGTCATTGCATATTCTTGATACGGGTCCGTTTCTGGAAGGGGCCCGGTCTTGGTCAGTTCCGATCGAGGCAGGGTCCCGGTGCTGGCAAAGACGTGGCATGGGGCCCGGTCAGGACGAGGGCCCGGTCACAACAGGGCCCGGTCCTCGCATATTCTTGATACGGGCCCGTTTCTCGTAGGGGCCCGGTCTTGGTCAGGCCTGATCGAGCAGGGGCCCGGTGCTGGCAAAGGCGTGATATGGGGCCCGGTCACAACAGGGCCCGGTCCTTGCATATTCTTGATGCGGGCCCGTTTCTGGTAGGGGCCGGTCTTGGTCAGGCCCGATCGAGGCAGGGGCCCGGTGCTGGGAAGGACGTGATATAGGGCCCGGTCAAAACGAAGGCCCGGTCGCAACAGGGCCCGATCCTTGCAAATTCTTGATACGGGCGTATTTGATATTGATACGTATTTTTACATTATCCATTGTTGCTTCAGGAAATGGTTTATGGCAACTTGTGGAAACATGATGGTGGGCGCGAATGACGTAGTCGAGGCGCACTAAAACCCCAACGATGATGATGATGACATAACTACCGGGGATCGCACTGCCTAACCTGCCTAACCTGTAAAATATATTTTTTGCTGTTGTCATTTACCTCATTTCGTCAAATTTACTCTCGACAGTTGTACCGCACATCAGTAGCACACGCACCTAAAATTCGCACATCAGTAGCACACGCAGTCACCTTACACAACATTGACAAGAAAATTATAATGTCTCAGGTCCCATGCTGTAGGGGGCCCGCTCAAAAACAAGTGACCGAAATCCGCGAAGTTTTCTAAAATCGGGTGGGGGCCCGCTCACAAGGGGGGCCCGCTTTTAGGGCTCTGACCCCCCCCCCCCCCCCCCCCCCCCCACAAATGGAATACTGCGTGCGCCACTGCGTCTATCACACACATGAACATCATGATTTGTGACTTGAACACTACTGACAAGTGACAGCAGCAAAGTTCCAAGTCCAAGTCAAGTCCAGTTCCAAAACTTTCAGTTAAAATACTGCTTGGCAAGTCAACCAGCAGTTTGATAAGCCCAGGCTCCGACACAGGTGGCGCCTCAAGCGGTCAGAGAACACGTGCACTGGCCACTGGGAGCGGCGGCGTCAGGTGGCCCGGAGACAGCGCGTTATACCAAGCTGTGGTGCACGGCTGAGCCTGAGGAAGCTCCGGCGGCCCAGCTCTGAGCGGCACCTGGAGCGGCGGCGTCAGGTGGCCCGGAGACAGCGCGTTATACCAAGCTGTGGTGCACGGCTGAGCCTGAGGAAGCTCCGGCGGCCCAGCTCTGAGCGGCACCTGGAGCGGCAGCGTCAGGTGGCCCGGAGACAGCGCGTTATACCAAGCTGTGGTGCACGGCTGAGCCTGAGGAAGCTCCGGCGGCCCAGTTCTGTGGGGCACCTGGGCACAATACAGGCTACCGTCCTGCCTGGTGTGAGACGGTCACAAGTATCGGAAGATGTCGCTGACCAGCGTCCCAGGACGTCCAGGTGGCGCCCCCTTCAAGCATCTCCGAGACAATGACAAAATGACTTCTTCGTATGTCCTTTTATGAAGCTATTTTAATCCGGAAACGTTTAGTATTGTATATTTAACTAATCTTTGTCCGTTGGTGCCTGTACATTTCCTGCGATGCTAATAGTATGCGTGATGGGCTGGTTATTGCATTTAACCGGTCGACGGCTGGCAGTGGCGCACGCAGGATTCCATTTGGGGGGGGGGGGGGGGGGGGGGGGGTCAGAACCCTAAAAGCGGGCCCCCTTGTGAGCGGGCCCCCATCCGTTTTTAGAAAACTTCGCGGATTTCGGCCACTTGTTTTTGAGCGGGCCCACTACAGCATGGGACCTGAGACATTATAATGTGTTTGTCAATGTCGTGTAAGGTGACTGCGTGTGCTACTGATGTGCGAATTTTAAGTGCGTATGCTACTGATGTGCGGTACAACTGTCGAGAGTAAATTTGACGAAACGAGGTAAATGACAAAACAAATTATATTTGACAGGTTAGGCAGGTTGGGCAGCCCGATCCCCGGTAGTTATGTCATCATCATCATCGTTGGGGTTTTAGAGCGCCGCGACTACGTCATTCGCGCCCACCATCATGTTGCCAAAAGTTGTCATAAACCATTTCCTGAAGCAACAATGGATAATGTAAAAAATACGTATCAATATCAAATACGCCCGTATCAAGAATTTGCAAGGATCGGGCCCTGTTGTGACCGGGCCTTCGTTTTGACCGGGCCCTATATCACATCTTTCCCAGCACCGGGCCCCTGCCTCGATCGGGCCTGACCAAGACCGGCCCCTACCAGAAACGGGCCTGCATCAAGAATATGCAAGGACCGGGCCCTGTTGTGACCGGGCCCATATCACGCCTTTGTCAGCACCGGGCCCCTGCCTCGATCGGGCCTGACCAAGACCGGGCCCCTACCAAAAACGGGCCTGTATCAAGAATATGCGAGGACCGGGCCCTGCTGTGACCGGGCCCTCGTTCTGACCGGGCCCCATATCACGCCTTTGCCAGCACCGGGCCCCTGCCTCGATCGGGCCTGACCAAGACCGGGCCCCTACCAGAAACGGGCCCGCATCAATAATGTTCAAGTACCGGGCTCTCGTTCTGACCGGGCCCCATATCACGCCTTTGCCAGCACCGGGCCCCTGCCTCGATCAGGCCTGACCAAGACCGGGCCCGTACCAGAAACGGTCCCGTGTCAAGAATATGCGAGGACCGGGCCCTGTTGTGACCGGGCCCCATCATCCCATGCCACGCCTTTGCCAGCACCGGGCCCCTACCTCGATCGGGCCTGACCAAGACCGGGCCCCTACCAGAAATGGGCCCCTCAGAAATACGGGCCCCTCAGAAATTTCGGAGGGGGGGTCAGCTGACCCCTTTGACCCCCCTCCCCTGCGTGCGCCACTGACGGCTGGTGTCCGACCTGAACGCGCCCAGCTGGCGGGCGGCTATTTTTCACCAGTCAGGAACTATATCCCCGTTATAATAGGAGCAAACGATACAAAACATCGCATATTACTATTCTGATCTTGTTCTCTTGTTCGGTGAAGTTTTATTTGATGAGACTGCATCCGTATCTGAACTTCGTTGCTTTTTCGACACCACTTCCCAACAGGACTTCCCAGGGGTGTCACCACATAATTTTGAGTGGGGGCCAGCCAGGTGTTTTTTTTTTGGGGGGGGGGGGGCAGTCAGGTGTTTGGCTCCCGACTCCCATGTGGGCGAATGTTAAAATGCGGAGCGAGGCCGTAGCGATTCTGGAGGTCCGGTCCCCCCTCTCCACCCCCACCCCCGGTGGTGACGCACCTGGGACCTGATTGATATAAGTACCCCTGGGACCTACTCATTGGTATAAGTACTCTGCCTGGGACTTCCCCTCCCCGTCCCACGTCCTCACTGTTCCCCAGGGGCGGATCCAGGGGGGGGGGGCAAAGGGGCCATGCCCCCCCCCCCCCCAAGGTCATGAAACTATGATTTCCCCCCCCCCCCCCAACGGTCGGACGTACAGTTGTAAAAATTGCCTTTGTAACAGTCAAAATCCAGCTGTCCACAGTGAAAACTTGCAAATTTCGCGCCGCTTCGCAGCATGACACAAAATACGAAATTGCTTATACAAATTTGGAAAATGGGAACATTTATTGATTAAGTATCTGACAGAGTCTCTTCTTAGCGGTACCTAATTGCTAGCCCCAGGGCCCACTCCCTTGATAAAATATTAACTTTCAAGCGGGCTACATGTTTAGCTAGTCTGCCGAGTTCCGAAAAAAGGCGACGCGAACGCAAAGACATCGGCACCCGGAAGTTGCTCCAGCGGTGCCCAACTTGCTGGACCGAAAAGCTAATAGTGGGACCAGGCCAGGACCATCTCCCCAAGCCATCTCGCCCCAGGCTCCTCCAGATCCGCAGGGACCATTTATGTGCGGAAAAGTCGTTCTGCCTCTTGCTGCTTTCAAACCATTTGCAATGAATTATCAGTTGTTTGTTACCGTTCGGTACATATGTATACATTTGTTATTATCATATGTACTATTGAGCGCTGACTGCCACCGGTCATCGTGATTTACTATCCGAGGAATATGTATCTGAAAAACTATCTTAATTTCAATGTTCTTCATCATACCGGGATGTGCAACCAGAAATAGGGGTTACCTGAGGCTTGGCTCCACTCACGGTCTGGCTCCAAAATTAAGATTTCGTTTTGCACGACTTAAAATTTACATTTTCACGCCGCTTCGCGGCGTCACATCGGTGGCCATCGTCATAATGAAGCCATTGCCATCGTCTTCGGTCCGTTGTAACGGTGAATTTAATGAATAGCATGTTTAGCTTCTTATTCTCTACAAGCCTGCCGGACGCCAGGAATTGCTTGATCAGGTGGTGGGGTCAGGGCCGGATCAACAAGCTATTCTTAGCGCTGGGCCTGACCTCGGAAATCCATCCATTCAAAAGCATTCTGACTATTTGTTTAACTAACTTAGCTGCTAGATCGTCATTACCCCCACCTGTAGGCTCTATTACCACAAGTGGGGTAATTACCCCCTGTTTGAGAATCACTTATGTCCTATTAATCGCCTATGTTTCTGGGTTTTATAAGGCAAACCCGTAAAATTTCGCGCCGCATCGCGGCGCTAAATAACAAATACATACCTACCATAACATGATATCCACATTTAAAATCCTGCAAAGGCTTAAATAAACGCATTACAAATTTGGGGTACATTTTTTTCGTCATTTCAGCCGACCCCCCCCCCCCCCCCCCCCACATACACACACTCAAAAATTATCGGCGACGCCCCTGGGTACAGCTGACAATTGACATAGTTTTCCTCAGTGTAAGGCAATGTCGGAACAATACAAACTGCAAGCTGACATCTTTCCTTTGTCGATATCCCAAAAGGTCGAAAAGCTTTTTTTCTTAAATCATTAGAAATCGTGTGGTTGCAAAATAAAGTGGCCCAAATCCGGGAAGAAATTATAAATTGGGGGTAGGTAAGGTCCGCTAAAAACGGTCCCCCCCCCCCAAAAAAAAATGGCCGGCTGGATCCGCCCTTGTAATCCCACGCCAGCGATACAGTCTCTGACATCATGTGACTGCGACACGGGTGCGCTGAGCGGGGGTGCTCGGTTATCACCGCGGAATCGAAGTGGCAGCGAAACGTTGTCAGAGAGGGTCCTGGCTCGCCGCCGTGTGCCGACGGAGAGACGTACTGAATGTCGGTGGCAGTCTGATGTTTACGCGTGTTTGCAACCAAACATAGGACTTACTGCTTCGGAACTAGGCTCATATCATCCAGAAAGAACTGGGCAACAGGTAGCCGAAGTTTCAGCCGAATATCGGCAACACTATCACCACTGCAGGCAAAATACACTAGGGTGGTAAACAAATAACCACATGCCAGCCGGGCGCGGATTAAGTTTCGGAAGACAAAGGAAGCTTACTTATTTAACTGACCTCATGGCTTCACGCTCAATCGGTTTTGTGAATCAGGTTTTCGGAATTCTGGCGATCGCAATTCGTAACCTATCAAATACCAGAAGTAACACCTCTTGCGTGCATGCGTATAGGAGACATCATGGACATGCATTTAATAAATAAATTGGCAAACGAGATATCAACTACTACCATTGCGTGAAAGAACAATGTATTAACTCAAGCGAGAAGTCGCCACCTAATGCCATCCCGGTACAACACAAACAGGTGTTAATGTTTAGTGCTGGCCTTCAGTTGATAGGCCTGCTGACGGGTCAGCACCCAGCAACCATCCCTCGACACAATGTATTCGACAGGTTCCTACAGGGTTCTACAGGGACAGGGACAGGTTCCTACAGAGTTCTACAGGGACAGGGACAGGTTCCTACAGGGCTCTACAGGGACAGGGACAGGTTCCTACAGAGTTCTACAGGGACAGGGACAGGTTCCTACAGGGCTCTACAGGGACAGGGACAGGTTCCTACAGGGTTCTACAGGGACAGGGACAGGTTCCTACAGGGTTCTACAGGGACAGGGACAGGTTCCTACAGAGTTCTACAGGGACAGGGACAGGTTCCTACAGGGCTCTACAGGGACAGGGACAGGTTCCTACAGGGTTCTACAGGGACAGGGACAGGTTCCTACAGGGCTCTACAGGGACAGGGACAGGTTCCTACAGGGCTCTACAGGGACAGGGACAGATTCCTACAGGGTTCTACAGGGACAGGGACAGGTTCCTACAGGGTTCTACAGGGACAGGGACAGGTTCCTACAGGGCTCTACAGGGACAGGGACAGGTTCCTACAGGGTTATACAGGGACAGGGACAGGTTCCTACAGGGTTCTACAGGGACAGGGACAGATTCCTACAGGGTTCTACAGGGACAGGGACAGGTTCCTACAGGGTTCTACAGGGACAGGGACAGGTTCCTACAGGGTTCTACAGGGACAGGGACAGGTTCCTACAGGGTTCTACAGGGACAGGGACAGGTTCCTACAGGGTTCTACAGGGACAGGGACAGGTTCCTACAGGGTTCTACAGGGACAGGGACAGGTTCCTACAGGGCTCTACAGGGACAGGGACAGGTTCCTACAGGGTTCTACAGGGACAGGGACAGGTTCCTACAGGGTTCTACAGGGACAGGGACAGGTTCCTACAGGGTTCTACAGGGACAGGGACAGGTTCCTACAGGGCTCTACAGGGACAGGGACAGGTTCCTACAGGGTTCTACAGGGACAGGGACAGGTTCCTACAGGGTTCTACAGGGACAGGGACAGGTTCCTACAGGGTTCTACAGGGACAGGGACAGGTTCCTACAGGGCTCTACAGGGACAGGGACAGGTTCCTACAGGGTTCTACAGGGACAGGGACAGGTTCCTACAGGGTTCTACAGGGACAGGGACAGGTTCCTACAGGGTTCTACAGGGACAGGGACAGGTTCCTACAGGGCTCTACAGGGACAGGGACAGGTTCCTACAGGGTTCTACAGGGACAGGGACAGGTTCCTACAGGGTTCTACAGGGACAGGGACAGGTTCCTACAGGGCTCTACAGGGACAGGGACAGGTTCCTACAGGGTTCTACAGGGACAGGGACAGGTTCCTACAGGGTTCTACAGGGACAGGGACAGGTTCCTACAGAGTTCTACAGGGACAGGGACAGGTTCCTACAGGGTTCTACAGGGACAGGGACAGGTTCCTACAGGGTTCTACAGGGACAGGGACAGGTTCCTACAGGGCTCTACAGGGACAGGGACAGGTTCCTACAGGGTTCTACAGGGACAGGGACAGGCTCCTACAGGGCTCTACAGGGACAGGGACAGGTTCCTACAGGGTTCTACAGGGACAGGGACAGGTTCCTACAGGGCTCTACAGGGACAGGGACAGGTTCCTACAGGGTTATACAGGGACAGGGACAGGTTCCTACAGGGTTCTACAGGGACAGGGACAGATTCCTACAGGGCTCTACAGGGACAGGGACAGGTTCCTACAGGGTTCTACAGGGACAGGGACAGGTTCCTACAGGGTTCTACAGGGACAGGGACAGGTTCCTACAGGGCTCTACAGGGACAGGGACAGGTTCCTACAGGATTCTACAGGGACAGGGACAGGTTCCTACAGGGTTCTACAGGGACAGGGACAGGTTCCTACAGGGCTCTACAGGGACAGGGACAGGTTCCTACAGGGTTCTACAGGGACAGGGACAGGTTCCTACAGGGTTCTACAGGGACAGGGACAGGTTCCTACAGGGCTCTACAGGGACAGGGACAGGTTCCTACAGGGTTCTACAGGGACAGGGACAGGTTCCTACAGGGTTATACAGGGACAGGGACAGGTTCCTATAGGGTCCCCACCACCGCCGCGCCTCTATCTCAGATTTCCACCCAGGCAGCTGATAGAAACGAACAGGGTGCCTGGCGAGTGATTAGAATTTAGAAGTGTGTGCTCTAAACCAATACGTCTGACGTGTGACGTCACTGACGCTACACAGGGACCCTCCGCTCGACACGTCCCCATTTGTCAGCTGGTTAGGACCCGTCAGCAAACAAAGCAGGGAACAATACGCCATTCTCAGAAAGATCGGCGTCCCGGCTCGAGGTGTTTTTCTGACCCCGTTATAATGGTCTCGAACGCACGTGCGCACTCTTTCTCTGTCGTTTCTCCCCTCTGTCAATATTGGCTGGTCAGACTGACTGATAATCTCCGTGTAAAAACATCAGAAGAGCCAAGCTGGGGTGTCACTGTCAGACCGGTGACAGTGACAGCAGTGACAGCATAGTGTTGACCCGAAAGTAATTGGAGACTGATAAGGGTGATTTGAGCGTGTTGGAAGTTACACGTGAAGTGATACAGCGTTCTGTATTGGACGCTGTGCTTATTCGTTTTGACGGTTCTTCTTAGCATGCGACATGTCCAAGCAACTAACTGCCCATACGAAACTCGTCTTCTATGCGTCTGACAGAGTTGCTTTACTCAGACTGTCCATCATCAAACCTTACAAATCTGAAACAGGGTGTAGGAACAGTGTGTAGGAAGCATCATCAAGCTTTCAGGTGGTTCATTCAGAACAGGGTTGAAATGAAACCGGAGATAGGCATTCCAAAATCACGGCCTGAAGATTTTAAAACGTATCCCTTTGGTGTGTTTGGCAACTCATAAATGTATGCCGCAGTCAGATGGGTCTGTTAAAAACTGGGCATCGACCTCAATGACTTTGGATGACTTAGGACAGTCATATATGTGCAAGTTAATGTGACACTGCTACGCTCTGTTGACACCGGTGGTTCCAGACAGGGCAAAAATAGTTTGCAGGAACCAAATCCTAAGAAGTCTAGACAAATTTCCGAGAAGAAAACAAACATCAGATTCGCTTCCATGTGTTGTGTGTGTGTGTGTGTGTGTGTGTGTGTGTGTGTGTGTGTGTGTGTGTGTGTGTGTGTGTGTGTGTGTGTGTGTGTGTGTGTGTGTGTGTTCCATTAAAACTGATAAACAGCAAGCTTTCCTTTGTAAACGCTGCTTAGATCTTTTGTAAAATCAAGAAAAGTCATATTTTCGCCCAATCAATCGTTTTTGGGGGCATGGCCTAGATGGTCCCCTTGAATCCGTCCCCGTCTCCCGCTTGGTTTTGCTGAGATACGGCGTCATACCAATGTGTCTGCTGCTATTAAAAACATTTATGTTTCTCATCAATTACCGGGAGATTTCCGTGGCGTTGGAGACGCAGTCCTGTTAGAGGCATTGTCCTGATACCCACCATGGAAGTGACCGATAACAAGTCCCAGGCGAGAGTTCAGCTTTGTTCCAGTTCTAATGAGAGCCTGTGTGTACACATGATCGGATTCTGCCCTCGCTCACATTTCACACCGTAAGCTGACGCCTCCGCTGTTTGAGATACGCCTCGTTTGGGTTCCTCTCTCTCGGGTCAGGTTTCTCTCCGCCGCCGCCGCTGTCCCTGCCCCTCCCTCCCCCCCCCCCCTCCCTCCCCACAGCCGGCGACGTGACACATGAGTGGTATATGACCCTGTTTTCGCGAGGCGGCTTTCCGAGCCCAGACGACTGCCCGGCAACAAAATCTGGTGAGCCAGCATCCCCTCCCCCATACAGGCGCAGGGGCGCAGCCAGACCTTCAGAAGGGGAGGGGGCAAGCCCGTGGGAGAGGCCCCCTACCCAAACAAAAATACCCCTGGATATGAAAAACTCTACGGATTTCGGCCACTTTATTTTATGAGGCCCCCCTTTTTAACAATTTGTCTTCGTCTACTTTTGATGAGCTGGATTGGACCAGGACCTTCAGTAGGCATTGTACTGAGCGCATTACTAATTTGTATTGTTACGTACAGGAGAGAAAACCTATCTTAGCTGACAACAGGTGGGGGTCGGCTTTTGAGTGTGGGGGGCGGCTGAAATAACGAAAAAAGGTACCCCCATTTTTATACGTGTATTTAAGCCTTTGCAGCATTTGTATATGTTGATTTTCATGTTATAGTAGGTAGGTACTTGTTAGTTAGCGCCGCGAAGCGGTGCGAAATATGTATGGGTTTGCCTGATAAAACCCAGAAATCTAGGCGGTGGGCCTTGTAGAGGATAAGAAACTAAAAATGTTATTCATTCAATTCAGCGTTATGACGAACCAACCGATGACGATGACTATGGCTTCGATATGACGATGACTACCAATGTGATGCCGCGAATCGGCGTGAAATTTTCATTTTAGGTCCTGGAAAAAGAAATTGTAATATTAGAACCAGGACGTGAGTGGCAGCTGTGGAGTGTCCACTGTGACCGTGAGTGGAGCTGTGGAGTGTCCACTGTGAGTCCACTGGAGCTGTGGAGTGTCCACTGTGACCGTGAGTGGAGCTGTGGAGTGTCCACTGTGACCGTGAGTGGGGAGCTGTGGAGTGTCCACTGTGACCGTGAGTGGAGCTGTGGAGTGTCCACTGTGACCGTGAGTGGAGAGCTGTGGAGTGTCCACTGTGACCGTGAGTGCAGCTGTGGAGTGTCCACTATGACCGTGAGTGGGGAGCTGTGGAGTGTCCACTGTGACCGTGAGTGGAGCTGTGGAGTGTCCACTATGACCGTGAGTGGGAGCTGTGGATTGTCCACTGTGAGTCCACTGGAGTGTGGAGTGTCCACTGTGACCGTGAGTGGGAGCTGTGGAGTGTCCACTGTGACCGTGAGTGGGAGCTGTGGAGTGTCCACTGTGACCGTGAGTGGGAGCTGTGGAGTGTCCACTGTGAGTCCACTGGAGTGTGGAGTGTCCACTGTGACCGTGAGTGGGAGCTGTGGAGTGTCCACTGTGAGTCCACTGGAGTGTGGAGTGTACACTGTGACCGTGAGTGGGAGCTGTGGATTGTCCACTGTGAGTCCACTGGAGTGTGGAGTGTCCACTGTGACCGTGAGTGGGAGCTGTGGAGTGTCCACTGTGAGTCCACTGGAGTGTGGAGTGTCCACTGTGACCGTGAGTGGGAGCTGTGGAGTGTCCACTGTGAGTCCACTGGAGTGTGGAGTGTACACTGTGACCGTGAGTGGGAGCTGTGGATTGTCCACTGTGAGTCCACTGGAGTGTGGAGTGTCCACTGTGACCGTGAGTGGGAGCTGTGGAATGTCCACTGTGACCGTGAGTGGGAGCTGTGGAATGTCCACTGTGGCCGTGAGTGGAGCTGTGGAGTGTCCACTGTGACCGTGAGTGGGAGCTGTGGAGCGTCCACTGTGAGTCCACTGGAGTGTGGAGTGTGTGATAGGTAACCTCTTTTCCTGGCTTCGCATCTCGGTATGATGACAAATACTGAAATGAAGGTAGTTTTTCATATACATTAGCCTCGGATAGTAAATCACGATGGCCGGTGGCACGATGGTCAGCGCTCAATAGAACATATGATAATAATAACTGTATATATATGTACCGAACTGTAACAAACAACTGGTAACAGTGCAAATGGTTTGAAAGCAGCAAGAGGCAGAACGACTTTTCCGCGCATAAATGGTGCCTGAGGATCTGGAGGAGCCTGGGGGGAGATGGCTTGGGGAGATGGTCCTGGCCTGTTCCCACTATTAGCTCTTCGGTCCAGCAAATTGGGTACCGCTGGAGCAGCTTCCGGGTGCTGATCTCCTCGTCTTTGCGTTCGCGTCGCCTTTTTCGGAACTCGGCAGACTAGCTAAACATGCAGCCTGCTTGAAACTTGAAAGTTAATATTTTATGAAGGGAATGGGCCCTCGGGCCAGCAATTATCGCCAAGGAGAGCCTCTGACAGACGCTCAATTAAGTTATTTTTCTCCATTTTCCAAATTTGTATAAGCAATTATGAAACTTGTGTCATGCCGCGAAGCGGCGCGAAATTTTCCAGTTTTTGGCAGCTGGCTGGATAGCTGGATATTGACTGCTGCAAAGGCAATTTTTACGATAAATTGTTAATTTTCCCCTCAAAAAGTGTGTTGATGTTGATTTATTTAACAAAAGCAAGAAACAAAGAATGATGTGAGGGAAAGGTCCAAAAGCACTTTCAGCGCTTATGACTAGGCACCATTTCCCGACTCACGAACATACATGTACACACTCATACACAACCCCCGCAAACGCGACGACCGTCCCCCTCCCCGCCGACCTTATTATAGCAGCACTACCTCAGGCCGATGCACCAAGGCTGCGTCGCGGTTTACCGTTCAAAGCGTTTGGTATGCTTAATATATCTTTGCACAGCTGTAGCCACAGCCAGACCAGCAGCGCTATTCAGAGTATGACCGTGCAAAATTATAACTAATTTGTGATTGTTTTTTAACTGGCTGTAATCTGCAATTAAGTTTTGTAATGTTATTTCTAACTCAACTCTGGGAAAGTTGTATTGAGGACAGAAGAAGAAAAAATGCTGAACTGTTTCAGCAGTTTGTCCACAGCTGCAATTTGGACTGTTAGTTTGTGACGAATGTATCTGGAATAAATGAGCATTTAGGCTGGACATGCCAAGCCTGAGCCTGGTATGGAGTATATTATTAATTTTATATCCATAACTGAAGTATATTGGGGGTTTGGTCAAATCATACATCTGAGCAACTGCTTGTTTGAAGGAACGGGTACTTTGCATGGATCTGACTTCTTCTGGAAGTCTGTTCCATTGTCGGATAGTGCGAGGGAAGAAGGAATTCTTAAAGGAAGTCAGGCGTTTTGATGGTAATGTTATGTTGTTAGCGTTCCTTAGCTGACGGGTTGTAACTTCATGTCGTGTGGATGGAATTGCATCTTGAAGATAGCGAGGTGCATGTTGTTTGACTTTATATAATATATTTAAGCTATGTGTTTCTCTTCTGATTTGCAATGTTGTTAAGCCTAGTTCTTCTAGCAAAGATTTTGTTGAGGTCCTACGGAAAGCTCCAGTTATTAGTCTGGCTGCCCTGTTCTGTATTTTTTCTAAGCTTAAAGAGTCTGTGATAATCAAGTGCCCATGATATACGACATCGCCGTAATCAAATATTGGTCTTATATATGTTATGTAAATTTGTTGTAATATTTGTCTAGGAATATGTTTAGCTATTGGGTACAGTGGTCCCAATGCCGCATTTGCTTTTTTAATAATGTCTTGAACATGGAAATGGAACCTAATATCATTTGATATATTTAAACCCAAGTGTTTGTGATTTACTACTAATGGGATTACCTCGTTTCCAAACTTCAATGATGGTGGGTGATTGACATGTTTATTGGTGAAGGTTTGTTGTGTGGTTTTTGCCGAGTTAAAGGTAATAGCCCATTAATCCCCAAACTGTTTTATTCTATCTAGGTCTTGCTGCAGGGAAATTTCTGCTTCTGCAGCTTCTGCAGATTGGGCGATGTGGGGCTTAAATAATATTGTATCATCAGCAAAGAAAAATAAATCATTTTCCGTTAAGTCATCTAAATAATTTAAGTAAATTAATGCCAGTAGGGGCCCTAACACTGAGCCTTGTGGGCAGGTGTTAGGGGGGGGGTCGACCCCCGCCTAAGAGTGGGGGGGGGGGGAGTCTGCCCAGACCCCCGCCCTGACCCTCCCGTCGGCGGCGCCCCTGGCTGACAAATATTGCAGCACACACTCTCCTGAGAGGAAAATGGTTAAATTGTTTTGTACTAAAAAACATTTCACCAGGTGGGTCAGAATACAGCACATTACCGCTCATTATGACCGCGCCGACCACGGCTAGCAGGCGCTTCAGCTATAGCAGGCGCTCCAGGCGACGGCTAGCAACCCCTGGACCTGGACAGGCTCGAGGGCCCCGTTCACAGGCTCAATGGCCCTCTGGATAAGCTCGAGAGGCCCCTGAACATACTCTAATGGCCCCTAGGCAGGTTCAACAGGCCCGTGAGCAGACTCAATGGCCCATTGGCAAGCCGAGAGGCCCCTGAACAACCTATAATAGCCCATGGGCAGGTCCGAGAAGCATCTGAACAGACTCGATGGACCCCTGGGAAAACTATAATGGGCCCTTGGGCAGGTTCGAGAGGTTCAAAAACAGACTATAATGGCCCCTGGGCAGGCTCGAGAGGTCCCTGAACATACTCAATGGGCCCCTGGACATGCTCGAGAGGCCACTGGGCAGGTTTGTTGGGCCGTGGGTGGACTCAATTGGCCCCTGGACAAGTGGACATGCTCTAGAGGCCCCTGGGCTGGTTTGTGGGGCCCCTGAGTGGGCTCAATGGGCCCCAGGGTATGCTCGAAAGGTCCCTGGTCATGTTTGTGCGCCCTTAAGTGGGTTCAATGGGCCCCTGGACATGCTCGAGAGGCCCCTGGACAGTTGTTTGGCCCCCTGGGTGGGCTCAATGGGCCCCTGGACTCTGAGGGGCCTTGGTTGCCCATGTTAGCCCTCGGATGGCCTGAGGGGCCTACAGTTAGCCTGAGGCGCTTTCGGTCTGAGGGGCCCTTAGCGGAGTTGTAACGGCTCATTATTTTTAGTCGACTCAAGTCTGACTAAACAAAATAATTACCCTTAGCTGATGATGACCCTAAACAAATAATACCCCCCCCCCCCCCCTCCGGTCGCCGACTCAATTACAACCCCAACGAAAAACAAAAAGTTCCGCCTCTGGTGACAACTGAACCAGTGACAACTAAACCAGTGACAACTGAACCAGTGACAACTGAACCAGTGACAACTGAACAAGGGACAACTGAACCAGGGTCAACTGAATCAGTGACAACCAGTATGAACGCCACCCTGCTAACTCAGTTCCTATGGAGAGTAGGCGGAATCTAAAAACACCGTTTGATAGCTCTTCGAAAATCATGTGGAAACGATTGGTCGTTATTTGACTTAGGTCAATATTGAGGTCACCAGAGGTCATCAAAAGTCAAATTTTCCAAGTATAGGACTTTGCCCAAAGAAACCTCCTAATATCTTGGGGAATAATGATAGCTAGGAACAAACCAAATGCAATCGTCATTGGTGTTCTCAAATTTTAGCTCAGGTCAATAGTTTATGCTCCAGAGGTCACCAAATGTCACGATGACATTTTCTTCCAAAAAAGTTTTCGTGAATAACTTCTTATCAGTTAAACATAGCGCAATAAATTTAACACCACCGTGTTTGTCTCGTCAAAACGCTTCGCAACATATTAATGGTGACCTTGTTAGGTTAACTTCAAATGTTTACCTCAGTTGTCACTGGTTCAGTTGTTACTGGTTCAGTCGTCCTGGTTCAGTTGTCACTGCTTCAGTTGTCCCTGGTTTAGTTGTATCTGGTTCAGTTGTCCCTGGTTGTTGTCACTGGTCGAGTTGGCACTGGTTCAGTTGTCACTGGTTCAGTTGTCACTGGTTCAGTTGTCCCTGGTTCAGTTGTCCCTGGTTCAGTTGTCACTGGTTCAGTTGACCGCGTACCACATGCAACTTTACATGCACTATGAAATATGCTAGCTTATGCTATAAAAGAGACTTATTTTTATATCATGTTATATATTTATATCATGTCATGCGGTGTATGACGACATCCCCTGATTGTATGATGACATCCGCTGACCCCTGTCCCCGCCAGACGCGCCGCCGGCACACGCGGCTGCCTACGTCTGCTGCCGTCCTGCGAGGCTGTGTTTCCCGGTCGCTCCGGCCAGTGGCGGCGCCAGCTGGTCTGCTATCTGAGCGGCGGACCGGGTCCGCTGGCCGCCTCGCAAGAGCTGCATGCCTGCTCCGTGGTGCCGGATCTGGGGCCTGTTCGCCGACGCCTCCCAGCAGCGGGTGGACGCCGCTCTGCTGCTGGCGCCGACCGGAGCTGGCGCGCCTGAGCCGGCCGTGGCCGCCATGTTCCGGGGTGTCTGACTCCGACTGTGGTTCCTGGCGTGGCGGGCTCAGCTGCTCGATATGGACCTGTTCGGGTTCCTGGCAGAGCACGGCCGGCGGCGGCAGGAGCCAGGAGACACGGGTTGTGGCGGCGGCGTGTCGCCGGCTCGCCCCTGCTCGGCATCCACCTCTGCCTCGCCGAGTACTAGGTGTTTGTGCTGGTGCGAGCGGCGGCTGGGACCTGCAGTACGTTGCAACCGTCTGCTCACCGGACCACGCTCGTCGACTTTGGATTCACGGAAGGCACAGAGCAGAGTTCGCCATGGGCTGGGCTGGCCCTATGTGTCATGGGCTGGGCCATGGGCTGGGCCTGGGCTGGTCCTGGACCAGGCCTCAACTTTAAGGAAATCACTGGGCTCTGGATGGGCCTGGGCCTGACAATTTTGAAGTAATGCGCGCGTCGCACAAGCTCAGGTCACAGCTCAAAAATATTTTAGCCAGCAGTTCACTTACACAGCAACACACTGTTGCTGTGGCTGTGGCTTTTTGTTTTTTGGTTAGCATAGTTGGTTCATTGTTTCACATGTATAGTATACCAGTAAGGCGCCGTAGATGGCGATGAACGAGCGAGCGCGAAATAAATGTATGGTGAATTTCAACGCGATCGGGCAAGTAGTTTCTGAGATACAAAAAGGGTGAGCACGTGCGCACCTGCAGAGGCACCCCACCCCTGACTTGTGTAAAGGCGGCGGTTTAGAGGTCCTTAACCACACACCAAATTATAACACAATCGGCTCAATATGGCCGGGCCGCTCATATTCAGATTTTTCCCATATACCACGGAAGGACGAGCGAGCGCTTCGCGCTCGCTCGTAACAAGTAAATATGTTAGGATAATTATTGCAAATTTTGTTAAAATAATTATATGCTTAATCTGAACGGGCCGGACCGGGCCTGGGCCTCAATATTATGAATTTGACTAGGCCTGGTACGGGCCTGGGCTTGGTGTTCATGGGCCTGGGCTGGGCTGGGCTGGGGGTTGGTGGGCCCGTGGCGAACACTGGTACAGAGCGAACTGGGACAGGATGGGGAGCAAAATGGGGCTACGGAAATTATGGTTTCTTCATGTTGCTGATTGTGGACATATCGGTGGAAGTGGAAGATTGTAACTATGTTTGTTTGCTGGTTGTTAATTCTCTTCCATTCTGTTCCCTTTTCTTTAAATTATGCCATATTTTCGTATATGCTGTTTTGTAACGTTGTCTTATGTATTTGTGTATGCAGCAAATATATAGTCCCAGCAAGTGAGACTTCTCTAGGCTCAAATCATCATCATGCCCAGGGGCGGATCCAGGGGGGGCATGCCCCCCCCCCTCCATGTACTGAAACTATGATTTGCCCCCCGCCCAAACAGTCGGACGTACAGTTGTACAAATTGCCTTTGCAGCAGTCAAAATCCAGCTATCCACAGTGGAAAACTTGAAAATTCCGCGCTGCTTCGCGGCATGACACAAAATTCGCAATTCCAAATGTGTATAAACACATTTGGAAAATGGTAAAATGAATTAATTAAGTGTCTGGCAGAGGTTCTCCTTGCCGGTACCTAATTGCTAGCCTCTCAGGACCACTCACTTCATAAAATATTAACTTTCAAGCGGGCTACATGTTTAGCTAGTCTGCCGAGTTCCGAAAAAGGCGACGCGAACGCAAAGACGCGGAGATCGGCACCCGGACGCTGCTCCAGCGGTGCCCAACTTGCTTGACCGAAGAGCTAATAGTGGGAACCAGGCCAGGACCATCTCCCCAAGCCATCTCGCCCCAGGCTCCTCCAGATCCACAGGTACCATTTATGCGCGGAAAAGTCGTTCTGTGTACTATTGAGCGCTGACTGCCACCGGTCATCGTGATTTACTATCCGAGTAATATGTATATAAAAAACTACGTTAATTTAAATATTTGTCATCATACCGAGTTGTACAACCAGGAATAGAGGTACCTGGCTTCGCGGCGTCACATCGGTGGCCATCGTCAGAACGAAGTCATCGCCATCGTCTTCGCTTCGTTGTAACGGTGAATTAAATGAATAACATTTTTAGCTTCTTATCCTCTACAAGGCCCACCGCCCATATTAGGGTTTTATCGGTAAACCATTAAAACTTTGCGCCGCTTGGCGGCGCTAAATAACAAGTACCTACTATAACATGAAAACCATATTAAAAATGCTGACATGGCTTAAATACACGCATAGCAATGGGGTACATTTTTTCGTCACTTCCGCCAACCCCCCACTAAAAAATTATCGGCGACGCCCCTGCCCTCCCCCGAGGTGCGCTGGAGTCGCCACCGCCCGCAGTCCACGTCACCGGCTCGGAGCACCTCAGTCAGGGCCTGTTCCCTGGTGCTGCTGGAGATGCTGCTGCTCAAGCTGAGCGACCGCCGCCGACTGCAGCAGGACGAGGAGAGTTGCCTGAGGTCCCGCCTCCTGCCAGGGGCCGTCATACAGGTCAGGAGGAGCTGGTGTTGAATAGCGATGTTGGTGTCTGCGTGTCAGCGTAAAAGCCTTCAGCTTCTCCGATTAGAAGCCATGGGCCCGGGAACGATTTTAAAGTTGGGGGGCGAAACATTTTGTTTTGCGCAATCTGCTCACTTCTCATATTGGTGCACTTTTTCGTTCTCAAATTGTCCTCATTGGAAAACCGACATGGTTCGAAAGCTTATCAAAAACCACTTTGAAACTATTTTAACATGTTTTGGTCAATATTGAGGTCACCAGAGGTCACCAAAGGTCAGATTTTCCAGTTTTAGGACTTTTCTCCAGAAACCCCCAAATATATCGGGAACTATGATAGCTAGGAACAAACAGAAAGAAGCAATCGAAAGCTTTTGAAATATTAAATCATATTGTGTCCTCTAATGTTATCTCAGGTCAATAGTTTAGGCTCCAGAGGTCATCAAATGTCAAAAGGGCTATTTTTTTGGCAAAATGTTCGAAAATAACTTTTTACCTAATAAAGATACGACACTAATTTTGACGCCATCATGTTTGTCTCGTCAACGCGCTTCGAATCACTTTAATTTGGACCAGTTTAAGTCAATATATAAATTTGACCTCAGGTCAAGGTCAAGTGGCGATCCAAGTAGGTCATGTTGCATATTGGGAGACGTGTCTCGACGAGACAAACACATTGATTCCGATTTCACGTCTTTATCTTCATTATATCGAGAGTTATTGACACAAAAAGTGTTGGTGACCTCTGCTGACCTCGGCTGATCCTGTAGGGGTCACTGAACACAAATTTAACCTGGATCATCAATAATAGCCTATGATAACATGATCCAGAAGGAATTGGACTGATTTCATGCGTATCCTCGGAAAACGAAACATTTCAATATTTACCATTGACTTATAATGGGAGGTCACGAAATTAACCCGACCGGCAACTTTAGGTCACCGATATACAACATCTTAGATATTCCAATTGTAGGTATCTATGACCTGATGAAATCCTGTAAGTTTTAAACCGATCGGTCAAAAACTGTGGCTGTGGTACGACCGCAAACTTATTTGGAGGTGTGGTCGCGTGACCTGACCTGAGATGACCTGTGGTCAAGAATTGCACACAATGTGGGTAATTGATCCCCGAGCAGGTGTGGCAAAAAAAGGTGGCTGAAACGGAGGCGCTGTGCGCCGTACGCCGTTTTTGAAACGGCAAAAACCGCGCGCCGCCGTTTTTTTGCTATCCTCGAAAAACCTTAGGGGGGGGGGGCGTCTAAACGCCCCACCCCCAACACGGCGCGGGTTACCATAGAAAGCAATAATTATGTAAAAGTTGGGTCATGCCACCCCCCCCCCCCCTCCCCCACCCCCGTTTCCTACTATGAACCGTATGCCTTTGTAAACCCGCCTGTCGTCTGATAAAATACTCGTACCTGACGCCTGACGTTTGTTTTTCTTGAAGAAGCCCGCGAGTGTGGCGCTTCATCACCGTATCACGGTAACCTATGACATTTACGATAACTCTTGCTTGCAATTGCCGCCCTGTCGGCAGACAGAGAGGACAGCAGAGGGCCGCACGCCAGTTTGACCACATCCGTAACGTTGACGTGGGATAAACTTATAAAAAAAATGCAGCAGATGTTTATCGCCGTCAGTGCGTTATTTTAACGACGACGCGCCAAGCAGAAAACTGCTACCAAATGTACTGCTACCAAAGTTTTCCATTATATCTCATAGGACAAAATGGAAAAAGGAAAAGAAAGGAAAAGAAAGGTATACGATACTGCTATAAAGGCAAAGCTATATAATAATAATACTTATGACATGCTATAAAAGAAAACGGAAAAAATGAAAGCGACTTTCATATTCTCTATAACTTTTTTTAAATTAATATATAATACTCAATAATAATTTTATATAAGAGGCTTTAATATTTTATATAACTTCTTGGGAAGAAAATTGAAAGAGCTAATTTTTAGGGAAACTTCTGCTCACCAAAGTTGGGGGGGGGGGGGGGCGCCGCCCCCCCCCCGGTCCAGATGTTGGGGGCAAGCGCCCCCGCTGCCTCCCCTGTTCCAGGGCCCCTGTTAGAAGCTGCCATGACGCGCCTGAGTGTATGTCGCGTCCTGCTCCTTAATCCGCCTTTGCGCATCGGCATGAAAGAAATGAAGACATGTTTCTACAGTTCCGGTTGCGAAGACGTGCCAGAGTTACCATGTTGTCATGTCACTGTATTCATGTTAATGAACCAAGAGGCCTAAAAGCTGTGCTTCTCTGTTGCCCAAGGGCTAACGTTAAATCGAGGCGTAAGGGTTGTGCGACCCTCCTGAAAGCTGCCTTGTTCTTATGCCTCCATGTTATAAATGTGTCATTTTTTAATAAGTCAGCTCCGGAGTCCCCGATATCGGATCATCCCTCTGGCTTGTCCGTACTAGTGTCTGGGTGTCTAGCGTCGTGATGCCGTTGGTGACAGCCGACCAAGGTGTTGTATGATGGAAACATGTATTTGCTTAATAAAAAGTATTGTAGTGCTGTTGAGTCTTTTCAGCTTACCTCGGCGGCAGCTGGAGCACGGCTGGCCGGTGGACTGACCGGTAGCTGGTCAGTTAAAGGGATTATACGGGTTTTTCCCAGAATAATTGAGTTACATAGTAAAACGTACTTATAAAGGTGGTAGAAGTCCCACGGTAGCCACATTTTTCTGGAAATGATCTCTTCTGCACGCAAGGACATTCCAAAGTGCGCGGTGATGCCACCGCGTATTTTCTGCAGGACCGGCTGAGGCAGAGCCAGTCATCACTTTTATGCTAATAAAAACACCTCACTTGTGGAATATTTCCGGTAAAATAAGCAATATTTCAAAGAAAATAAACTTGTTTTGTTCCAACGACAGCAGCAGTTACCTAGTTTTCTCATAAAATTCTATATTTTTCATGAATTTTCATGCCAAAAAATGAATACGCCACCACCAAATTCTCAACGCTAAAGGCCGGAAATAAGAAACCCACAAAAACACAAAACCTCAACGAACAGTGTGTAGTAATACAAAATCCCGTCAGTTTTGAATTGCATAATAATGTTGTGGTCCAGTGTAGGACTTGCAGATAATTCAAAACTCTAAAATTGATCTTAAGATAAAAGTGGTGGACGTGCCGATCAAGTACTCGTTATCTGATACTAGTCTCGAAAAACGCCCAAGTTTTAACGCTGATAATTGCTGGAATAGTGGACTAAATGAGCATTGAGGTTCCTGTTATATGTCTTAAACGTGTTTAAAGCTCATACAACTGCAAAAGAGTGCATTTACTTTCAGGACGGAAACCCGTATAATCCCTTTAAGCAATGGGTCGCTGAAGGCTAGTATGAATACTGGGCACGGATTAGTTCAGCGAGCAGTGGCAAGCTGGGCTTATCTTACCAGGCAGAGACTACTACAGGCCCTAGTCAATTAACTACCCACCCTACTAGAAGGCTTGTTGCGGCCTTGTTTTCTGATTAGGTGCCTGGTAATTGTATGTGGACAGAACACGACGATGCTCATGATAACAAGGCGTGGGCTTGTAGAACAAGCTCCTTTCCCCGAAATCAGCCAGAAATAAGCCTGCCATATAAGGCTATGCCTGCTCATTTTTGCGCTGGTCGTTATTTGACGAGGGGCTTTTAGGTATTTTTTACAGTGTGTGCTACTGATGTGCGAATTTTAGGTGCGTGTGCTACTGATGTGCGAATTTTAGGTGCGTGTGCTACTGATGTGCGGTACAACTGTCGAGAGTTGACAAAGTGAGGTCTGTAACAACACGCAGGCTACAGGCTACACTATGCGTGATAGCACGCAAAGTACGCACGGTTTTTGCAAGTTTGCGTCTTTTGCGTAGTCTGAAAATGTTCAGCTGATAGAAAATGCATTGACTGAGTTACACTGGAACAGTACGCAAAGTCCGCATGAAATATCACGCAAACTTGCAAAAGACGCAGCACGAAAGTACGCAATTCTGCAAAAGACGCAATGACGCAAGTACGCAATCACGCAAAAAAGTTCAGAAGTTCGAACTTCTTTGCGTGTTTTACAGAATTGCGTAGTCTGGGACAGTTGGTGGCGCATAGCCGGCATTTCGTTTTGTAAATAACTCTTGATAGAATAAAGATAGAGAAGTACGAATGACACCACTGTGTTTGTCTCGTCAGGATGCATCTCCCAAATGTAACATGTCCTACCTGGGTCACCAAATGACCTTGACCTGAGGTCAAATTTGGAAGTTGACCTAACCAGGTCATGATTAATATTTTTAGAAGCGTCTTGACGAGACAAACGCGATGATGTTAAAAGTATTACTCTTTGTTCAACTGATAACAAGTTATTCACAATTTGTTTTATAAGAAAACGTCATCGTGACATTTGGTGACCTCTGGAGCGTAAACTATTGAGCATTGACCCACGTGAAATCCCTGACTACTTTGAGACTGAGTACACAAGTACTGATGCGTATTCATCAAACAGATCAGTCTCCTGGACGTCCGTCACGCAAAACAAGCAAACTTGCAAAACACGCAAACTTGCAAAACACGCAAACTTGTAAATCACGCAAACTTGCAAAACACGCAAACTTGCAAAAAACGTGCAGACTCTCCGGAACGATCACGCATAGTGTAGCCTGGGCGTTGTGGTGACTGGTGAACGGATACGGTATTTTCGTAGCTGGTATTTGTTATAAGTTGTCGCGATACATGACTGATTTTTACGACATACAATACAGCAGCGCAACAAATGGGGAGACGGTCTCGCGCCTGACTTGGGAAGGCATAATTCCAACGGATCCAGGGCCTGGTGTCAGCCAGTTGCTGCATAGCTGTCAGGAAGCTGGCGCTGCGCACAGGCTTTCTGGAGTTTGGTCAAAATAAGAGAAGCACTAAGAACAGATTGCGTCGAAAATTTCAAACGTCGCAATAAATAAAGATTTTTTTTATCGGAAGATCTGCCACCCATTGTCTTTGGTGGGCCTGGATACTCAAAATCATTGATCCCTAGTACTACATCTCTAGTATTGACGATGAAACGTAACTTACATGTGCCAAATAGCGAAGCATGTTATTTCATCAATAACGTTGATCGTTACAATATTATTTGGCTACGCACATAGATGTTTGAGATTCTTATGCGCTAATTGTAGTGTAGATAGAAACTACGTTTACACGGGACTTCATATTATCTAGGCATGAATGAATTATATATTCGGAAATTGGGGTAATTTTAGAAATTGGGCCAAATTATGTCGCCTTTTTCTTTCTAACCTCCCGGATTCATGTCATCTACAGGTTTCAAAATCCCAGCCTTTGGACTTCAAAGCCCCGTATAATCTACGGTAGGCTACGTTCGGGAACGGAATCAGAATTAACCCTGGAGCCGCTTGGTGGTGGGGGGGGGGGGGGGGGGGGGGGGGAGTCGCCCCTCACCTTTTTTCGCCTTAATCAGAAAATGCGGAGATATCGACTTGAATGAATAGCTAAGTCAAGTTTTGGCAAAACAAATGGGTCCCGACCAGGCCAGGTCCCGCCCTCAGGTTACGTATCGCCCTCTGGCGAGGCACCGCCCTCAGGTCAGATGCCGCCCCTTAGCCATGTTGAGCCCTCTAGCCATATGCCGCCCTAGGGCCAGGTGACGGCAACCCTCCGGTCAGTGGCGGCGCCCCGGTTAATGACGGCGCCCCTCTGGCCAGTGACGGCGTCCCTTCGGCCAGTGAAGGCGCCCCTTCAGCCAGTGACGGCGCCCCTTCGGCCAGTGACGGCGCCCCTTCGGCCAACGACGGCGGCGCCCCTTCGGCCAGTGACCTTCGGCTAATGACGGCGCCCCTCTGGCCAGTGACGGCGCCCTCTGGCTAGTGACGGGGCCCCTGTGGCCATGTGACAGTTCCTCTACGGCCAGTGACGGCGCCCTTCTGGATAATGACGACGCCCCTCTGACCAGTGACGGCGCCCCTCGGACCAGTGACGGCGCCCCTCTGGCCAAGGGCGCCGCAACCTTCCGAAAGTGTGTGTGTGTGTGGGGGGGGGGGGGGGGGGGCATTCTGAAGTCGATTCTTTCCATGCAACGCCCATAGGCGTAATGTTAAAATCCAAAAATGTTGGGAGGACACGTCCCCCCGTCCCCCTGTGGCGGAGCCCCTGCCTCTGGCTAATGACGACGCCCCTCGTGACGGCACCCCACCGGAAAATGACGGCGCCCCTCCGGTCAGTGTCTGCGCCCCTCCAGCCAATGATGGTGCCACTCCGGCCAGTAACAGCGCCCCTCTGGCCAGTGACGGCGTCCCTCTGGCCAGTGACAGCGCCCCCGTTGGCTAGTGACGGTGCCTATCTAACCAGTGATGGCACTCCTCCTGCCAGTGATGGCACTCTTGCGGCCAGTGACGGCAGCCCTGTGACCAGTGACGATGCCCCTTCGGCCATTGACGGCACCCCTTCGGCCAATGACGGCGCTCCACCGGCCAGTGACCGCCGGAGGTGCGAGGCCCTCTCAGGCCTCGACAATCGCCCTCTCAGACCAGCCTGAGTCCGCTCAGGAGTCAGGCATGGCAAGGGTGCTGTCAGGCCTAGACATATCTGAAGGGGCCTTAAACCATCTAACGGCCACTCAGGGAACCCGCTCAAGCCTACCGAGTTCTTCTTCAGGCTGATCGAGGCCCTCTCAAGCCGACCGAGGACCGCTCAGGTTGACTGTGGGCCCATCAAGCCGACCAAGTTCCATCAAGCCGACCACTTCCATCATATTCATATTCATGTATTTGCGAATCATTCCATATAAATGGCTTAATGTTCGATTCGAGTGAAAGGGATTCAAGTTGGGCGATACAAACGAAAAACACGACAGACAATTTAAAACACGCATCGCACACACAATAAATCATGGTAACTATGTAAATAAAACGTACGAATTCAAGCTTCCACACACCGTCGTCACAATTTTCTAGTTGGGATTTTAGCACGGCGAGGCTCCGGGAGGCCATAACGGCCGGCGTCAGGTGGTTCCAAGACGAGGCCGCCCTATAGGAAAAAGCCCTGCGCGACATGGATAGCCGGAAAACGGGCAGCTCTAGAGCACCAGCCACCGCAGCCCGCGTGAGGCGCTCACTCACAGCGGTGCGAGGGGTGAATAGCGATCGGACCGCTGCCGGGGCGCGGGGATCGTTTAAGGCTCTGTAGACGCCGATACAGTCGCGGCGCGCAACGAGGTCGCGTATACCACGCCAGCCTAGCGACTCCACGATCGGTGAGATATGATCACGACCCCGCGCACCCGAGACGATCCTTGCCGCGAAATGTATCACCTTTTGTACCCGGCTGAGGTGGCAGTCAGCGGCCCCGTCCCAGACGGAGAGGCAGTACAGTATGTGGGGAAACACGTGTGTCTGGATTAGGAGTTGGCGGGTCTCGGGTGTGAGGTGGTGACGAATTTTATACAGACAGAACAGGATGGAGTTGCACTTTTTGACTAAATTGGAAATGTGCTCCTCCCAGGACAAGTTACGGTCCATGGTGACCCTCAGCACCTTCACGGACGGCAAGGGATTGAGTGTGTGGTTTGAGATGTTGAGCTGAAAGGATGGAGTCTTTTTAAGGGCTTGAGGAGTACCGACAAGGAGGAGGGTCCATCAGACGCCGCTTGACCAGGTCTAAGCAGAAATCATCGGTAGGCTATTCCTGGTGGCTGACAGTGATGCTGACAGTGATCGAATAAATGTGTTTCGCAATGGGTTAACACCAGTGGCGTCGCACACAATTTTGAGTGGGGGAAGCCAGAGGCTTGGAGGGGCTTTCAACTTACCCCATAGGGCTAAAGTTGAAATCATGCGAACTGTGGGGGGGGGGGGACGAACACCGGCCGGAGCGATCCTGACGTAGCCCGTCTCCCAGGACCCAGGCCCTGTTGGCGAAGCACCAGATTCAAAGTTCTTGGATATAAAGGTCTGAACTATTGACTCGGAGCTACCTCGGAAGCCGAAAGAAGGCCTTGCGATCATGGTGTCTTTAAACTGAGGCACCTCTGACTTCTGAGCAAAGAAACCTTTTGCGTCGATCGTGCTAATGAAGTGGAGAAACAGACCGGAGAGAGGACTGAATTAATATATGTTTGTAGGTCAGAGACAGTGCGCATT
>JAXIVJ010000044.1:174064-236564 GCA_036785665.1 Chirona hameri
ATGCCTTTTTATTTACATTTACCAATTCTAATCACTTGACCTGGAAGGTCACCCGTTGACTTGAAACCTAAAAATCGCATACTGTTAGATTCCTCTCATGACAGGCAACATGCTGGTTCTTACCGCATTGCTCTAAGTTGCTTGGTTTGGAAGTTAACATGGGGGCCTGTCAGCCCCCCCCCCCCGTAGGGCGAAGGTGCAAAAAGCTCCCGTAGGGCGAGGGTTAAACGTGAAATTCTATGTACCTTATCCTACACCGACTTTACGTCTTCTGTGCATAAATGAAGCAATTTTGTTGAGAGAAGAAGACAAAGTGAGATATAGCGAATTTAGTGACGTCACTACACATGCTTTTTAACTTCACTAAAAAATGAGGGCAGGTGGTAAATTGCTATCATGACCCAATTATACGTGTACAATAATCCATTGAACATGTGTCGCATGTCTTTCGTATATTTTTGGCGCCTAGTTACCCTTAGCGACCTGACCTAACCGTGACTTTGACCTTTGCCAACATTTTCACTTTTGCTCATGAAAAAACAGTATTTTACTTTTAAGAGCACTTTGGGTGCTAATGGTCGTAATATAATAATTTGGATCGAACGTATGACGCATAAACTCAAATACCTCAATTTTGACCTCTGACCTGCCCGTGACCTGATATTTGACCATAATTAACCCTCGCCCTACGGGAGCTTTTTTCCCCTTCGCCCTACAGGGGTGGGGGGGGGTCCTAAAAAGACCCCCTGTTAACATCCAAACCAAGCAACATAGAGCAACGCAGTAAGAACCAACATGTTGCCTGTCATGTTTGGAATCTAACGGTATGCAATTTTTAGGTTTCAGGTCAACGAGTGACCTTCAAGGTCAAGTGAATGACCTCGATCGATCACGTCCAGAACAGCGATTTTGCTCTGACAAAAAACTCAAAATGAGAAATTGATAAATGTAAATAAAAAGGCATGTTCCTAGACCAGTTTTCTCTCAGAAATACAGAAAAGGTAACTATTTATTCGTATCTGATCAAAAAAAGTCCAAAAAGGTATTAAAAAAATGACGTCATGAATTTCTTGCACTTAGGAAGCCATCACTCAGTCAAAAATAGAGGTATTTCTTTGAAATTTGGTTTGAGTAATGTCCATAATCATTTCTCTCACATATATTCCGTTTTTTCATATCTTTGAAAATTTTGATTTTGTGGTGATTTTTCACAAAACAACAGTTTTTGTTCATTTTGGGGGTCAAAAGCCCAAAATTTCGCAAATCCGAGATTGTCATTTTAAACAAAACGACATTTCATATCGTTGCATAATTACGTTAGCGATTTCCTTCAAAACTCTGTTTTCTACGATTTTCCAAACAATTATCGTTTTTCCATCAACATGACGTCCTCAAAACATCATTATTTCCCAAATGTCTCAACTAATTTCAATGGAATTTTTACAGCATAGGTATAATTGTTGTATACTAAGCTACTGCAAATTTCAGCAAGATGTGCTGCATGTGTAAGAAGTTATGCAAGAAAAACTCAGGGGGTTCGTTTTAGGACGAGGGTTTAACAAAACATTGGGCATGATTTAAATGCTTCTTATCGAAAGTTTTTGAATGTTTCTTGCGCGTCTCGCTGCGCTCATTGGTTCGATAGATAACCAGGGGTCGATTTCCACCCCCCCCCCCCCATTCAATGATCTGGAAGAAAGTAGAATGGTCATTCACCAGGAAGAGGTGGATGGCAATTCCAGAGCAGTTGAGCACTGATGGTACTCGGTATTGCGCCTTTGTATGACACATGTCACACAACGTTCTCGGTATTGCGGTTTTGTATGACACATGTCACACACTGTCCTCTGTTGTCACCATGTCCTCGGTATTTATCATCGTATGTGTAGAACACATTTTCAACTTTTATTTATCGAACTACCTATACAACTTTTAGATACTTCATAAGGAACATTCACTCCACACGAGGTTGGTCTGTTACTTTTCTTTAAGGTAGTCCTCGGTTGTCGCTGTAGGGTCATACGCCTCGGTTTTCACAATAGGAACGTATGTGTGTGTGGGTGTGGGTGTGGGTGTGGGTGTGGGTGTGGGTGTGGGTGTGGGTGTGGGTGTGGGTGTGGGTGTGGGTGTGGGTGTGGGTGTGGGTGTGGGTGTGGGTGTGGGTGTGGGTGTGGGTGTGGGTGTGGGTGTGGGTGTGGGTGTGGGTGTGGGTGTGGGTGTGGGTGTGTGTGTGTGGGCGTGGGCGTGGGCGTGGGCGTGGGCGTGGGCGTGGGCGTGGGCGTGGGCGTGGGCGTGGGCGTGGGCGTGGGCGTGGGCGTGGGCGTGGGCGTGGGCGTGGGCGTGGGCGTGGGCGTGGGCGTGGGCGTGGGCGTGGGCGTGGGCGTGGGCGTGGGTGTGGGTGTGGGTGTGGGTGTGGGTGTGGGTGTGGGTGTGGGTGTGGGTGTGGGTGTGGGTGTGGGTGTGGGTGTGGGTGTGTGTAGGTGTGTGTAGGTGTGTGTAGGTGTGTGTAGGTGTGTGTAGGTGTGTGTAGGTGTGTGTAGGTGTGTGTAGGTGTGTGTGTAGGTGTGTGTAGGTGTGTGTGTGTGTGTGTGTGTGTGTGTGTGTGTGTGTGTGTGTGTGTGTGTGTGTGTGTGTGTGTGTGTGTGTGTGTGTGTGTGTGTACGTGGGCGTGGGCGTGGGCGTGTGGGCGTGTGGGCGTGTGGGCGTATGGGCGTGTGGGCGTGTGGGCGTGTGGGCGTGTGGGCGTGTGGGCGTGTGGGCGTGTGGGCGTGTGGGCGTGTGGGCGTGTGGGCGTGTGGGCGTGTGGGCGTGTGCGCGTGTGCGCGTGTGCGCGTGTGCGCGTGTGCGCGTGTGCGCGTGTGCGCGTGCGCGTGTGTGTGTGCGTGTGTGTGTGTGTGTGTGTGTGTGTGTGTGTGTGTGTGTGTGTGTGTGTGTGTGTGTGTGTGTGTGTGTGTGTGTGTGTGTGTGTGTGTGTGTGTGTGTGTGTGTGTGTGTGTGTGTGTGTGTGTGTGTGTGTGTGTGTGTGTGTGTGTGTGTGTGTGTGGAGGGGGAATTTGCCCCTGACGCCCCCCCCCCCCCTGGATCAGCCAAAGCCAGAAATTACCACCAAGGAGAACCTCTGTCAGACACTTAATGGAATTCATTTTCCCATTTTCCAAATTTGTATAAGCAATTGCGAAAGTTGTGTTATGCCGCGAAGCGGCGCGAAATTTTCCGTTTTTTACTGTGGATAGCTGAATTTTGACAGCTGCAAAGACAATTTTTGTTTACGATTTTACGATAAATTGTGAACGCGCGCGGGGGGATACTTGTATTGAATGCTCTCCCCCAGATTCCTGCGGGGGGGGGGGGGATTTGCCCCTGATGCCCCCTCCCCCTGGATCCGCCGGTGTTGGCGATGTAGGATCCTCCATCCCATCCAAGGCCTCCACGATGTGAGCCTTGTGAGACTCCAGGTTGGGATGGGATATCGCCTGCACCTCCTGCAAAACGCTCCAGATGCTGTAGTCGAGAGGGTTCAGATCGGGCGACCGGGGTGGCCACATCTCCTTGCGCCAGAAATATGTCTCTCCTCCGAGCTCGTCCGCCAGCTTCTGCTGGATGGCGTGGTGCCTCGTCCTGCTGGAACGCAAAGTTTCCATCCGGGTAGGTGTCCTTGATCCAGGGGATGACCTCCGTGCCCAACAGACGTTCGTACACTTCCCTGTTGATCTTCTCGTTAGCTTCCACGAAGATGATAGGACACTTCTTGCCGTCGGAACCGACCACCCCGAAGACCATGATCTTCTGCGGCGTCCACGCTCTGAGGGCTTCGGATAGTCCGAGGTCGCCCAGGCCTGGGGAATCTTCAAGACTTCCCCCAGAACGCAACTTGGCCTTGATCCGTCGAACTGTCCTATGTCCAACGCCGTAGTCCGCCGCCACATGCGCGTTCGTCTTCCCGGATCCGGCCGCCCCGCGCAGGTAGCCAACGACAAGATGTCGTTTCCTCTGATTATCCATAACTAAACATGAAAAGTGAAAAGGAGGGGCTCTAATCCTCCCCACAGGGTAATCGGGGTCAGAGGGGTCATGTCCCAGGTCATTGGCACACTGCCAACAAATCAGAGTCGACATAAACAGGCCAGGCGTAAAGCGGCCAGAACTTAATGCGCACCCTGTATACCAACAGAACGCATGTTTTCCAACATATACACAACTGGAGTGCATACTGCATACGTTACTTGCAGCAAGAGTATCGATAGATGTTAAGGTTAACTTAGTCCCTAAGCAGTCACTGTTACTTCAACTATGCTTGGAGATCAAATGGCACAATATTATTTTTTCATAATGGGGCTGGGGACAATTTTGTAAGGTACCAATATTTTGGATTCATAAAAACAAGGATAATTTGTCATATTGTAAATTTAAACACAAAATAATACAAATTCGAAATGAACTTAGAAATGATTAAAAACTAAAACAATTAAGCTCATGGTCCTTGTAGTCGTGACATCACGACCCTAGTGAAATTCATGACCGAAAATGACGCTGACGCGACATCTGCGCGGCGGTATATTTTTTTCTATGGTAAATGAGTTCGAGAGTTAATGCATGCGCGAACCTGAATCGGAGCGTCTCAGTAGTGATTTGTTTTGGAAAGTCCATGTCTTCCGCAGTAAATTTGTTTAGAGTTGTAGCTTATCCTACCTTAAAGGGAATAGTACACCTTTAACATTAGTTTTTAACTGAGATAGCCAGATTGTCGGGAGTACTGAGAAATCTCCAAATCTGAAATTTTTCCTTCCGAAACGACCTAGTTACTGAGTTTCAACGCAAAAACCGTTGGGTATATTTGGTCATATTATAAAGGGACGAATCATGTGACGTTTCGCATACGTCATTAGCATTTGTACCGCACTTCGTTTTCGCCAGGGTAATAGAACAACGTTTTCGCCATTTGCACCGGCCGCCACCGAAACGCATCATGTGTTCACGGGCTAGAAATATTATTGGCCATAACTTTGTCAATTTTCATTTGATTTCCAATGGAAAATAATGCCGACACTCGTATTGAAAAGGTTCACCATTTGAAGGGTGGCTTGTACCGGTAGCTGCAATATTCTCCGCAATAGAAGCGCAAGCACCTGTAACTGCGATACATTTGGGATACATTCTGCCTGTGGTTACAGTTTTGAGTAATTACCAGGGGCGGATCCAGCCGGTCAGTTTGGGGGGAGGCAAAACTTTTGGCCTTCAGCAGTCACGTAGCCACGTTTTTCCTCAATGTTGTTGACCGGGAGGGGGGGGGGTCGGGTCGTCAGAGAATCTGATTTTATCTAGTGCAAATTTGTACGTACCTGGCCTTGGAATACCCAAATTTCGTTGCAAAGACTGACACGTCGAGAGCCGATAACTGACAAGCACCTGTTTTGGAGACGGCCGCGTCATAACGGTACCATACAAACGATAGGATGTAAAAAAGTAACGCCTAAGCATATATCAAATACTTGATCAATATGCTGACGCAGGTTATAAAGATGATATTAAACGGACATCGAAATTAATGTGTGATTTCTTTACCCAAAGGTAGGAATTCGCCTGCTTCAAACGAGGACGTTTGGCGTCTCCGTTATCGTTTTGTCACAGCTCTCCGTGCACCGATGAGCCTGTTGTTTACCGGGTCAGGTTTGTAGCCTACTTTCACTTGTGTTACATAGGAATAAGATCATAAGACGACCAAATGAACCGTGTGAACAAATCTGGATAACCATAACGTGGTATAACATATCACCTCCAGAAAATACGGTTATACATGAAGCGTTCGTACGATCTTTTTCCTTTTTTATAAAAGAATTGACGACCCACTTGGTCGCCAACTCTTATGGACTCGCCAGCGAACACATTGGTCATATTAGCGCCCAGGGGCCATAGCTCTACCGGGGTTCGAAACACGGCCTCCCCAAGTGAGAGTCAGGCGTCTTAACCACTCGGCTATTGTTTACGTTAAAGTGCTGCTTAGCTCGAAATATTATTGGCTATAACTTTGTCAATTTTCATTGGATTTCCAATTGAAAATAATGTCCACAGACCACACTCGTCTTGAAAAGGCACACCTTTTGATGGGTGGCTAGTACCGGTAGCTGCAATATTTATTTACATCCACCACATACCGAGGCACACATATAAACACATTTGTGGGTAGGTATATCACATTTATTTATGCACATGAACATTATGGGTATGTGTTCACGCAACGCCACTCCAACTCTACTCATGCAAGGCCATAGTGTACACATTCACACATTTTCAATCGCGACTCATACTCGCGAGTCGCGACCCAGCGAATGAGGTTGTTGGTGTTGCTTACATATTCTGATTCAAGAATAGACTTTTGCCGGTATGACGTCACAACTCGTTTTGGTGATGTAAGATTATTGTGACGTCATATGTATTAATATAAATATTTTTCCAATTATGACAAATTGGTACTTTTTTATCGCAAAAACGAATGCCAGAACCGTAATCAGCACACTCTTTTCCATCATTCCACGTACTTTTCCCAAGGTGTACTATTCCCTTTAAAGGTCTAAAAATAGCAACAGTGATAAGCGTAATAGTTCAGAGCCTGAGTCGTTTTACGAAATAACCGCACGAGCGTGCAGCGCGAGTTGCAGACATTTCCTGGAACGGCGAAAATATTCATTTCTGTTTCTGTTTTCCCGCAAAAAGTGTGTGTGTGTGTGTGTGGGGGGGGTCGACCTCCTACCTTCTGAGAGTGGGGGGGGGGGATCCGGACCCCCCGTCATTGACGCCCCTGGTTCCCATGATTCAGGCATCCACACTGCCGATAAAACAAGCGTGTCACATGAATTAACGCAGAACGTGACCTCGGAGCAGGAAACTGCCTTGGTCCGCCTCGATAGGCCGTCTCCCGCGTCGGTAACTCATGTTCCGTAACTCCGTAGCTCATCTTACAACTCTCCGTAGCTCATCTTACAACTCTCCGTAGCTCATCTTACAACTCTCCGTAGCCATCTTACCGTAGCTCATCTTACAACTCTCTGTAGCTCATCTTACAACTCTCCGTAGTTCATCTTACAACTCCGCCAGCCTGACACCCGGCGGCGTACAATACCGCCCGGCGCCATTGTGGTAGCGAGATACGACCAGCTCCAATCATCCGTTCTCACGCGGCGCCGCTCTCGGCCGGCGACGCGAGTCAAACCAAACAAACAAACCACGCAACACGCCGCAATAGAAGGGTGCGCACGTGTTCGCCGGTGGTGGCCGTCAACTCTCCGCCGGACGACCTTCCCGCGGGTCCTCAGCATGTGTTCCTCTGCTAATTACCCTTCCACGGGGGTCGCCGGTGGGGAGGGGGCGGTCAGACCGTTTAGATATGCCGCCCGTGTTTGACGTTCACACGCCGCTCGCCTTTGAAGTCGCCGCTGGCCGCCCGTCCGTCCGGCCGGTGGAGGGTGGGGGAGGATTCGTCGGAAAAGTGTGGTGAGAAAATCGGAGAGCGGGGGAAAGGGTGCTGATAAGTACCTAATACATTACTGGTAATACAAAGCTTGAGCACAAGTCAAATGTGAATTGTATTCCGAACCACTTGTAACAACTTGGCCGCATGCTACGGTTCTACCCATCCTGTGTTTGATAAACCGCAGTTGAAACGCGGTGAAAATACAAAGTTGCAGATTGCAGTCTTAGTAAGAATTAGAGTTGGAGTCTGAGTCGCATTGGAAGTCAACTCTGTAGCCAGCTCTGGGCCGCCGATCGTATAATAGGTGTATTGTATACATTTTTTAGTGAGTTTTGGTTATGAACCAAAACTCATGCTTGTGACCAGCTTGTGACCCCAAAACTCATGCTTGTGACCAGCTTGTGTAACTCAGCTTGTGACCCCCATGTCAGCATGGGTCAGCAACGTGCTGCTTTGGAGGGGCGGTGGGGCGATGCCTCCGTGACGGCGGTCGGTTTTGTTGAGTTTGTGTTGAGTCCAAGAGAGGTGCCTTGTTATATTCAATGTGCATTTGCACCAATCGCACGTGCATTGTTTATTATGTTTTTGTGTTTGAAAATATATTTTGATTGATTGATTGATTTGTGTGTTGATTCCGTTTATTTGTATGACACAGTACACTGTACAGCCACTTCTGTCTTGTTTTGTGGAGTACCATGAGATGCAATCAACACAATACAATCCAGTATACTATCGGAATCGGCGCCTGAATCGGCTGTGCAGCCACGGTAAAAACATTCCAGATAATACTATATTCTGTGAAGATGCTGCATGTATATGTGCCGAGACCACTATCACATACGTCAAACTTCCTAAGTTCAGCGTATTGTTCTTCCGTTAGGCTATGATAAACTTTCCAAAACCCACAAAAGGTGCTTAATCCATAATGTGTGACTGCCACTGTATCTTAGATGCATTTTAACCTAAATCCTCCAACAATAGTACATTGTTCTAAGTACATGTCAACGTGTGCATGGCTTTCTGTGAGTTTTACTTTCAGACGTAGGGGAAAGTGCCTAATTAGCGACCCTCTTAGCGGAAACGGCCGTAGCTCTGATTTTATCAATGCGACGACAAGAATATTCTGATAGACATAACATTTGTTATGTAACCTTACATGCAAACTCTTCTTTATCCTATGCAATTTGTCGTGATTTGCAATTTGGTGGACCATTGCAAAAATTGCAAATAAGGACATCAGTTCCTATTTGCGAACGGGTGTGGTCGCAAATAGGCTACAATGCTGACACAATGGACTTTTTTTAATCCCGGCCGCTAAAAGGAAACACAGAAGGCGAACAGGTCGCTAATAGGGAATGTGAGGTCCGACACGCTTCAGCTCCTTTAAATAACTAATGAGTTGCTCTTTCATTTGAAGAAAAAAACTGTAATTAAAATGTCCAATGAATATACCCCCAATGAATATAAGAAGCCCAGTCATGTGGGTTTGCATATTATCGCAGCTACAACAAATGGTAAGAACAGGCTAGCAATGTACACGTGTGGCATAATAAATGTGCCTGTTTTGTATCGGCTAACTGGAGCGTTCCTCTAGAACCATGTGAGGCCGGTTACGGGCTTAATTTATTCAAATACATATGTGGAACATTTTTACAGATGCTTTGAGTTATAACAGATGGGAGTCGCAAATAGGGAACAGCGCACCTGATGCGATTCAAGCAGACCCAGTGACACTTAAAGGGACTGTCCCACCTTCCCAAAAGTTGTCAAATGCACGCCGCTTGTGGTGCAAAATATGAAGTAATTGCTACCGAACACGATTATGACATTTGTTGCTCGCAAACAGTGCTCAATTTAAGAAAAAGGTTAAGTTTCAATATTTGGGTTGATGACGTCATATTGAGCTCTAGAGAACTACGCAGAAATCCTTTACGCTGCCAAAGTATGGGCACAATTATTTAGAGACAATTCTGGCGCTTTGAATACAAAACAAACCAATTACCAAACCATTGAAACGTAGCAAATATCTCCAAAGTTCACCTTAAAACCAAAAAAAAAGTCGACTATCGTCACCATTGGGTAAAGAGAGGTGACGTCATCGGCTTTAAGCCCTATTAAAATACACGAAGGGCATATTCGTTACAATTGTCAATACCAAGCTCGAATTTCTTTTCGATTAGACCTATGTGCTTGTTTTAACTGCTACCCTACTTAATTTCAATGCAAATCCAACAACATGGCTATCTGAACTAAAAACTAATGTTAAAGGGAATGTTTCACCTTTGTATTGGTTTTGAACTGAGATAGTCATCTTTGGCCGTTATTTAAATGTCGAAAATACTAAGATAATTTTCCTCCAAACTTAGCCGTTTTTAAGCAATTTAATTTCCCATTTGCAAAATGGGGTCTAGGCTAGTACCGCCGCTGATTGGCTGACAGCCACTTTGTCAGGCAATCCCACTTTGTCAGCCAATCAGCGGCGGTCTATAGCTCAATAATGAAGTAATCATCCAAAATGTAAAACCTTAATAAGTATAAAGTTAAGTGACTTTTCGAGAGAAAAATATCACCATCGTTTTCAGCAGCACTTACTTCATATTTTCTACTACAACCAGCGTATATTTGACAACTTTCAGAAAGGTGAAACATTCCCTTTAAGGTGGGATTGTCCCTTTAGCCCGCGCCCCGCTGGGGGGGGGGGGGGGATTTGCCCCCCTCCCGGATTTTCTCAATAACTTGAAAACTATTATAGATATAAACATCAATCTTTCAGTATCTTATGCTGCATCAATTCGACGTCTTCCCACCAAATTCCAATGCAATTGATGTAGTATTTTGGGAGATAATGACGTTTTAATGACGCCATGTCATGCCATTTTTGGTGGAAAAACGATAAATGTTTGAACAATCGTAGAAAATAGAGTTTTAAAGAAAATTGCAAATACAAAATGTCGAAAGAAAGGAAATGACAATCTCTTCAAAATGTCCCACTCGGATTTTCGAACTTTTGTGTTTTTGACTCCCAAAAATAAAAATAACTGATTTTTTGTCGGGGAAAAAATCCACGAAATCTTTTTTTTGCGAATTTGAAGTGAATTTCTTAAGCTCGAATACCAATATAAAGTGACCGGCCCAAATCCGCGGAGAAAACAAAATGGGCACCTTTTGCCACAAAAAGATCCCCCCCCCCCCACGGAGAGAGGCTGGATCCGCCAGTGATCGCTGACACCTGCCGCTCCTTCCGAGGCCGTGCGGAAGCCGTCATCGAGGCTAGCGGCGGCTACATTGAGATATAGACTTTAAATGTCCCTAAGTTGTTGTGTGTAACTGCATTTTGGATATAAATCCGAAAATATATGTGTTCTGTACACAGGGGCGGATCCAGGGGGTGCAAAGGGTCCATGCCCCCCCCCCCCCCCCTCAGGTCCTGCAACTATGATTCCCCCCCCAACGGTCTGACGTACAGTTGTAAAAAATTGCCTTTGCAGCAGTCAAAATCCAGCTATCCACAGTGAAAAACTTGCAAATTTCGCGGAATGACACAAAATACGTAATTGCTTATACAAATTTCGAAAATGGGAAAATGAATTCATTAAGTGTCTGGTAGAGTCTCTCCTTGGCGGTACCTAATTTCCTCAGGGCCCACTTCCTCCATAAACTATTAACTTTCAAGCGGGCTACATGTTTAGCTAGTCTGCCGAGTTCCGAAAAAAGGCGACGCGAACGTAAAGACGCGGACATCGGCACCCGGAAGCTGCTCCAGCGGTGCCCAACTTGCTGGGCCAAAGAGCTAATAGTGGGACCAGGCCAGGACCATCTCCCCAAGCCATCTCGCTCCAGGCTCCTCAAGATCCGCAGGGACTATTTATGTGCGGAAAAGTCGTTCTCCCTCTTGCTGCTTTCAAACCATTTGCACTGTTACCAGTTGTGTGTTACAGTTCGGTACATATGTATACACTATACAGTTATTATTATCATATGTACCTACTATTAAGCACTGACTGCCACCGGTCATTGTGATTTACTATCCGAAGAATATGTATATGAAAAACTACCTTAATTTCAATATTTGTCATCATTATACTGAGATGTGCTCATTAACCGAATGGAAGCCGCTCTCGCTAGTCTAGACACCTGGTTCCGTGCAAATTCTCTTAAAGTCAATCCATCTAAAACAGAACTCATTGTTTTTGGCAGCCCTCCAAATCTGCGGAACCTCCCAAATTTTCAAGTCACTTTTTGTGACACTGTCCTCGAACCTTGTAACGAGGTAAGGAATCTAGGCCTGATCTTCGACAATAGGTTGTCTTGGGAAGCCCACGTGTCAATGATCAGCCGCTGCTGTGTGGGTATATTGTCAGGTCTCTCGCACGCCCGACACCACCTCCCTAACTGTGTCATTACCATACTGGTAACAGCACTCGTGGTCTCGAAAGTCAGGTATTGCATTTCAGTCTACGGTAATGGTTCGAAGAAAAACTTGGACCGAATCGAAAAGGTACTCAATTTCGGAGCAAGGGTCATTTTCGGCAGGCGAAAATTTGATCATGTGTCTGACCTTTGGGACCGTCTGGGCTGGCTCCGGCCACAACAGTTAGTCGATCTTTTCACCTTAAACCTTGCACACAAAGTTGTCAGCAGTGGCAAGCCAGATGCACTCGCAGCTGTTTTTCAATTTAACCGTGAGAAAAGGGAACGAAACACTCGGCAGGACCATTTGTACGCAGTTCCTCGATGTCAAACGGAGGCCGGTAAACGACGATTTTGTGTTAGGGCACCAAACCTTTACAATAGTCTTCCTACCGAGCTGCATGGAATGCGCCAGGAGACTTTCTCCCTCAACTTGAAAAAATTACTTCGCAATGTGTAAGGAAGCTCCCATGGTTTCACTATACCCTGAGTGCTTAGTCAAACGCATGAACAATGAACATGCGCTACATGCAAGTGAATTATTATTGTTTACGTGTGTAAGTGTGTATGTGTGTATGCGTGCATCATGTATGTGGGTATTCGTAGTTAGCTATTGAGTGCGATTTTTATTTTAAACGTTCATTAGTCATTCGTGGATCACATCAAACACGACATCAAATTATAATTTTCAGGGAGGTGTACGAGCGTCTGTTGGACACGGAGGTCATCCCCTGGATCAAGGACACCTACCCGGATTGAAACTTTGTGTTCCAGCATGACGGGCACCCGCACACAACGCCAACGCCATCGAGCAGCATAAGCTGGCGGATGAGCTCGGAGGAGAGTCAAATTTGTGCACATTTAACTAAGTGAATAAGACTCGATGGTATTTTGTTAAGAAATACCACTTCATTTTAGTGCGGAAAAGTACCTATTCTGACTGGTAGTGGTGTTCTGACAATATAAGCAATTTCACGATATCATCCCATCTCCTGACAGTTACGCGGCATGTTTGGTAGGGGGCGCCGGGCAGTGATTTGTGATGCTGGACTGATAGCTAGCATTTTTCGACATTCGGTTCGACCATTGGCGGCGGACTGTAGTTTCAGGGGGAGGGGTAAAACAATCTCCTAGGCGTCAGGGCCTTTTTGAAACTGTGGGCCCTTCCTGTGGTCAGCCGGTCAGAGGCCTAAGGAAGCCATCGACGGGTCTTGATAAAGTATTTCAACTGGTCAGAAAGAGGCCTCGGTCAGGCTTTCACAGTGCCCTGAGTCCTATGCCCTCAGTGACCGGTCATATGTCTTCGGCCGGTCTGAAAAGGCATTTCACAGACCTACCTGAGAGCTTGGTCAAAGAGGTCCAAGACGAGTCGGGTCACAAGAGAACTCGACCGAAGAAGGCCCTCGGCTTGTGTAAGAGGTAATTTTATAGGCAGTCTGAGACAGGGCATCCTGTAAGAGATTTGCACTGGGGGGGGGGGGGGGAGGGGCACGCATATTTTTCGATGATGGGCAGCTATCTCCCAAATCGTGCTGTATTTTCGATTCGTATTATTGTACAATATGATTCGCGAACAGGACAATAATGTTATGTAACATGATGTATTGCAATAATTGTATCTGATCCTAACCCATGTAGAGATGTGGATAAGAGAAGATGGGCTCGGAATGCCTTAAGCCCGCGTCCTGAGCACTGCCGGGGTTCGCATCAACCACGAACTTCCGGGGTGGGGTGATTTTCGTCCCCCCCCCCCAAGATCCAGAAAACCACGCAACGAAGCGACGAGTGAAAAACGCTGTTAGGTAGCCCGAGACAAGCTTTATCGAAAATATATCGGTCTTGTGTATGGTTCAAGTCAATATTGAGGTCGCCAAGGTCAAATTTCGGCTATATATGAGTGCCCTTGCTAAAACCGTCTATATCTCGATAAATAAAAGAGTTAGCGACGGGCCGAGAAAAAAAAAACGTTGGAAAGATAATATAATTTTCTGTCAATAATGTTGCATCATAATATACCTCAGGTCAACAGTCAGGTCAGGATAATCAGGACATTCTAAAAATCGCCGAATTATTTTGAAGCAATAACGTTTGGTAGAAACATTATAGAGTAAAACAGATTTCACCATTGTGTTTGTCTCATCGATACGATACGCATCGAGTGATATTACCAGTAAAACGACTTTTTGGGCGATGACCGAGCGAGCGCGCTCTGGTAAAGCTAAAACAGGTTTGAAATATTAAACGGTATGGGAGCACACGAAGTAGTAACACACAGTCATTTTAGTCCTCCAGAAAAAAATGCCAGGCCGCAATGCATGCCAACATAAAAATTAAGTTTTATTAAATTTGCATGATCTCCTTTCCAAATCCGTCAAAAGGGAGTGCGTCCTGAGCGCTGCATGCTTCAGCGTATAAATAAATGCTTAGAATAATACAGCTATTTTGCTATTTTTTATCAAGAATCATTTTAGCAAGGTTTTTTGTTCATTTCGACGTTCGCGTTTGACAACTGCCACGCGCTGTGGTACCACCTCTATCAGAACGCACCATACCAAAAACAAAATTGATTTGATGGACCTATCCAATGGTGAAGACCCAATCTCAATCGCAGCAGTGGTTGCAAAGTTATTAGCTTCCAAAAAAGCGTCTGTATGGCCGGACCGGGCCGGGTCGGGTCAAATGTAAATTTGTCTAGTAAGTTGACAAGAAACCTTACGGTCGCTTCGCGCCCGCTCGGTCATGACAGTGTTCTATTAGACGACATTCAGACTCAGACTCAGACATGTATTAGGCAATCCACGATGAACTGATGGCTACTGCTGCCCCTCGCCTCGGAGAGATAATAACAAAACAGTGGCCAGTGAACAACGAGGCACATACATCAACACCCGCTCCTACTCAGCACAAACTCAGTCCTGAGCCCTCGGCCCGCGGGCCCGCGGCGTCAGTAGTCGCCTACGGTGGAGGCATGGGCGTCCCAATTTTTTGCCTGATCAAAGATCATACCCAGTTTTTTTTGCCTGAAACAGGTCGTGATCGAGGAATTTGACGGGGACATCTAAGACATCTGAGACATGGGAGGCCTACAGACGACTGCGGAACCGGGCTAAACTGTTGTTGACCCGTGCGCGTAGGACCTACCTCGCTGAACTGTTGCGAGAGGACTCCAAGCGCTTCTGGGCGCGGCTGAAGCGGTTCGGTGCAGATTTCTCTCCGAAGATGTCCGCACCTGTGTCACCAGCTGACGGAGCCAGCTTGAGTGCTGATCAGCTCAATGAGCATTTTGCTGATGTAGGCGCTTGCGTGGCGGCTGAGGCTGCCCAGTCCGCACGAGAAACAGATTCCGCTCTTATGGGTCCGAGGCCCTACATGGTGTGCTCGTCGGGTTTCGTCCCACACTGTGTAACGTTGCCTGAACTGACGCGTGTCATCGGCCGGCTCAGTGCGTCGAGAGCTGTTGGAATCGACGGCATACCACTGTCCGCTATCCGCAGCTGCCTTCCTGCCATCGCCCCACATATCCTACACCTTATCAACTCATTCATAGCAACCCTTACCTTTCCCGATGCATGGAAAGTTGCCGTCGTTACCCCCATCCACAAATCTGGCGACCCTCTAAATCCGGGCAACTTTCGTCCGATTTCAATCCTTCCGGCCATATCTAAAATATATCCTCTCCATTTCCCAATATGCATACCGCCCATCCCACTCCACTGAAGATGCCCTTCTCGATGTTGTTGAGTGGGCGGCTCGGAAGGTCGATGTTGGAGACATCACGTGTCTGACGTCGATCGACCTGAGCAAGGCATTCGACAGTGTTGACCACCCTATGCTTCTGAACAAGCTCGAGTGGTATGGCATTTCATCCTGCTGGTTCAGTAGCTACCTCACAGGCCGCTCTCAACTCGTCCGCGGAGGTACCGCAGCGGCTCTGCCCCTCACCCACGGGGTCCCTCAGGGGTCCATTGTGGGGCCTATCCTCTTCCTCCTTTTTGTTAATGACCTCTCCTGCTTCCTACCCCATGGCCACATCCTATCTTATGCGGATGACACCCAAATCCTTGACTCAGCACCCTCCAATCACGATGACCTCCTGGTGCTGAAGTCGCGAGCCGAGGAAAACATACAGTCTACAACACTGGTTTAGTCTAAATAGTTTATTAATTAAAATAATTAAAATGCTTGGTGTTCTCCTCGACCCGACCATGAGCTGGAAGCTACACATATCCTACATCGTTCGTCGGACCAATTCCATCCTGATATCCCTCTACAAAATTCGCCACCACCTCTCCCCAGAAATCCTAAAAATCCTAGTTCAGACCCATATCTTCCCCCACCTCCAGTACTGCTCATCGGTCTGGGGTGGTGCCGCCAACTGTCACTTGGACAGGTTGCAAAACGTCCTCCATTTTGCAGCTCGACTGGTGTCTGGACTTCGCCGCTACGACCATGTTAGTTCCGCTCTCCGGGCGCGTGGCTGGCCTAGTATAAGGAGTGTAATTGCGCGTCGGGATGCACTGAACGTGTACCGCGGTCTGCATGTGGCAGATGCCCCTAAAACGCTGCGTGGCATGTTTCGCCCGCGTGGCGCTGTTTCGGGGCGCAGGACGCGCGCCACCGCCGCGGGCACATCTGTCCTCGAGTTGCCCAGTTTTCGGCTGGCGGCCGCGCGGCGGCTCTTCCCGTACAGAGCCGCTGCGTCCTGGAATAGGCTGCCGCGACATGTAACCGGCTCTGTCTCGCGATCGCAGCTATTGCAGCGCCTTCCGGGCTGAACATGTCGAGGATTAGAGTCATGTACTTCATTCGCAAGTAGTATCATTTGTGTTAGTGTCATGCTGGAGTTCTTCATGTTTGTGATTCATGTTTTGACTGGGCCGTAATAGCCACTTGTGGAAACGCCCTAATAAATACATACATACATACATACATACATACATACATACATACATACATACATACATACATACATACATACATACATACATACATACATACATCTGAGGCACATTTTGGGAACTGCCCAGCAGCATCAGCTGGATTTTCGCGGCAATGACTTTGAGACCTTTTGCATGAATGCCCAACGAGGCCAAAATGTGTTCCATTTCGCTAATGACGCTACATATTTAAGCTTGTTTACCACTGACTAGAATTTGTGTATCGTCGGCGTACTGTACACTGTACAGCTACTGCGTCTTCGGCGAACAGATTGAGGTCGTTGGCGAAGACCTTGCAAAACGCCAATGTTGTTGGGCAGCGGATTTGAAGTTGCAGTAATGACCAGACTGTCAGTGAGGTTGACCTGGGCAGGGGTGTAGCCAAGATTTCGTATATATATATATATATATATATATATATATATATATATATATATATATATATATATATATATATATATATATATATATATATATATATATATATATATATATATATATATATATATATATATATATATATATATATATATATATATATATATATATATATATATATATATATATATATATATATATATATATATATATATATATATATATATTATATATATATATATATATATATATATATATATATATATATATATATATATATATATATATATATATATATATATATATATATATATATATATATATATATATATATATATATATATATATATATATATATATATATATATATATATATATATATATATATATATATATATATATATATATATATATATATATATATATATATATATATATATATATATATATATATATATATATATATATATATATATATATATATATATATATATATATATATATATATATATATATATATATATATATATATATATATATATATATATATATATATATATATATATATATATATATATATATATATATATATATATATATATATATATATACATATATATATATATATATATATATATATATATATATATATATATATATATATATATATATATATATATATATATATATATATGTATATATATATATTATATCTATATCTATATATCATCTGCAGCTGTTTTCTTCCAGGGTGGACGCAGAGCGGGCTCGGGCCAGGCGAGGAGCGGGCAGGGAGGGGTGGGCGAGCGGGGGCCGGGGAGGGAGGGGGTGGGCGAGCGGGGCCGGGCAAGGAGGGGTGGGCGATCGGAGCGCGGGCAGGGAGGGGGTGGGCGAGCGAGGGCGCGGGCAGGGAGGGGGTGGGCGAGCGAGGGCGCGGGCAGGGAGGGGTGTGCCGGGCGGACGGAGGGCGGGCGGGTCGTCTCGGCCGGGGCCATACAATGGTTATGACCGGACCTCGGCGCGACCAGCTGTTCTGCCGCACGGGCAGGGGGCGTGGAGGGGCTGAGACGCCACGCCGTCTCGGAAGCCGGCATGTCTGCTTTCGTGCGCCCGCTCAAAGAGGACGGCTGTTTGGTAAAAGAGAGAACAACGTTGACAGACGGCAATAATTGACGACCATGCGCCGTGAAAACTGTTCGAATGATTCGAGACACCGTTTGGTGCCTCAATGGGCCAAATGGGTCATGCTTTCTCCTAAGCGCCTGGGTACGACCGAAAATGGACACATTTACTCACATTAAAATTAATGTTTTTACGGGAAAACTGTTTTAAGTGAGGATTACTGCATGGGGAACGAAATCCAATCAGTTATTATAATTGAAACATTTTTTGGATTTCTCCCCCCCCCCCGATAAAAAATGTACCGTGCTGTATTCGCCTTTAGTCGTAATACAAACACCGCATAGCCGGCCACCCCGCTACACAGTTAAAGGGATTGTGTACTGTTTTGGAATGCCAATTTTTTATTACGGTAAGGAGCTATTGGTTTTGATTATTGGATACGATAAAATTCACATCTGGAGCCCCTTTTACTTGAATTTTCACTTATATTCTTTTTGCATATTTGTTCTTCTCTATATCGATAAAAGCATCGCCACTATAATCAGGGAAGATGTTATGTAAAACGGCGCAACTAAGACAATAAACAATCCATGCGAACAATGTTAACAAACCGTCGAAAAGCAAGATGGCCGTCGAGGCTCTGTTCGGCAGCTGTTATCAGTGCTCACGAGCTGTTTTATCGAAATGCTATTGGCCGGCGCTAACGATATGCTAGCTGCATTTGATTGTAACTTGAAATCGAACAGGAAATGCTCCCAAAGACCTCGCTGAATCCAAAACCGTAGGTTTAATACCAAGTGCTTGCTTAGAACGCAGAATTTCAGCGCGAGTGAGCCTAGTGATTTTAAATATAAATAATTTCGAGTAGTATCACTTATATAACAAACGTGTTAGGATATCAACGAATAAATACTATATTATTTTGCCTATAGAATTTACCTACAATCTAACGGAAGTTTTCAATTAAAAGTTGACAACAGCAATACAACAATACTACTGAACTTATAATTTTACAATAATGCATATTTACAAATTACAAATTGTTATTACAAATTGTTAATATTGTTTAGGTCCGTGGGCGTTCTTTTATGCCATGTATGACGTTTGGCGGGCGCCTGGCACCATCCAAAACATCTTACTGGGGCCTTCGGCACCAGGGGGCCCTCGCTCGGTCGCCAGAGGGGCCCTCCTGGCCTCCGGGGGGGGGGGCATGGCCCCTTTGCTCCCCCCTTGGCTACGCCACTGAATCTGGGTGTGATTCCGAAGGTAGACCGAAAATCCGAAATCTGTATGTGTCAAATCGTGAAAAGCCAGTTTAGACGAAAGAGTGGAGAGCATATCACAACCAGGGCTACGGGTCGATGTTTCGCGATCTTTCGCACCTCCTTAATGACTGGCCTTACCGAGCCCACCCATTGATATGACTCGCGGGTACTGGCTCGCTTTTCGGCCGGTGTCGAGCAATGGCCATATTCGCCGAAACGACATGCTGTCAATGTTGACTGTCCCGGGCGCAGGGGCGGCGGATTGCGGGGGGCAGGGTTCCCAAAATGCCCCCCAGTCGAAAATCCTGGGGGGCAAACTGGTCATTTTCCCCCCATATTTTGGTAGGCTCATTATCTCACGTTTGCAGCTATGTGACGTATTTTTTTCCCGATTTCGTCCTAACAAATCATAAGACTTTGTGCAATGATTTGTACTTGTGCTTTAACGACGAATTAACATCCATTTATAACGATCAGTGAATCACTGTTCAGATTTTAGTCGCTATTTTGTATATAAATAGAGGCAATTACTGTGTTATTTGTTTGTCGAAAATCGACATTGACCAGCGGCAGTGACAGGCACTGTCCAATGCCTGTCACACACAAAACTGATTTTGTTTTATTGAACCTTCGATGTCATATATGGAATGTTCTACAAATGATAAAATATTATTTATGCGTCCATTTTTGACTTCCACCTTCTATCCTCTCAGACATCCAACGTACCGACGCTCTTTGTATAATATATAGTGACACAATTTCGAAAGTGGCTTCTCGATAACAAAAACATAAAAAATCGCTGTTTTTCTATCATGTCATCTACAGGTGTGACGGATTATGGGAGCGGAGCAGTTGACCGCTGGGAAAAAGAAGAGAGTAAAACCATATTTTTGCCCCATCTAGTGGGCCTTAGAAAGGCAAAAGTTATGACCGTATGTGTTGATGTAAATTAATTATTCGGCCAGTTTCGTCTGAAACAATCATAGACTTTGTCCAATTAATTTTACTTGTTCTTTGGCGACGATTTAACATCTATTTCTAACGATCAGTGAATCACTGTCCAGATGTGTCACATTTTTTTTTATAAATAGAGGCGATTATTGTTTGATATGTTTGGCGGAAATCGACATCTGTAAAAACCAGTAAGGCGCCGTAGTTGGCGATGAATGAGCGAGCGCGAAGGACATGTATGGGGAATTTCAACTCGAAAGGGCAAGTAGTTTCTGAGATACAAAAAAAAGGTGCGCACGTGCGCACGTGCAGAGGCACCCACCTTTGATTTGTCTGAAAGTGGGGGCTGAGAGGTCCATAACCACACACCAAATTTGAACACAATCGGCTCAGCCGTTCCAGAGATATATAATAGGGGTGTGCACGTGCGCACGTGCAAAGCCACACCACCCCTGACTTGTGGAAAGGCGGCGGCTGAGAGGTCCCTAACCACCAGGGGCGCAACGACCTATACGGACAGTACGGAATGTGCGTACCGTTTTGACGGGCGCCGAAGGCGCCCCTCCGGCCAGTGACAGCGCCCCTCCGGCAATTGACGGCGCCCCTCCGATTAGTGACGGTGCCCCTGCGGCTAGTGACGGCGCCCCCTCCGGTCAGTGACGACGCCCCTCCGGCCAGCGACGGCGCTTCCTCCGGCTGGTCACGGCGCCCCTCCGACCAGTGACGGCGCCCCTCCAGCCAGTGAAGGCGACCCTCCGGCCAGTAAAGGTGCCCCTCCGGCCAGTGGCGGCGCCCCTCCGACCAGTGACGGCGCCCCTCCGGCAATTGACGGCGCCCCTCCGGTTAGTGACGGCGCCCCTGCAGCTAGTGACGGCGCCCCCTCCGGTCAGTGACGACGCCCCTCCGGCCAGCGACGGCGCTTCCTCCGGCTAGTGGCGGCGCCCCTCCGGTAGTGACGGCGCCCCTCCGGCGAGTGACGGCGCCCCTCCGACTAGTGACTGCCCCTCTCCGCCCGTGACGGCGCCCCTGGCCAGTGACGGCGCCCCTCTGGCTAGTGACGGGGGAGGGGCGCCTCTCCTTCCGCATGGTGCGAAAGGAGAGGCGCCCCCATGTCATTTTTTCGCCAATATTGATGGCGCTCCTCAGGCCTCAAGGCAATGAACTGGTCCTTTTTGAATTTCTGCGCACGCCACTGACAGGCACTCTTGGGAATATGACAATTAGCACTCCTAGAAGTAAATGTCGACTTAGGAACAGAAGCGAATGCCGCCCCATGGAGCAGAACAGGCGCCCTACCGGACAATTAGCAAATACCGCCCCCACGGGGTAAAACGGGCGCCCTCTAAATTGGACAAATGCTCATTGTTCATAAGCAGCTAATGCCGCCACCCATTGGGAAGAACAGCCGCCCGCTAAATCGGACAATGGGCTTCCTTAGAAGCAAATGCCGCGCCCATGGAGGAGAAAATGCGCTCTACCGGACAATACGCAAATGCCGCCCCCATGGTCTCATACACTGGCGGATCCAGGGGAGGGGCATCAGGGGTAAATGCCCCCCCCCCCCCCACCTCCCACAGGAGGGACATTCAATACAAGTATCCCCCGCCCGCGCGTTCCCAATGTATAGTAAAATCGTAAAAATTGTATTTGCAACAGTCAAAATCCAGCGGTCCACAGTCAAAAGCAGGAAAATTTCGCGCCGCTTTGCGGCATGACACAAGTTTCGTAATTGCTTACACCAATTTGGAAAATGGGAAAATGAATTCCATTAAGTGTCTGTCAGAGGCTCTCTCTCTCTCTTTGGTGGTAATTGCTGGCCACAGGGCCCAATCCCTTCATAAAATATTAACTTTCAACTTTCAAACGGGCTACATGTTTAGCTAGTTAGTCTGCCGAGTTCCGAAAAAGGCGATGCGAACGCAAGGACGCGGACATCGGCATCCGGAAGCTGCTCCAGCGGTGCCCAACTTGCTGGACCGAAGAGCTAATAGTGGGGACCAGGCCAGGACCATCTCCCCAAGCCAACTCCCACCAGGCTCCTCCAGATCCACAGGGACCATTTATGCGCGGAAAAGTCGTCTGCCTCTTGCTGCTTTCAAACCATTTGCACTGTTACCAGTTGTTTGTTACAGTTCGGTACATATGTATACAGTTATTATTATCATATGATTCATATGTACCTACTATTGAGCGCTGACTGCCACCGGTCATCGTGATTTACTATCCGAGGCATATGAAAGTATGCCTCGGATAGTAGGTATATGAAATACCTACTATCCGAGGCATGTCGGATAGTAGGTATATGAAAAACTGCCTTCATTTCAATATGTGTCATCATACCTACATGTGCAACCAGGAAAAGGGGTTACCTGAGGCTTGGATCCAATCACGGTCTGATTCCAATATGAAAATGTAGTTTTCCACGACCTAAAATTAAAATTGTCACGTCGCTTCGCGGCGTCTCATCGGTGGACATCGTCATAACGAAGCCATCGTCATCGTCTTCGGTTCGTCGTAACGCTGAATTTAATTAATACAATTTCTACCTTCTTATCCTCTACAAGGCCCACTTCCTATATTCTGGGTTTTATCAGGCAAACCCGTAAAAAAATCGCGCTGCTTGGCGGCGCTAAATAACAAGTATCTACTACCAGTAAGGCGCCGTAGCTGGCGATGAACGAGCGAGCGCGAAGGAAATGTATGGGCAATTTCAACTCGATCGGGCAAGTAGTTTCTGAGATACAAAAAAGGATGCGCACGTGCGCACGTGCAGAGGCACCCACCTTTGACTCATGGGAAAGTGGGGGCTGAGAGGGGCTGAGAGGTCCCTAACCACACACCAAATTTGACCACAATTGGCTCAGCCGCTTAAGAGATATATAATTGGGGTGTGCACGTGCGCACGTGCAAAGCCACCCCACCCCTGACTTGTGGAAAGGCGGCGGCTGAGAGGTCCCTAACCACACACCAAATTCGAACACAATCGGCTCAGCCGTTCCTGAGATACAGCATAGGGGTGTGCACGTGCGCACGTGCAGAGGCTTGTGGGAAACTGGCGGATGAGAGGTCCCTAACCATGCACCAAATTTGACCACAATCGGCTCAGCCGTTCCAGAGATATATAATAGGGGTGTGCACGTGCGCACGTGCAAAGTCACCCCACCCCTGACTTGTGGAAAGGCGGCGGCTGAGGGGTCCCTAACCATGCACCAAATTTGACCACAATCGGCTCAGCCGTTCCTGAGATATATAATAGGGTGCGCACGTGCGCACGTGCAGAGGCACCCCACCCCTGACTTGTGGAAAATTGGCGGCTGAGGGGTCTCTAACCACGCACCAAATTTGCACACAATCGGCTCCGCTGTTGCAGACTTTTTGCGAGAAAACACTTTTCAACACCCCTCACACGGCACGCGCCACGCGTAGTGGTAGTCACCTACATGAGTCGGCACTGGTCTTAAACAGGGTAGGTTAGATGGGGCTGCTCAGAAAAGAAATCCGCTTGTCAATCAGACGTGCGGTTGCAGAGATATGAGCTTCTCAAAAGCGTCGCCACGGGTCGGGCGGGGCCGGGCCGCGCCGGGCCGCGCCGGGCCGCGCCGGGCCGCTCATAATCATATTTTTCCCATACACCACGGAAGGACGAGCGAGCGCGAAGCGCTCGCTCGTAACTACTAAATCGGGCATGTCTTAGGAGAGAAACGGCAAAATTGAAGATAACTAAGTTTTTCGGTTACAAATTTCGCCAGGTCATTGGAGGCGTAAACACGTGCAGGCGGATCCCAAGGATGTTTCCAAGCGGAAAAGCAGTAACAAATGTACATGCATCAACAATTGCATACAAATAGGTGCTTACGGATACAAATCAAATGGTGCACGAGTTTTCTCCTGCCATTTTTAACCAAAATATAACTATTTTGATGTTCAATTTTGCCGCTGGGGAATCGCCGCTTACTATAGGCATGCCCAATCCCCTTGTTTATACTTATGGGTGCGATGCTTTGGATCATATTCTTAGCGATACATTTGTCAATAAGATCACCCAGGGCGCAGGCACCCCTCTCAGGAGTAGGAGCTCTTTGCCTATATGCATCCCCGTTGCTGGTTTAATCTTGAGGCATTTGTGTTTTTCCTTTTAGTGCACGAGATAACAGCGTGCAGCGGTGCAATTTTTTTAGATTCCATTCGCATTTTCGTCTTCTTTTTTTAATCAAAAATTGCCTACATAACTGAACCTACGCAACGCCAGGTTGGAAACATAAACCAAGTACATTGCGGCGCTCAGCGGCACGAATTTAAAGATATTCTGTGTACAATTTATGTCAGGTGTCCGGGCCTGTCGGGGCCTGTTTTGGCAGGAAAGCCAGGCTCTGCAACAGGCTCTAGCCAATCAGGGACATGGGCTTGTTATATAGCTTGTCTACTGCGATATCAAAATCGTCGCCAAACAAAGGGAGTGGCCAAATACGTCTGACACCAACCCATTGTCGATGGCCGGCCTGTCAGTCTTGTCCAGCGGCTCTGATGGCGAATCGGGTGGGAATCGCGGTGTCAAAGACTCACTGTGGGGGGAGAAGGGACGAGACGGACGCGACGGTTTCAGGTAACGAGCCGCGTTAGGAATACACCGGTTTGCGGCTGGCCGCTGTCTGGGTAGCGGCTCCTCCCTCCGCGGCAGAACCAGTGCCGCCATTCTGTGCAAACGGGCCACAAAAGCGGGGTCCGGCTGGCTGCGGTTGACTCCCGGAGGGTAGCCGTCAACACCAGTGCGGCTCACAGCAGCGCGCTGAGAGCTCGGCGGACCTACCTACCTCTACGCGAGCAAAGCTTACCGGCCGGGCAGTGGGACGCCACCCGCACCTTCAAAGTCAAAGAGCTGTTTGCTGTTTCAGTACCTTATTCCCTTCATTGCACGATTGAACTTTGAGAGATATATTGTGAATGTTGCTAAAATTGTCTATAAACACTTTTCTCAGCAATATTATTAGTCAAATTATACGTAACGCACGTGCAGATGTCGTCACGATGACATTGCGTGTTTCTTAGCAATCTGATTTCGCATTAATTCACTCCATTCAGAGGAAACAAATATGAATTGGAACCAAATAACTGACATTATAATCTGATTTTTCCGCGTTCATATATATGGCTATGGCGAAGCACCCGTGATGTTTCTCGTCAACTTACTAGACAAATTTACATTTGACCCGGCCCGAACCGGCCCGACCCGGCACGACCCGGCCCGACCCGGCCCGACCCGGTCATGCAGACGCTTTTCGGAAGCTAATAACTTTGCAACAACTGCTCCGATTGAGATCGGGTTTTCACCATTAGATAGGACCATCAAATACATTTTGCTTTTCGTACGGTGCGTTCTGATAGGGGTAGTAACACAGCGCGTGGCACACGCAAACGTCGAAACGAACAAAAATCATTCTTGATCAAAAATGGCATTATTAATCTAAGCATTCGTTTTCTATACGCTGAAGCATGCAGCGCTCAGGACGTTCTCTCTTTTGGCGGATTCGAAAAAGGGAATCGGAAAACGCTTAAATACGACATTTCTGCGCTATTTCCCAGCACCGCTGCACCGAAACACGACATCGCCCCAAAACGACTGTCGGCCCCATTTTACACACGAGAAGTGCACTCAAATGATACTCGCAAGAACTTTTGCTTTTATCTTCGACGCAAGATTTATCTTCGACGCAAGACAATGTCATACCAAGAACGAGATCTAGAAATGTGCGCAGATGTAGCAGAATTATGATGCCGTGTAAAAACAATCTTCTTTATGCACAATTTCATTGCAATGTCCAGTTATGTCATTCGTATGTTTTCGTGCGCCAAGGACACACATTTCCTCCGCCATTTGCGCTAGAACAGAACAACGGCCCTGGTCCGAATTGTACTACTCGACATTCTTGTTTTTCAAATTATTGTGATGTTTTAATGTGTTGTGACATAAGCTATGTCTAATATTAATGCTGTTATTTTTTCCAGCACCTGTCAAGCTCTTGGCTGCATCCAATTCATAGCCGGTGTGCATTTGACGAATCCTGTTTTTCTGACGCATATTGCAATTTAAGGCCTGTGAAGGATATCATATATTGACATGATACTGAGTCCGAAGTTGTTGCATGATTTTTTGTTTTGTTTTGCAAACGGCAAACGGTGAATGTGGTATGGACTTGTAGTAAATGGACAGGGCTGTTCAATAATAATCAATTTTGCAGTCATATGTCACTAAAAAAACGATAAAAAGAGTTCCGAGTATTGTCGTCAACTTCTGTTTCAGCGCAATACGAATAATGCTCGCTGAAACTCGACATCATTTCGGTCTTAAAATGTACGATTAGAGTGCAGGGACAAAAATGCGCATGCTCTCACCAGGGCTGCCTGGTATTGACATGATGTGGAGTGGGTGATATATATATATATATATATATATATATATATATATATATATATATATATATATATATATATATATATATATATATATATATATATATATATATATATATATATATATATATATATATATATATATATATATATATATATATATATATATATATATATATATATATATATATATATATATATATATATATATATATATATATATATATATATATATATATATATATATATATATATATATATATATATATATATATATATATATATATATATATATATATATATATATATATATATATATATATATATATATATATATATATATATATATATATATATATATATATATATATATATATATATATATATATATATATATATATATATATATATATATATATATATATATATATATATATATATATATATATATATATATATATATATATATATATATATATATATATATATATATATATATATATATATATATATATATATATATATATATATATATATCTATCTATCTATCTATCTATCTATCTATCTATCTATCTATCTATCTATCTATCTATCTATCTATCTATCTATCTATCTATCTATCTATCTATCTATCTATCTATCTATCTATCTATCTATCTATCTATCTATCTATCTATCTATCTATCTATCTATCTATCTATCTATCTATCTATCTATCTATCTATCTATCTATCTATCTATCTATCTATCTATCTATCTATCTATCTATCTATCTATCTATCTATCTATCTATCTATCTATCTATCTATCTATCTATCTATCTATCTATCTATCTATCTATCTATCTATCTATCTATCTATCTATCTATCTATCTATCTATCTATCTATCTATCTATCTATCTATCTATCTATCTATCTATCTATCTATCTATCTATCTATCTATCTATCTATCTATCTATCTATCTATCTATCTATCTATCTATCTATCTATCTATCTATCTATCTATCTATCTATCTATCTATCTATCTATCTATCTATCTATCTATCTATCTATCTATCTATCTATCTATCTATCTATCTATCTATCTATCTATCTATCTATCTATCTATCTATCTATCTATCTATCTATCTATCTATCTATCTATCTATCTATCTATCTATCTATCTATCTATCTATCTATCTATCTATCTATCTATCTATCTATCTATCTATCTATCTATCTATCTATCTATCTATCTATCTATCTATCTATCTATCTATCTATCTATCTATCTATCTATCTATCTATCTATCTATCTATCTATCTATCTATCTATCTATCTATCTATCTATCTATCTATCTATCTATCTATCTATCTATCTATCTATCTATCTATCTATCTATCTATCTATCTATCTATCTATCTATCTATCTATCTATCTATCTATCTATCTATCTATCTATCTATCTATCTATCTATCTATCTATCTATCTATCTATCTATCTATCTATCTATCTATCTATCTATCTATCTATCTATCTATCTATCTATCTATCTATCTATCTATCTATCTATCTATCTATCTATCTATCTATCTATCTATCTATCTATCTATCTATCTATCTATCTATCTATCTATCTATCTATCTATCTATCTATCTATCTATCTATCTATCTATCTATCTATCTATCTATCTATCTATCTATCTATCTATCTATCTATCTATCTATCTATCTATCTATCTATCTATCTATCTATCTATCTATCTATCTATCTATCTATCTATCTATCTATCTATCTATCTATCTATCTATCTATCTATCTATCTATCTATCTATCTATCTATCTATCTATCTATCTATCTATCTATCTATCTATCTATCTATCTATCTATCTATCTATCTATCTATCTATCTATCTATCTATCTATCTATCTATCTATCTATCTATCTATCTATCTATCTATCTATCTATCTATCTATCTATCTATCTATCTATCTATCTATCTATCTATCTATCTATCTATCTATCTATCTATCTATCTATCTATCTATCTATCTATCTATCTATCTATCTATCTATCTATCTATCTATCTATCTATCTATCTATCTATCTATCTATCTATCTATCTATCTATCTATCTATCTATCTATCTATCTATCTATCTATCTATCTATCTATCTATCTATCTATCTATCTATCTATCTATCTATCTATCTATCTATCTATCTATCTATCTATCTATCTATCTATCTATCTATCTATCTATCTATCTATCTATCTATCTATCTATCTATCTATCTATCTATCTATCTATCTATCTATCTATCTATCTATCTATCTATCTATCTATCTATCTATCTATCTATCTATCTATCTATCTATCTATCTATCTATCTATCTATCTATCTATCTATCTATCTATCTATCTATCTATCTATCTATCTATCTATATATATATATATATATATATATATATATATATATATATATATATATATATATATATATATATATATATATATATATATATAATACAAAGAGGGCTTACTCTACAGGAAAAGTAAAATCGGAGCTTTCGGGTATATTGTAGCACCCTGACGAAGGGTGTTACCTTCCAAGAAGCCCCTCTTGTGTGTCAAGGGGCCCATTCGGCCTGTTCAGAGGTCCTTCCGACCTGGCCAGGGACTGCACTGGCTGCTTTGTCGCCCTGCCGACATGCTCAGGGGCAGGGGCGGCAGACCCTTCCGGTCTCACCAGGGACTCCTCTGACCTTCCAAGAAGCCCCTCTTGTGTGTCAAGGGGCCCATTCGGCCTGTTCAGAGGTCCTTCCGACCTGGCCAGGGACTGCACTGGCTGCTTTGTCGCCCTGCCGACATGCTCAGGGGAAGGGGCGGCGGATTGCGGGGCGCAGGGTACCCAAAATCCCCCCCCCCCCAGTTGAAAATCCTGGGAGGGGAAGGGTCATTTTGCCCCAGATTGAGCAGGCTAAAATCTGGGGGGGGGGGGGGGAATTACCCTTATGCCCCCCAGGATTTTCGACTGGGGGCATTTTGGGTACCCTGCCCCCCGCAATCCGCCGCCCCTGCTCAGGGGCCCCTCCGACCTGCCCAGGGGCCCCTCCAGTCTGGCTAGGAACTCATCTGGCATGTTCAAGGGGCCTTCCGACCGGCCCAGGGACCCTTTCGGTCTAGCCAGGGGCCTCTCTGACTTGGCCAGGAGCCCCTCCGATCTGCCCAGCGACTCTTCGGGTCGGCCTGCGCTGGCTGCTTTGTCGCCCTGCCGACATGCTCAAGGGGCCCTCCGACCTGCCTTGGGGCCCCTCCGTGCTGGCCAGGGGCCAATTCGGCATGTTCAGGGGCCCTTCTTACCCGCCCAGGGATCCTTTCGGTCTCGTCAGGGGCCCCTCCGATCTGCACAGGGGCCCTTTTAACTTTCCAGGGTCCCTCTTGAATCTCCAGGGGGCCTCTAACCTTCTAAGGGGCCCTTCCGACCTGGCAAGGGACTGCGCTGGCTGCTTTGTCGCCTTGCGACATGCTCCGAGGGCCCTCCGACCTGCCCTGGGGCCCCTCCGTGCTGACTATGGGCTCATTCGGCATGTTCAGGGGCCCTTCTGACCCACCTAGGGGCCATTTCGGGTCTGGTCAGGGCCACTCTGACCTGCACAGGGACCCGTTTAACTTCCCAGGGGCCCTCTGGTCTGTCCAGGGGCCCTCCAACCTGATCAGGGTCCCTTATGACCTGGCAAGGGACTGCGCCGGCCGCTTTGTCGCCCTGCCGACATGCTCAGGGGCCTCTCGACCTGCCCAGGGGGCCCTCTGTGCTGGCTAGGGGCACATTCGACGTGTTCAGGAGGCCCATTCAACGTGCTCAGGGGGCCCTCTGACCCGATCAGGGGCCCTTTCGGTCTAGCCATGGGCCCCTCTGACATGCACAGGGCTCTTTTGAACGTCCAATGGGCCCTCTGGTCTTTCAGAGAGGGCCCTGGTGGCCCTAAAAGGACTCTGAAGTCCTCTAAACTCCTAAAGACCACGTTTCGCGTAGTAAAGAGCCCATGATACCGCGCTTCGCGCGTTCTCGTCGGCCCTTTTCGGCGCGCTGGCCTTGTGTTGGACTGTTGGACGTTGGACACTGGAATTAGGGCCTTGACTGGGCTGGGCACTGGAAGAAACACTTGAACTGCGCCACGTCGGCCGCAGTTTTAAAAAGACGCCATAGAGATGGCCATCAAATATGTGTCGTATCGTGTACTTTGTACTTACGACTTATGATTTGTACTTACTTTGAACTCGGAAATAGGGGTTGAAATCTGACTAATGTTCCAGAAAGCGCGCCAAGATCAAACTCGCAACACCCGGAATAAATGTTGCTATCGGGTGCAGTGCACGATTATCTGGCAATGATTGTCCACTTTCAGTCCATTTTGTCACGTAAAGTGCATTCTGGCCGTCCGAAGCACCATGAACTTTCAAGGCTTATAATGTGCAGCCCAAGCAACGTTGGGCATTTGCTATGTTAGGGCGTAATGCTAGACGTTTTCCAACTCTGTCAGACAAAATAAGACACTCCAGATCATAATCATAACTTGCAGCACCAATAAATAATGTGTCGTAATTTAGTTCACGTGGTCGAAAATCAACGCAGTCACGTGGTCTGTGACGTAGCCCTTATCACGTGACAGCGCTCAAAACCGATTTCCGATTCCAGACAGGAGATCATGAACAATTTAATCAAACTTAATTTTTATGGTGGCCTGTCCACCTGCATAGCCTCGGCTTCCAACTTGCCCATGGACACTATTGCTAGATATATGGCCAGCAGGTTCAGCGTCAGCACGTCCGGCCCGTTCTGCAGCGGGTACTTCAGCAGCTCCTGCACGAAACACGTTCATGGAAATGACTCTCCTTCATTGCCTCTATCAGGGCCTGTCCACCTGCATAGCTTCGGCTTCCAACTTGCCCATGGACACTATTGCTAGATATATGGCCAGCAGGTTCAGCGTCAACACGTCCGGCCCGTTCTGCAGCGGGTACTTTAGCAGCTCCTGCACGAAACACGTTCATGGAAATGACTCTCCTTCATTGCCTCTATCAGGGCCTGTCCACCTGCATAGCCTCGGCTTCCAACTTGCCCATGGACACTATTGCTAGATATATGGCCAGCAGGTTCAGCGTCAACACGTCCGGCCCGTTCTGCAGCGGGTACTTTAGCAGCTCCTGCACGAAACACGTTCATGGAAATGACTCTCCTTCATTGCCTCTATCAGGGCCTGTCCACCTGCATAGCCTCGGCTTCCAACTTGCCCATGGACACTATTGCTAGATATATGGCCAGCAGGTTCAGCGTCAACACGTCCGGCCCGTTCTGCAGCGGGTACTTTAGCAGCTCCTGCACGAAACACGTTCATGGAAATTACTCTCCTTCATTGCCTCTATCAGGGCCTGTCCACCTGCATAGCCTCGGCTTCCAACTTGCCCATGGACACTATTGCTAGAGATATGGCCAGCAGGTTCAGCGTCAGCACGTCCGGCCCGTTCTGCAGCGGGTACTTCAGCAGCTCCTGCACGAAACACGTTCCTGGAAATGACTCTCCTTCATTGCCTCTATCAGGGCCTGTCCACCTGCATAGCCTCGGTTTCCAACTTGCCCATGAGCACTATAGCTAGAGATATGGCCAGCAGGTTCAGTTGGAAGCCGAGGCTATGCAGTTGGACAGGCCACAACCTGAGATGTATGTAAGATACATTGATGACGTGTGGGGCCTGTGGGTCAATGGCAGCGAGTCTCTGTCGGAATACCTGGACTTCCTAAACTCGAGACATGCGTCCATCTTATTCACAATCGAGCGGTCGGACACGAGTGGAGCGATTCCGTATCTGGACACATGGATCTGTGTTGGGGAGGACGGTTCCTACAGCACTGAACTGCATGTTAAACCTATGGCGACACCAATCATCCTGCCGTATGACTCGGCACATGCAATGGCAACAAAAAGAGCCGTACTGACGTCACCGATAACCCGAGCGATCCGAATAGGCTCGGACACAGCAGCGAGACACAGAGGGCTCGAGAAGATGAGAAATCTCTTCACTAAGAATGGTTATCCAGAGAAAATGGTCAAGGAACACATCAGGAGAGAACGAAGGAAGTATGAAACAGGTAGAGACAGAGGAAGAGAGGAGCAAGAACATAGGAGACAACAGAGAAAGGAGAAGAGAAAGGAGAATGCCTACATTAGGCTACCCTTTATCAGCGACAGGGTGGCGGCACAGGTGAAGAGCGTGGCAAGAAGCTCGGGTCTCCCAGTTGAAATAGCCTGGACCAACAGCAATACGTTGAAGAAGCGGCTCGTCAGGTCACGTCTGAATCCACTACCATGTCCCTCTGGACGTAGGCGCTGTCAATCGTGCCACGCGGGGCTGAATAAGAAGTGCGGGACTAAAAATGTGGTCTATGAATTGACATGTAGTCACTGTGGGGATAATTATATGCTGCTGCTGCTGCTGCTGCTGCTGCTGCTGCTGCTGCTGCTGCTGCTGCTGCTGCTGCTGCTGCTGCTGCGAAGAGAGGTAGTTTGGGTGTTAGATGTGGTGATATAAAAGAAGGCGAAAAGTAGTCATTGTTGAAAACAGCAAATGACTGCCCCCCCCCCCCCCCCCCCCCAACTACGTCCCAGGATATCATCCTCACTCATCCTCATCCAGGACAGGATGAGGATGGATTCATTCACTGTGTTAGTAAAGGGGATATCAGTCATACAGGGCGCGGAGGACAAGTTCTGGTCTATTTTCAAGCTTTTCTTGCTGGTACTTTGTGGACCCCACTCAGCTAAGCGTAGCTTGTTCTGAGTAGGGATCCCAAAGCCAGCGCCAATGAATGGGTATATACCTATTGATATACCATATAATAATATATCTGGTATTATATAGTAGGAAATGATAATGGATCGTCTGTGGATAATATGACAGGAAAGGTGATTACATGACAGGTAATATATGACAGGAAAGGTAATTATGATATATAGGACAAATATGTAATCCGAGAATAATTCACATTGTTCTTTGGAATGAACATGAAAGGTGCTACAATCACGATGTATATGTACATCAGCATATTCTATATTGAAGCTCTATGTACATACATGTAATACATGTAATGTAATACATGTAACACATACATGTAATGTGTTTAAACTCGTGAAATGTTGGTAACTACACTGATATTACTAACAATTAAGTATTATAATGCTGTCACTACCGCATTGTTTTCGTCATATTCCTCCAGAATTTGACGTTTGGTGATATTTTTTATAAGTTGCTTAGAACGGGGAATCGCATTACGTTGTGGGAAAACAGATGATATTGAAGAGTTCCATAGACGTGGACCAAACCAAGCTATTGTGCGGATGTGGTAAAGTTCCCTAGTAAATATTTAAATGAAGTGACGTGTTATTCTAGATCCACGATGGTTAGGCGGAGATAAATTGAAGAGTGATCTAATCAAGGTTGGAGCTTCTCGGGGCATTACAAGAATGGACTGTTGTTTAGCAATATCTGTAAGTTTAAGTAGCTGAAGTTTAAGAAATATTGGGTTCGAGTGGGCAATCCTATGTTGATTGTCAATAATCCTAACTGCTTTCTTCTGAAGAATGAATAGTTTATTGAGTAATGTTTGCGCCGAATTTCCCCAAATAAGGCAGCTATAATTGAGATAGGGCATAACTAGACTATTATACAATAATATTTATAATATTTATATAATAATATTTATAATAATATTTATATAATATATTTGCGGCCAAGGAAGAATCTTGATCGCTTTAGTATGCCAATATTTCGGCTAATTATGACAGCTATGTGATCAATGTGGCTCTTCCACTTTAGGTTTGTATCTATGTATACGCCAAGATACTTTACAGTCTCAGAGTGTTTGATAATGGCTTCATTCAAAATTACCTTAATCTTTACATCTTGATTACTACTATTATACAGTTGATAAAACGTCTTCCTAGTGTTCAAGGAAAGTTTATTTATCTGAAACCATTTGCAAAGCATTAGTAAATTTGAGTCTAGCATATTTTGTAGTTTTACTGCGTTATCAGCTTCAAAGAAAATTGCTGTATCGTCTGCATATAACAAAGCTGATGCCTGTTTGCAAACATTAGGAAGATCATTTATGTACAGATTAAAGAGCAGGGGTCCCAAAATAGATCCCTGTGGGACACCTATGTTTATTTTTTGCAAACTGGATTTTATATTGAGATATTCAACACACTGATATCGATCATTTAAATAAGATTCAATTAAATTTAGAAATGTGTCCAAAAAGCCATATGCCCTGAGTTTGCTTAGTAGTATGCTATGTTCCACCGTGTCAAAAGCTTTTTTTAGGTCTAAGTATATCCCACATGTAATATTGTTGTGCTCAAATCCTCTTAGGACTTTATCTTGTAGGAGGAGCATGGGCATATATGTTGAGTGGCCCTTTCTGAAAACGAATTGATTACAGCAAAGAATATCGTTCTTTGAAATATGATCCATCATTCTATGATGTATAATTTTTCCAGAACTTTTGAAAGGTAGGGCAAGATGCTAATTGGCCTGTAGTTGTTCATATTTGTATTATCTCCTGATTTAAAGATCGGTCTAACCACTGCAATTTTAAGTTTATTGGGAAATACCCCAGCTTGTAAGCAACAATTTACAAAATGGACAATGTGGTGAATGATCGAATTATAAGTAAGTTTAAACAATTTACCATTAATGTTGTCAACACCAGCCCCTACATTTTTCATGTTTGTAACAACTTTCATAAGTTCATCCCTGTTTGTGAGCTCCACTTGAATTATTGTGTTGTTACAAGTATTTACGAACATTAGGGGGCTCTCAGAGCATGGCTCAATTGTACTTTGTAGTACTTTCCCCACAGAGCTGAAAAATTTGTTAAAGCTATTAGCTATTTCGTTTGGGTTATCAACTTCAATATCATTTTCATTCTTGAAGGAATTAGGTAAGCGCCTTGTATTGCTTTTACCTATTGCATGTTCATTAAGTATGTTCCACATTTTCTTTGCATTATTTCTGTTTGTTTCAAGTTGAGTTTCTATGTATTTCTTTTTTGAACATCTTATAATCCCATTTAGGATGTTCCTATACTGATTATACTTCTTCTTGTTATTTGGTGAAGGATGTTTTTGCTTCAAGGCAAATAGCTTTGATCGATGAATGATGGATGAAAGGATTGCAGGAGATATCCATGGCTTAATTGCGCTATTTTTTCTATTAGTTTTATGCTGATAACTATACCGAATTTTGGTTGTTGAATAGGCATGTAAAAGAACATCACATGCTTCCTCTGGATCACTTATATTTTCAAAACATCTAGTACATGTATCAAGTCATTTGTGAACTGAGTAATTTCGCTGTAATCAAAATTGACCTTGGTTTCTCTTATGTTTTCATTGAGCACAATGTGTTTATTTAAAGTTGCAAATACTGGAAAATGGTCACTTGTATCATCAAATATTATACCAGAATTTTGAACACAGCCCAGGTTGTTACAAAATATATTGTCAATGAGAGAAGCTCAAGTGTCTTGAGCTCTAGTAGGCTTTGATATTAATGGCAGAAAACCAGACGATGCCAAGGTACTAAACAATTATAAAGTTTGGCTGTTATGGCACATGTTTAGAAGATCATAATTAAAGTCTCCACAAAGAAAGATAGTTTTGTTTATCTACAAAGAAAGGTAGATTCTGCCCAGTCAAGTTAAGTACATTATCAAAGGTCTTGGAAAAATGAGGAGTGTTGTTTTCTGTAGTGTTTTTGTGTGTAATGTTGTTTTCTGTAGTGTTGTTTTCTGTAATGTTGTTTTCTGTGGTGTTGTTTTCTGTGGTGTTGTTTTCTGTAGTGTTGTTTTCTGTAGTGTTGCTTTTTGTAGTGGTTTTCCCCGTAGTACCACATAATAGATCAGTGTTTACATGCGGATACTCATTGTATACTGGACAATTCTTAACATTATCGCAGGCACAAAAGCTAGCATCGAACCACATTTCATCAGTCATCTCAGACGATTGTAAATTTCGATCACTTTCGATGTCAGGATAGTAAGAGCTGTCCACCTCTAGGTTCGTACACTTACAATCATTCTCATCTCGACAACATGACAATGCGTCTAACCACTCTTCCCTTACACAATTGTGTCTATCAGCACTATCTTCGTCTACTTTTAGATTGGAAGTTCCATGACATGTCATATATTCTCTCATTAGCGTCTCTCTTACGTCGGGTATGTTGGGAAATGGAGTGGTTTTTCCGAGGTCCCGAACATCGTCTTCGTCTCGATCGCGATCCTTCGGGTCGTTCTCTCGGCTATAGTTGTGTACGATGTGGTTTCCGTGTTGTTCCTATTCGTTTTTCCTCTGTTCTTCTTTCTTCATGATGTCTTGTTCCTCATATTTCTGTGTCGCTTCTTCGTATGTTATTGTAGGTGCTTCTTCCGATACTTGCTCAGTATGGTTTTCAGCAGAGGCATCGGTGTTAAAAACCTCGCTGGCTGAGTATTAGGTGTCTCTTTCATTGTGGCCCTCTTCTACTTGCTCCTTTTGTTGTCCTGGCATTATCAGTTGATCGTGTGTCTCAGTTTCTGTCACTGCGTTGACAGTCGAGGGGCTTTCCTCCTCATCCGTTTCTTCGTCCTCCGTTTCTTCGATCATGCTAGGACCTGGAAACGTCTGCACTCGGCTCGTTTTCTTTGGCCATGCATAAGTCATGAAGTTTCTTTTTCAAATTGCTGTTGCTCTGTTGCACTGTTTCGACATATATTTGAGTGGCACGTTGTTCAACAACCAGGGTTAGTGGGTGTTTTTCCACTTGCCTGATCTTTGCCAAGCGTTGTCTTTCTCGTTCGAGAAAAGCTACAGTTCTGAAGGTAGTTCTAATGGCTTCATTTAGAAGTTTCTGGAGGAAGTTTGTGCGAATTGTTTCGACTTTCCTGTTGCTAGGAAATAGATCAGATAATGTGCCAAGTTTGGGTTGTAGAAATTTTGGGATGACATTCTTGCGGCGACAGTTCACAAGGAATTTGGATCTCTCTCTTGCTCTCGCTTGTTTTTCTGCATTTGTTATAGTCTTTATTAAAGGGAAATAATGACATTTTCCTACAAAAATGGAGTTAGCACTTGAAATCGACAGACGAGACCAACACATATTGTAAATTCATCACATTTTGCATGCAAACTTTCCTACGAAAGATATTTCAAGTTATAGTTGATAAGCGTTCCACACTTTTAACGACCGGTACTTGCAAGTACTTTTGGTTCTCATCAAACTACGGGTTTTTCCCGTATTGCTTTTTTACGCAATGGAGTGGAGAATATATTGTGCGTTCTGCTTGTTATGATTATATGCCCGGTGATCCTCTAAAACTAACAGCGATTGGAAAAAGGGGCAATAAAATCGGAAGCTCATCGATGCACATCAACGGCGGCATAGTTAGTGGTTGCGACCCTCAATTTGTGAAAATCGCTTCATTTGTTTTCAACATTAGGAGTTTTGTATAATTTGTATGTGGCTGTATATAACACTATGCTTTATGTTATCATGAAAAATAATAATTTTCCCCCTAAAAACTAACAAACAATAACACAAAACTGGCAATTAAATCGGAAGTTCATCGATGCACATCGACGGCGACCTATTTAGCGTCGGCGATTTGTTTACAAAGTCATTGTCATGCTTCTCGTCGCACTTAACCATTTGTGGCGAGTTGTTCCTGATTATATGCTGAGAAGCGGAGCGCTGCTCGAACGCACGCTAGTAGCGCTTTCGTTCTCCATGGCAACCAGGCGTGAGCCAATGAAAAGCCAGAACGTATTCCCTTCTGGCTTTTGATTGGTTGACGCCTGGTTGCCATGGAGAACGAAAGCGCTACTAGCGCTACTAGCGTGTGTCCGAGCAGCGCTCGGGTATCGTCAAAGGCTATCACCCCATATTCCCGTTTAGTATACCCAAGTCCCGTAGCAAGCTTCGTTAATGACGTCACTGCTGCCATTCTTGTGTAGAATTGCAAAATATATCTGATTTTGAGTTGAAAGCTAATTAAAGACTTATTCAAAGTATTTTTTTTTCAGTTTGAATTTTCTTGTTAATCATTATTAAAGGTATGTTATCACTGTATTTCATAGTAGTTGACACTTCAGAAACTTATGACGTAATAATATTGTATCCAATATGCATTTCCCTCGCATTTTGTACTGTGGCGCAGTGCCGAGTGCTTTGCGAATACTTGCTTGCCTGGGGTTAAAATCATTCCGCCCTTATTTCTTTCGAGTTGGCATAGTTTGCATGTTGTTGTTATTCATGACTTACACTGATAGTCAGTCATGCATCACGGATGCTTCACGGATTGCTTCACGGATCAGTTTGATCGGAAACGTCACAGAGCCTCCAAAAATTCCGCACTCGATGTAAACAATGGTAGGGAAGGACGAATTTGTAAATGACCTTCATGAAGTACACAAGGTACTTGTTTTTTTTTCTTCTCCAAACTTACAACTTTGAATTTGGGAATAATTTTATTTAATTCTTAAATTTGAATAAAATAATGTTAAAACCATAACGGTAGTCTAAGAAATTGTTGCTAACAAAATCAAAAGGTCATTATTTCCCTTTAACGTTTGTCTTCGGTTATAATCTGGTTCATGAGTTTTAATGGTTTCAAACGTTATTCTGAGCATAATTATTATAAAAAGTATAATGAAGTTTAACCTCATGTTCATATTAGTATCAAATAACAAAAGAAAATCCAAAATATATTTTCGGCTATGAGCCTTCTTCAGTGAATAATGGCATGATGAACAAGATATAACAATTACATATACGAGACGAGGAAACTCGCGCGATAATTTAGCACACACTCCGCAAACAACAGCGTCTTGCACACACCGCAGCTAACACTAAACATCTACACCACAAGCACGTACAACATATATACTAACATATTACTACTAGTCAGTCAGCCCAACATCGCAACCGTTACATCACTCACAAAATAAAAAATGGTTGGCCTCGCCGTAACGTCCCTCACACTCAGTAACATACAAACATGTGTCTATACATATATGTATAACACAACAATAATATTCCTAAAAGTGAGTATGCCATCGCATTCATTTAACATGATCACAATAGTTTGGTAATGAAGAATATTTGACATCCACGAGATCAGGTGGTAGATCGAATGTGTGCGCACGCAAAAAGGTCACACAGAAGAAAGCAAGCGAAAGTTTAGAGTTCTGAATATGGTACTGGCTTAATCAGTGTCCATGAGGATGACATGATGTTTAGTACTGGTTTGTGATTCTGAATTTCTATTGATTCCGCAATTTTGAGATCTGCCATGTCTTTGCAAATCTGAAATATCGAAATATTGAGCGTGTTTTGATCAATTTTGATGTTTGGGTGGCACTTCAAGAAGTGTTCTCCTAAAGGGGTGTTGTTAGTCTTGTTTTTTGCGTCTCTTAAGCAGGCACGTAGCCAGGATTTCGTCCAGGGGTGGGGGGGGGGGGGGGGGGGCGGCGCCTCGAAAGGGCCCCTTTCCGAGCGTTGAAAGGGCCCCTTCCCAAGCGTTGAAAGGCCCCCCCCCAACAAAAAAAAACGCATGAAAAGGCACGTTACCAGGCTGGAAAATGCAGTATGGCAGGTATGGCATGGGACAGACCCAAGTTTAGGAGCTGGAGTTAGCGAACTGCCACATCAACTTTGGAACCAGCGACACGAATTTGGAATCAGCTATACCAACTTGGAATATTTTTTAAGCTCAAGACCTGGAACGCTTAAACAAATTGCGCCGCGGAGCGGCGCGAATTTTTTAAGATTTATGCCCTGGGTTGCTTTCTCATCAATGCGTCGCATTGCGTATGGTGCGGACCTCTAAAATTGCTATATTGTGCGTTTAAAAGTGCGGGGGAAAAGTGCTAAAGTTAACTATTTTGCCCAATAATATAGGAAAGTAGCAACATAACACATAAATACGCCAAGAGACTGACCGATTTTTTTTCCTAGCCCGCATATAATTGAATTTGTAGTTAAATTGCGTCGCGGAGTGGCGCGGAAATTTTTAGTTTTATTCCCTGTACAACTGTATTCTTACTGTTGAAAGGCCCAAAGTCCTCCAGATCGTCTAGGGGCCCCTCTGACCTTTTCTACGCCCTTCCGACCTGTTCAGGGACTCATCTGGGATCCGCGAAGCAAAAAGACATGATGTGGAGTGGGTGATATATATAATACAAAGAGGGCTTACTCTACAGGAAAAAATAAAATCGGATCTTTCGGGTATATTGTAGCACCCTGACGAAGGGTGTTACAATATACCCGAAAGCTCCGCTTTTAATATTTTTGTTGTGGAGTAAGTCCTCTCTGTATTTAATCTTCATCTGGGATCTCTACGTGCTTTGACTCTTCCGATCTTACCAGAGACTCCTCTGACCTTCCAAGAAGCCCCTCTTGTGTGTCAAGGAGCCCATTCGGTCTGTTCAGAGGTCCTTCCGACCTGGCCAGGGACTGCACTGGCTGCTTTGTCGCCCTGCCGACATGCTCAGGGACAGGGCCGGCGGATTGCGGGGCGCAGGGTACCCAAAATCCCCCCCCCCCCACACACACAAATTAAAATCCTGGGGAGGGGAAGGGTCATGTTGCCCCCAGATTGAGCAGGCTAAAATCGGGGGGGGGGGGGGGGGGGGGGGGGCAAAACCACCCTTTGCCCCCAGGATTTTCGACTAGGGGGAATTTTGGGTACCCTGCCCCCGCAATCCGCCGTCCCTGCTCAGGGGCCCCTCCGACCTGCCCAGGGGCTCCTCCAGTCTGGCTAGGAACTCATCAGGCATGTTCATGGGCCTTCCGACCGGCCCAGGGACCCTTTCGGTCTATGCAGGGGTCCCTCTGACTTGCACAGGAGCCCCTTCGATCGGCCCAGCGACTCTTCTGGTCGGCCTGCGCTGGCTGCTTTGTCGCCCTGCCGACATGCTCAAGGGGCCCTCCGACCTGCCCTGGAGCCCCTCCGTGCTGGCCAGGGGCTACTTCGGCATGTGCAGAGGCCCTTCATACCCACCCAGGGGTCCTTTCGGTCTGGTCAGGGGCCCCTCCGATCTGCGCAGGGGCCCTTTTAACTTTCCAGGGGCCCTCTGGTCTCTCCAGGGGCCCTTATGACCTGGCAAAGGACTGCGCTGGCCGTTTTGTCGCCCTGTCGACATGCTCAGGGGCCTCTCAAACTGCACAGGGGCCCTCTGTGCTGGCTAGGGGCCCATTCGACGTGTTCAGGGGGCCCATTTGACGTGCTTAGGGGGCCCTCTGACCCGCTCAGGGGCCCTTTCGGTCTGGCCAGGGGCCCCTCTGACATGCACAGGGCTCTTTTGAACGTCCAAGGGGCCCTCTGGTCTTTCAGAGAGGGCCCTGGTGGCCCTAAAGGGCCTCTGAAGTCCTCTAAACTCTCTAAGACCACGCTTCGTGTAGTAAAGAGCCTATGATACCGCGCTTCGCGCGGTCTCGTCGACCCTTTTCGGTGCGCTGCGCGCGCCGAAAAGGGCCCTCGCTCGCCAAAAAGGGCCCTCCTGGCCTCCAGGGGGGGGGGGGGGGGGAGGGGGCGGCCGCCCCCGCCGCCCTCCCCTTGGCTACGTGCCTGCTCTTAAGTGTTCGTTGAAGCGTAGTCTTACACTTCGCTTACTTTCTCCTATGTATGAAGTTTTGCGTGTGCACAGGTTAAATGTAATCATATATACTGCGTTTTTGGAATGACATTTTTCTTTTAAAGGGATTGTACGGGTTTTCCCAGAATAATTGAGTTACATAGTAAAACGTACTTATAAAGGTGGTAGAAGTCCCACGGTAGCCACATTTTTCTGGAAATTACCTCTTCTGCACGTAAGGACATTCCAAAGTGCGCGGTGATGCCACCGCGTATTTTCTCCAGGACCGGCTGAGGCGGAGCCAGTCATCTCTTTTATGCTAATAAAAACACCTCACTTATGGCATATTTCCGGTAAAATAAGCAATATTTGAAAGAAAATCAACCTGTTCTGTTCCAACGATTTTTCATGAATTTCCATGCGAAAAAAATTAATACGCCACCACCAAATTCTCAACGCTAAAGGCCAGAGAAAAGAAAACCACAACACAAAACCTCAACGAACAGTGTGTAGTAATACAAAGTCCCGTCAGTTTTGAATTGCATAATAATTTTGTGATCCAGTGACTTGCAGATAATTCAAACTCTAAAATTGATCTTAAGATCAAAGTGGTGGACAGTAGTGCCGATCAAATACTCGTTATCTGATACTAGTCTCGAAAAACCCAGTTTAAACGCTGATAATTGCTGAAATAAGGGACTAAATGAGCATTGAGGTCCCTGTTATATGTCTTGAACGTGTTTAAAGCTCATACAACTGCAAAAGAGTGCATTCACTTTCATTTTCGTATAATCCCTTTAAAGGGAAATAATGACCTTTTGATTTTGTTAGCAACAATTTCTTAGGCTACCGTTATGGTTTTAAAATTGTTTTATTTAAATTTAAGAATTAAATAAAATTATTCCCAAATTCAAAGTTGTAAGTTTGGAAAAAATGCAAAACAAGTACATTGTGTACTTCATGAAGGTCATTGACAAATTCGTCCTTCCCTACCATTGTTTACATCGAGTACGGCATTTTTGGAGACTCCGTGACGTTTCCGATCAAACTGATCCGTGAAGCAATCCGTGAAGCATCCGTGATGCATGACTGACTATGAGTATAAGTCATGAATAACAACAACATGCAAACTATACCAACTCGAATGAATTAAGGGCGGAATTATTTGAACCCCAGGCAAGCAAGTATTCGCAAAGCACTCGGCACTGCGCCACAATAGCAAAAGGCGAGGTAAATGCATATTGGATACAATATTATTACGTCATAAGTTTCTGAAGTGTCAACTACTATGAAATACAGTGATAGAATACCTTTAATAATGTTTAACAAGAAAATTCAAACTTAAAAACAATAATTTGAATAAGTCTTTAATTAGCTTTCAACTCAAAATCAGATATATTTTGCCATGCTACACAAGAATGGCACCAGTGACGTCATTAACAAAGCCTGCTACGGGACTTGGGTATACTAATCAGGAACAACTCGCCACAATGGTTAAGTGCGCCGAGAAGCATTGCAATGACTTTGTAAACAAATCGCCGACGCTAAATAGGTCGCCGTCGATGTGCATCGATGAGCTTCCGATTTAATTGCCAGTTTTGTGTTATTGTTTGTTAGTTTTTTGGGGAAAAAAATATTATTTACATGATAATATAAAGCATAGTGTTATATACAGCCACAGACAAATTATACAAAACTCCTAATGTTGAAAACAAATGAATGGATTTTCAAAAATTGAGGGTCGCAACCACTAACTATGCCACCGCTCATCGATGTGCATCGATGAGCTTCCCATTTTATTGCCACTTTTTCCAATCGCTGTTAGTTTTAGAAGATCGCCGGGCATATAATCACAACAAGCAGAACGCACAATATATTTTCCACTCCATTGCGTAAAAAAGCAATACGGGAAAAGCCCGCAGTTTGATGAGGACCAAAAGTACTTGCAAGTACCGATCGTTAAAAGTGTGGAATGCTTATCAACTATCAACTGCTAACTTGAAATATCTTTCGGTAGGAAAGTTTTCATGCAAAATGTGATGAATTTACAATATATTTTGGTCTCGTCTGGCGATTTCAAGTGCTAACTCCATTTTTGTGAGAAAAGGTCATTATTTCCCTTTAAGCCTGACATACAGCAATTGCATTTTTTTTTGTTGCCTGCTGGACACGGTGGTTTTTCTAGTGCCGAGCTTGAGAGTTTTTCTGTGAGAGTTTGGCCACTCTGCCATGCTATCCGCACTGGCAGCTTTGAGGTTTTAGCCATGGAATCAATTTTTCTGGAAAGCTTGTCATCTATGTAAGGAAAGCTACATACGATAATGTACGTAGTGTCGTATGTAATCGTATGTAATGTCGTATGTAATCGTATGTAATGTCGTATGTAATCGTATGTAATTTACGTAGTGTCGTAGTGTAATGTACCTAATGTAGTAGTGTAGTGTAATGTACGTAGTGTAGTAGTGTAGTGTATATACGAGACGAGTTTCCTCCTCTCGTATATGTAATTGTTCTTTCTTGTTCATCATGCCATTATCCACTGAAGATGGCTCATAGCCGAAAATATATTTTGGATTTTCTTTTGTTATTTGATATTAATATGAGCATGAGTTACACTTCATTATACTTTTTATATGATTTTATGAAGAAATATACAAAAATGGAGAAAAAACCTACAAAATCAAAATTTCCAAACATGTTCAAAAACTGGAATATATATTGGAGAACGAAGTATAGACAATACCCAAACCGAATTTCAAAGCAATATCTTTCATTTTAGCTGACTTATGGCTACTTAAGTATGATGGGTCTGGATTTTGTATTCGCCATTTCCAGATATGCACGCGCCACTATCCCTCCTGCTACCAAAATGCTACAAAATAGACGAAACACGAACGAGGGAAAAATATTTTTTTTTGGTCGCAAAAGGTTATTTATCGCAGTCAGTACTCATTTTTCATCGCCGTTTCAGCGGATTTGGGGGATGGGGGGAGGCTAATTGATATTGCCGTCCCTGTCGAGCGTGGGATGGGGGGGGGGGGCTTTTGCCCCTGCCGCCCCCCCTGGATCCCCCAGTGTGTTTCAGTGCTCAATGCTAAGTCCATTTTGGAATCGAAATACTACTTCAGTGCTAAAACGTTGTTTGAAGGAAAACTAAACAAACAAAGTGTGTGTGTGTGTGTGTGTGTGTGTGTGTGTGTGTGTGTGTGTGTGTGTGTGTGTGTGTGTGTGTGTGTGTGTGTGTGTGTGTGTGTGTGTGTGTGTGTGTGTGTGTGTGTGTGTGTGTGTGTGTGTGTGTGTGTGTGTGTGTGTGTGTGTGTGTGTGTGGGGGGGGGGGGTGAAAAACACACACACACACACACACACACACACACACACACACACACACACACACATACATACACACACAAACACACACACACACAGACACACACACACACACACACACACACACACACACACACACACACACACACACACACACACACACACACACACACACACACACACACACACACACACACGCACGCACGCACGCACGCACGCACGCACGCACGCACGCACGCACGCACGCACGCACGCAAGCAAGCAAGCAAGCACGCACGCACGCACGCACGCACGCACGCACGCACGCACGCACGCACGCACGCACGCACGCACGCACGCACGCACGCACGCACGCACGCACGCACGCACGCACGCACGCACGCACGCACGCACGCACGCACGCACGCACGCACGCACGCACGCACGCACGCACGCACGCACGCACGCACGCACGCACGCACGCACGCACGCACGCACGCACGCACGCACGCACGCACGCACGCACGCACGCACGCACGCACGCACGCACGCACGCACGCACGCACGCACGCACGCACGCACGCACGCACGCACGCACGCACGCACGCACGCACGCACGCACGCACGCACGCACGCACGCACGCACGCACGCACGCACGCACGCACGCACGTACGCACGCACGCACGCACGCACGCACGCACGCACGCACGCACGCACGCACGCACGCACGCACGCACGCACGCACGCACGCACGCACATCACTTTTTGAGGGAGAAGTTAACAATTTATGGTAAAAATTGCCTTCGCAGCAGTCAAAGTTCAGCTATCCACAGTCAAAAATGGAAATTTTGCGCAGCTTCGCGGCATGACACAAGTTTCGCATTGCTTATACAAATTTGGAAAATGGGAAAATTAATTCCACCAGGGCCCACTCACTTCATAAAATATTAACTTTCAAGCGGGCTACATGTTTAGCTAGTCTGCCGAGTTCCGAAAAAGGCGACGCGAACGCAAAGACGCGGACATCGGCAACCGGAAGCTGCTCAAGCGGTGTCCAGTTTGCTGGACCGAAGAGCTAATAGTGGGGACCAGGCCAGGACCATCTCTTGAAACATCTCCCCCCCCCCCAGGCTCCTCCAGATCCACAGGGACCATTTATGCGCGGAAAAATCGTTATGCCCCTTACTGTTTTCAAACCATTTGCATTGTTACTAGTTGTGTGTTACAGTTTGGTTCATATGTATACAGCTATTATTATCATATGTACTATTGCAATTTGGATCGCTCACAACCTTTTATTTAGACATCTCCGGAATTGGAAGATCATATCAGCTGACCCACTTTGTTGTGCTGCCGGCAGGAGCGCGCTGTTCAATTCAATCCCCTCCCCTTCATGCCCTGGGGGCATAGCTTGCTGCGCAGTTCAACGCCGCCCGTTGATTGGTTGGCGAGGACGCGACGCGGGAATCTTCGAGAGCCCAAGGCGCCAGTCCCTATGTATCGGCTGCCGAGCGGCTCAGTATTAGCAGTGACGTCACTGGTGCTCCGGTCCAGTCGTTGCCAGCCCCGTCGCCGCAGCTGCGCTTTCGAGCGTTTTGCGGTCTTTTGACGGGTGTTGACGAGAGCGGCAATTTGAAGTCGTCGCCGTTCGATAAGTAAGTTATGTTGCAAGTCTATTTTTTTTAGTTTGCATTTAGCATATCTTGAACATTAAGCCAAAACAATGCCATTTGCAAACATTTCCAGGTACAACGTAAGGCCGTCTCACCCCTCAGCCAGACCAGGGCAGCGTATGGCCGTCTCACCCCTCAGCCGGACCGGTGCAGCATATGACCGTCTCCTCCCTCAGCCGGACTGGGGCTGACGGAGGGTATGACCATCTCATCCCTCAGTCGGACCGGGGTAGCGAACGGCCGTCTCGCCCATCAGCCGGACCGGGGCAGCGTACGTCTGTCTCAACCCTCAGCCAGACCGGGGCAGCGTGTGGCCGTCTCGCCCCTCAGCCGGATCGGTGCAGCGTATGCCTGTCTCGCCCCTCAGCCAGACCGGGGTAGCGTATGGCCGTCTCATCCCTCGGCCAGACCGGGGCAGCGAACGGCCGTCTCGCTCATCAGCCGGACCGGGGCAGCGTACGGCCGTCTCACCCCTCAGCCGGACCAGTTCAGCATATGGCCGTCTCGTTCCTCCGCCAGACCGGGGCAGCGTGTGGCCGTCTCATCCCTCAGCCAGACCGGGGCAGCGAACGGCCGTCTCGCTCATCAGCCGGACCGGTGCAGCGTACGGCCGTCTCACCCCTCAGCCGGACCAGTTCAGCATATGGCCGTCTCGTTCCTCAGCCAGACCGGGGCAGCGTGTGGCCGTCTCGCCCCTCAGCCGGACCGGTGCAGCGTATGGCCGTCTCGCCCTCAACCAGAGCGGGGCAGCGTATGCCCGTCTCCCCCTCCCCCTCAGCCGGACCGGTGCAGTGTATGGCCGTCTCGCCAGTCGCCCATCACACATACCGGGGCAGCGTATGGCCGTCTCCCCCTCAGCATGAATTAAGGAAGGGGTAATTATCCGCGGTAAACTTAATCTTAAATAGGATCGTATCTTAGGCAGGGGCGGATCCAGGATGATTTTCTAAGGCAGGGGGCTTCAGGCCTGAGGGCGGCATATTTCCTCGGTGACGGGGGCGGCATGGTGCCTTCCGAGGGCGGCATAATGCCTTCCGAGGGCGGCGATGTACCTTCCGAGGGCGGCATAATGCGTTGTGAGGGCGGCAAGATGTCTTCTGAGGGTGCCAGGGTGCCTTCCAAGAGTGCTACGATGCTGTTGGTAGACGCAAGGGCGCCCTGGCGGCCTCCCGAAAACGCTACGGCGCCTTCGGCGCCGGCAAATCCTATACAAAAATGGCGCCGTTTTCTAAGGCAGGGGGCTTCAGCCCCTACGGCCCCCTGGATCCGCCACTAATCTTAGGCGCAACTATCCGTATCCTGTTCGAAATATTCGCACCGCACCGAGCCGCGTGCGGGGACAGCCGAGTCGGACCACAACACCAGTGACGTCACGCTAATGTGAGCGATTGGGGCGCTAAAATCCCCGGATGACTCTACCTCTCTTATACCGTATACGGATTTGGCGCCAGTCGCGGTGCGTTCGCGTTTGTGGTTGGATGTGTTAGGAGGCGTTGTCGGTCGGACGTGTCCGACGTGTTAGGAAGTGCGCGAAATCACGTCGTTTGTGATAGGTGTTGGCGTTTCAGTTTGGTTTTCAACAATAGCGGAACATATTTGTGTTCAAGTTCCGAGTGGATTCCGAACTTCAAGACTGTTGATTATTTCGTTTGTTTGGTTTTCAACAATAGCGGAACATATTTGTGTTCAAGTTCCGAGTGGATTCCGAACTTCAAGACTGTTGATTATTTCGTAGTTCGTGGAGTGGGTGGGAATTCGTGGAGGTGGCTGATCAGTAAAGTGACAATTTGGGCAGAGGACTGGAGAGGCGTGGTTGAACTTTTTTTGTGTTATCTTGAGCTAAAAATGTATATTTGTCAGCGCCTCGGCCTGGTGATAATTGTTATGACTGATGGGAGGAGTGAAGTCTCGGCAATCTATCTTGAATCTTCATGGAATACATCCGCTCTGCTACACGCCGAGAATGGTGAGTACCGCTTTCGGTTTTATATTGCTCTGTCGTACTTCGTGTTGTGTTACTGGGAATTATTCGTGCGGGGAAGAGGAGATAGATGGATGCCATTATTGACATCGATGGACAAACTTCTAAGAAGACGGACCACGAATTGCTGCCAAAGGAACGTGAAAATGTCTGCAGACTTTTTCGTTGAAAATTATTTAGAAACTTTTACAATTACTTCAGAAACTTATCAATGAATTAACCTCTAATTATTGAAATGAATGGAATGGCACATCAATCAAAGTGAAGTTACCTGATGTCAAAATGCCACTTCAACTTAGTGGGTTCAGCCTTTCCATTCGATTTGAATTGTTGCAAAATAGTGAGACATTTCATTTCAAACATTTTAGTTCATAGTAAGAAACCAACCATGTTTGCCAGATGTTTTTGTTGAGTCGGTGATTGCCATGGTAACAAAAGCCTGCATGGCACCTCCGCTTCTGCGGGTGCGTTGATTGCCGGTATTGACGCACCGGCAATAAATCCGACTTATTACCGTCACATAAGCTGAAAGGGACCAGATTAAAGGGTCTCCTTACTGAGCTCGAAAAAGACAGATTAAAGGGTCTCCTTACCTGTAGAATGAAGCCCCATTCATGCCGGTTCCAAATATAATTTATTTTTCAGATTCTTCAAATATTGAACAAAATATCAGTATAAACGTATATCCATGTTGAAGAAACTGACCGTAAATTTGCGTAGAACGCGAAACTCATTAATTCAAAAAGTAAGACCGGAAGGAACATAAAAACAAAGATTATTGTTCAGCTCGCCTAGTTCTATAATATCCACCTGTCGGAACTCAAACAAACTTCTTAAAAAAGTTATGGGTATATATTTTTGGTGTTGAATAACTAAAAAAACTAAACAACATATTTCGAATCCGAAAAGAGATTCAAGCATGCCCATGGTTTTCTACATTTTAATCACATTTTTAATTTGGAAAAAACTCTTGATACTTAAGTACCCCATATCTTCAAAATCTGTAGATTTGGTCGTTTAGGTTAATTTTTCAACTGAAACTAATAACTTCTTGAGTTTTTAATGGATTTTAAAACTGTTTAGTGCACTTGCTTTGCCGTCGTTATCTCTACCTTTGATATAAAACTGGAAAGGATATTATTATAGATAAAGTAAGTTTTGAGCAAGGTAAAAAACCGAGGTATGGTAAGAATCGGTAGTGTCTTATAAGACATTGAAGATAAAGTCACAAATCTTAAACTTTTAAACTGAGCTTCTCAAAAAAGGGGAACAAGTAAGGCGTCCCTGATTGGGACAAATATCGTACAATGAATAACTTAGGATTTACAGCCTTCCAAACATGGCGACCAAATCTACCCGGTACTAAAGGGGGTAGATTTGGTCGAAAAGGGGGTAGATTTGGTCGAATATGTTAAGTTAGGATAACTAGGCCCTAAAAAATCGGAAGGTTCTATAATCTATATGCATCAGCCCAAGGGCCCCCTCGAGTTCGATACGTTGTTGCCTCTGGTATAAGGCACGTTGGTGCCCCTTAGCCCAAGGGATGGGAGGCATGAAGGAACATGTTTTTGCATAATTGAGCAATTTAATTTAGCATCATTTAGCGATTTTTTTTCTTCAGCGACCAATGCTTGTGATTTCATGGCGGCACCAGACCATTGTTCGGTGGTGCCCCCACGGCCCGGTGGTCCCCCACGGCCCAGTGGTGCCACACGGCCCCGGTGGTGCCCCCACGGCGCGGTGGTGCCCCACAGTGCGGTGGTGCCCTTGGTTCAAAGAACACTGAAGTATTTGCGCCGCATCGCGTAGCGGCGCAGATTTGTTTTATTTTGGTAAAGCCTGAGCTGTCATCGTTCCAACTTCAATAGTGTCAATTTTCATTTATATTTTTCGGGCCTGGGTTAGGTAGGTATTGCTTCCGGCAGGCTTGGCCCTTCCGAATGCAGGACTGCTGGCTTGGGTTTTGGTAAGATTCGAAAATCAGCAGTTCAATAAAGTCTGGGAGTCTGACGCCGGGTGTCATATTCCCACGTCCCGGCCGTCTGGCCGTGAGACCCGTGTGTGTCGCCCCGGCCGGCGCGTCACACACTGTCGACTGTCCAGTCGCACGGTCACGTGGTGATCTCTCTCGGCGCTGGTATCGTGTGACGTCTTGTCCAGCATACTCTAGAGCAGTGCGCGCGCGTTGTGCCCCCGGGCGTCTCAGTCGCGCCCGGCCCAACGGGCTCGGATTACATGAGAGCGGGGGGAGCTGGGGCTGGACAAAGAAAGGCGCGATACGGCTGGTTTGACACAAAGCCAGCGCAGTTAAAGGGAAATAATGACCTTTTGATTTTGTTAGCAACAATTTCTTAGGCTACCGCTTTGGTTTTAAAATTATTTTATTTAAATTTAAGAATTAAATAAAATTATTCCCAAATTCGAAGTTGTAAGTTTGGGAAAAATACCAAACAAGTACCTTGTGTACTTCATGAAGGTCATTGACAAATTCGCCCTTCCCTACCATTGTTTACATCCATTGCGGCATTTTTGGAGGCTCTGTGACATTTCCGATCAAACTGAGCGCTGCTCGGACACACGCTAGTAGCGCTTTCGTTCTCCATGGCAACCAGGCGTCAGCCAATCAAAAGCCAGAAAGGGAATACGTTCTGGCTTTTCATTGGCTCACGCCTGGTTGCCATGGAGAACGAAAGCGCTACTAGCAACAACTCGCCACAATGGTTAAGTGCGCCGAGAAGCATGACAATGCTTTGCAAACAAATCGCCGACGCTAAATAGGTCTCCGTCGATGTGCATCGATGAGCTTCCGATTTAATTGCTAGTTTTGTGTTATTGTTTGTTAGTTTTTTGGGATTTTTTTTTATTTTTCATGATAATATAAAGCATGAGTGTTATATACAGCCACAGACAAATTATACAATACTCCTAATGTTGAAAACAAATGAATTTATTTTAAAAAATTGAGGGTCGCAACCACTGACTATGCCGCCGTTGATGTGCATCGATGAGCTTCCGATTTTATTGCCACTTTTTCCAATCGCTGTTAGCTTTAGAAGATCGCCGGGCATATAATCACAAGCAGAACGCGCAATATATTTTCCACTCCATTGCGTAAAAAAACAATACGGGAAAAGCCCGCAGTTTGATGAGGACCAAAAGTACTTGCAAGTACCGGTCGTTAAAAGTGTGGAACGCGTATCAACTTTAACTTGAAATATCTTTCGGTAGGAAAGTTTTCATGCAAAATGTGATGAATTTACAATATATTTTGGTCTCGTCTGGCGATTTCAAGTGCTAACTCCATTTTTGTGGAAAAAGGTCATTATTTCCCTTTTAAAGGAAATAGTTCCCCTTTGAAAAATTTGACCCAACACGATTTGATTATATATTTTAATATAATTTCTTTTTATATTGTAAAAAATGGCCTTATCGCGCCGATTCAGGACAGAAGGCCGTACATTTTTATTGTTTATCACAACTATATGTGAGTCAGAGTCCTGACGTCACGCGAATGTAACAAATGGTTCCGCCAGTCAGATTCGAAAGTAGTCGCATAAAGATAGACTCGCATTGGAGATGTGCCAACCGGCGGCCGGCGTTTCGCTTGCTAGCACCGGCTGCAAGCTGATGGTAACATTCTTTCGCCAGCACCGCATTCCTTCGCCAAAAACTCAAATATATTCGGCTGGAGAAGTACGGAAAACGTGCACTCTCTAAAAAGGGGGTCCCGGATCCCGGATTGACGCCACGGTTTCTCTTCGGATTTCGGGGAAAGCAGACTACTAATTTTCAACACCCATGAAAACGGCGAGGTATATTGCGAGGTGGATTTGCTGAACATGTTGACATAAACTGGCCTATTTTACGACTAATACGTTTTCGAACGGTAAGCAACTTGTCATAACAAATACAATTGATTGATGAATCAGAAAAGTTAGGACAAAAAGTCTGGAAAATTTCTTTTTTTTACTATACCTTCAAAGATTTCCACGGTGTCACTTGACACCCTGAACATTGTGTTGCCGGAGCTAGCCTGGCACTTCGGAAAATTTATTAAAAACAAACAAAATGGTATGATAATTATTCACTATAAATTATTAATCACCAATATACTGTACATTTCTTTTCTTTAAAAGCCTCAATGGAGAAAATGCATGGTAAATCATTTAAGATTTCGGCGAAAATAGTTGATGGATGTTGAATAGATAATTGACTACAAACCTATTTTCATATACAAAACCTATATGTGCATTGTGCATATATTATGTGAAAACTGAAAAGTTGATGAATCGTCGGTCATATTTCCTGTACAGATATGGCCTTGTCAGTCGGGGACCGAGACTCCCGGGTCGTATGTTAAAAAGGTACCTTGTATCGTTGCGTATGCGTATATGGGAAACTGGGCTCAAGTCTCAGTCCAAAGTACTGCCGTCTTTTGCATAACGTGCTTTTAGTGTCCCAGGGTAATCCAAGATCCCGATGACGATGGTATCGGTGGCGGGGTTGTAACCTGAATACGCAACAAACTTTTTTTGGGGAGGTTTTTAAAGCTTGTGGTTTAATTTTTGGAAAAGCATTAGTTTTCCTTCCATAAATCACTGCAGAAATTTCGGATGTTGGGAATTTTCAGCCTTACGAAAATGTTTTGACCATTTGTGTCGCATCACTGTCACGTTCCGGCCATTGTTCGGGAAGTCTCAAGTCTATTTTTTATGCTCGTCAGCCATTGCACCCGCAGACTAAACAGATAATTATTTACAGTCAAAGTTTTCACGGACAAAACTTCGAAGTTCAGAAAAATGGTCAGACCATCATACCATCATACCATCATACCATCATACCATCATACCATCATACCATCATACCATCATACCATCATACCATCATACCATCATACCATCATACCATCATACCATCATACCATCATACATAATCCAAGGCTACCATGCCATTAACAAATCGCGTGCGTACACAATTTGCTTGGATTTCGGAGACCAAGTATATATGGGCGACTTATGCATATTGTCACAGGTTTGAATTATTCACGACTTCAATGTGATCATAGGAATTATGAGCCTCAATGGCAGAGGTGTCGTCCTCGGTTGGTGCTAGCAACGTCACCTATCAACATTCCAAACAATCAGAGCTTGACCGTTGCAACGATAGGCGGTGCCACTTGCTGGTACTCCAGTTGGGCAATGACGCCCGTTCTCTGGTAGTCAGGGTATAGGCAGCGCCATCTACCCCTGTGCCCGTGGCGCCACCTATGCCGGACTACAATGGAAACGAGTCGTTCACAGACGAGTTTGACCGTCTGTGTATGGCCTCAAACACCCTATCAGTTACAGTAAGAAGTGCCGTGTCAATGGAGTGATTCGATCTAAAACCATGCTGACTAGACGATAATAACAAGCTGACTAATGACAAGCTACAAGCTGACTATGGCGATGGTCGCCAGGATGGAGATCGGTCGGTAATTGTACACGTTCCTGAGGTAGTCTAGCAACACGGTTGACATTTCTTTTTCATACGAGGTTTAACAGATAAATCAACAGTATACTTATCGCACGGAAATCAAAACGCGTGAAACGGAGACATTACCAGATGTAATTTCATTTGTAATTACGAGGCTTTACATAAACAAGCATCAAACAAAAATTATGGAATTCTACCTTGTGACCAAATCAATAATCTTAACGGAAGTTCCAAAGTCATTTTAACGGATTGCTATTGGCTACAGCCAAATGGATCCTAGGGATGATCTAGATCTCTATCCATACAAGCTCTGGACCCGACAGAAGCTATTTCAGAACAACATTGAGAGCACGGTCGCATTTTGCAAGTGGTTTCTGGGGCAGTGTTTCAGTGAGGACAGCCTCCGGATCTGAGCCCCGACTACTTCCTGTGGAGGTACCTAAAGAAGAATCTCCAGACCAGGAAGCAACCAAAAATAGCCGTGGGAGCTGCAGTGCGGGCCATCCCTGCCGACATGTACTCGTAGGCAGTGGTGAGTCTGATGCGGAGGGCAGAGCTGTGCCTCAGCCGAAACGGAGCCCATCTCAAACATGTGATGTAGAGGATATTAAAGGGAATAGTACACCTTTAACATTAGTTTTCGACTTAGATAGCCAGATTGTCTGGAGTACTGAGTAATCTCCAAATCTGAAATTTTTCCTTCCAAAACGACCTAGTTGCTGAGTTCGCATACGTCATCGGTATTCCTACTGCACTTGGTTTTCGCCAGGGTAATAGAACAACGTTTTCGCTATTTGGACCGGCCGCCACCGAAACGCATCAGTGTTCATGAGCTATAAATATTATTAGCCATAACTTTGTCCATTTTCATATGATTTCCAATTGAAAATAATGTCCACACTCGTCTTGAAAAGGCACACCCTTTGAAGGGTGGCTCGTACCGTTAGCTGCAATATTCTTCGCAATAGAAAACGGGTTTTCATTGTTTACGTTGAAGTGCCACTTAGCTCAAAATATTATTGGCTATATCTGTCAATTTTCATTGGATTTCCAATTGAAAATAATGCCCACACTCGTCTTGAAAAGGCACACCTTTTGATGGGTGGCTAGTACCGGTAGCTGCAATATTTATTTACATCCGCCACAGTCCACATACTGATTAACACAAACACATTTGTGGGTAGGTATATCACATTTATGTATGCACATGAACATTATGGGTATGTGTTCACGCAACGCCACTCCAACTCTACTCATACAAGGCCATAGTGTAAACAATAAACATTCCCACCTTTTCAATCGCGACTAATATATCCGCGAGTCGCGACCCAGCGAATGAGGTTAGTGTTGCTTACACACTGATTCAAGGATAGGCTTTTGCCGGTATGACGTCACAATTCGTGTTGGTGACGCAATATTATTGTGACGTCATATGTATTCATATCAATATTTTTCGAATTATGACAAATTGGTACTTTTTAGGACAGACACTCTTTTCCATCATTCCACGTACTTTTCCCCAAGGTGTACTATTCCCTTTAAGATGACTGTGTTTTGAATATGCGCAGCATAAATATCCACGAATTTATTTGAATCTTTGTCACTTTGTTAATTTTCGTATCGTATTTCGTATTGTAATTTTTCTTGTTCTCTGGTTCGTGTTCTTATTATCATCCTACATGATGTAACCAGTAAGGCGCCGTAGTTGGCGATGAACTAGCGAGCGCGAAGGACATCTATGGTGTATTTCAACTCGATCGGGCGAGTGGTTTCTGAGATACAACAAGGGTTGCGCACGTTCGCACGTGCAGAGGCACCCCACTCCTGACCTGTGGGAAAGAGGCGACTGAGAGGTCCCTAACCACACACCGAATTTGAACACAATCAGCTCAGCCGTTCCTGAGATATAGAGTGCGTTCAGAAGGGCCATTCTCCCACGCATTTCGCGAAATCTTTTGCGATTGGCCATTCGGAGAGCACGAAACGAGGGATTTCGCGCGGGATTTCGCGAAATAACGTGGAATCGCCGGAGCATGTCACGGCGGTGTTTACTAAGATGGCGGCCCACATTGAGGAGATGAGGTAAGTGTAGAATCACTGATATAGATGGAAATATGTGATTTTCATAATTGGTAACTGTGTTATAATATGAGGCATGCTTCCAGATGCATATCATGTCTACTTGTGAACCTATTAATAATTAATTGTATATTGAATTGCTTATAGTGATGGTGATGACAATGGCCAATGGTGATGGTTTTTTATTCTTGATTTGTTGTCATCTGTGATCAACATCTGTGTCTTTCTCAAAATAATTGCTGCCAACCAAAGATAATTGTTATGAAATCATTGTTTAAATACCTAAATGACGCACATACGGCGAACCTGGCGATTTTTTCGCGAAATTCCTACCGAACGACCATGATAAATTTCGCGAAATATTTCGCGAAATTTTTCGCCTTCCGAACGCACCCATAGAATAGGGGTGTGCACGTGTGGACGTGCAGAAACCCCACCCCTGACTTTTGTGTAAAAGTAGCGGCTGAGCGGTCCCGAACCACACACCAAATTTGAACACAATCGGCTAAGCCGTTCCTAAGCTATATAATAGGGGTGTGCGCACGTGCAGTGGCACCCCTGACTTGTGGGAAAGCTGCGGCTGAGGGGTCCCTAAACATACACCAAATTTGCAGCGGAGTTATTGCGACAAAGCACTTTGCAACACCCCTCACGCGCACGCGCCACGCGCAGTGGTATTTACCCACATGAGTCTGCTCTGGTCTCAAACAGGGTAGGGTGGCTGTTTTTTTTTCCCGCAATAAACACTCCGCCACAAAATCATTTTTTACATAAACACTTAAAAAACAAACAAACATTCAATCATCTATACAACATCGAAATCCTCATCGGTGCCTATCAGCCCGATTGGGCCCATCAGCCCGATTGGGCCCATCAGCCCGATTGGGCCCATCAGCCCGATTGGGCCCATCAGCCCGATTGGGCCCATCAGCCCGATTGGGCCCATCAGCCCGATTGGGCCCATCAGTCCGATGGGGCCCATCGGCGGCCCCCGCCCGCGCTGTCTCGCGTTTTTCAGCGGCTCCCGTTCGCGAAGCGGCGCCCCCTCGCCACCGGCCGGGCGTGCGAGCCGTCGGCCAGCGGGGCCGGCGCCCCGCACGCCCGGCCGGCCGACCGGCCCTGCAGCACATGCTGAGGTCCGGTCCCGGGTTAGCCCGGGTGGGGAGAGGGCGGGGCCTATCCTATTATTGGTTCCTATTACATCAAGCGCCACACTCGGACTACGGCCTTTATGGCGGTGAATGTACGGCTTACACTCGTTTACACCCCCCTTTACACCCCACCCTTCTCCCACACACCCACATCCCCTCCCGCCCACTCCCGCCAGGGTTTAGGGTTACCGCAGGCAGACATTTTCTTTTAAATATTGATTTGGAGTTCTTCATTTATGAATGGTTTCCATTTTGCCTTAAACTTATCCATTCTGTCTTTTTTTCTCAGCAATTATTTTCTCCATGACATAATATCGCGACAACAACGGCATGCAATCGTCTAAAACCATATCCGCTATTCTTTAAAGCGCCGGCTAACAATGAATTGCTTCGCAATCATCACAATAAGATTAACCACGCTCATAGTTTTTGGGGCCCCAAATATTATATGATTTGCATTAGCATGAAAACGATGACATGGTTTGATTTTTTGATTAATTTTCGCCACTAGTTCATTCCAAAACAGTCTTATTTCATGGCAATCTACAACATAGTGTTGTATGGTTTCGATTCCACCACATTCATCACAGAAAGGATCATTGAGAACACCTCTTATGCATACAAAACGTCTGGTTGGAAAATATCTGTGTAATCCTGTATTGTAAGCTTTGCAGCCTAGTGGAGCTGGTAATCGTTAACGGTACCGAATATATCTTTCTCCAGTCCTCACCAAAGCTGATGCCCTCACTTTCCCATTTTAACTGAGCCCGTGGAATTGTGTCCCCTATCCAATAGTCGTGAAAAAACTGGATTTGACCTTTTGTATCGGAACATTCTTCCCTTGTATTACGATGTACGGAGCTGCTGTCCTCTCAGCTGTCGATAATGGTGCGGTGCGCTCCCTACTAGCATCCGTTTCCACTCCGCCAGAATCGCCCGCAATAGGCTCATATAGCGAAGCGAGCCAATCCGCACATGATTTCGCAAAACAAATCTTGACTTAAGAGGCGACCGCGAATGTCAATAAAATCGTCTCTAAATGTAATGCCATTGTCATGAAGTGATTTATAAAGAACCACTTTCCGATCTATGCAGACCGCTTTGTTACACCATCTGTTTTCGCACGGCATTGCCACTTTCGGGTACCGTCATCGGCACCGCCTCTCTAAACCAAAGCAACATTTCTTTATGAAATTCCGGTATCAATCTCGTGCTAACCCATGTCCTATTGTAATCCATTTTTGTGATGTCACCAACGTAAATTTTACTTCTTTTTTGGAATGCCTTTGCAAACGCCAGATCATTATTTGCAATAATTTTACCCACCCATGATGATCTCATTGCTTTATATATTGCCAGAATGTTTGGCGCTTTCAATCCCCCTTGTTCAATTCCTTGATATAGCGTTTTAGCGTTTTCCGAGCGACCTTTGGTGGTCTTCCCGGTGGTCTTCCCCTCCACAAAAACTTCAATAATTTTGCTCTGAATTGAATCAAAGTGTTTTCTTTCTATCCGCGCTGCTGACAATGTAAATCAGCTGTGAAATGACCAAGGACTTGGCAATGGTAATCCTCCCCTTTATGGTCAAATCACGCTGACACCATTGATTCAGAGTGTTCTGTATTGCTATCATTATAGCTTGCATATTGTCATCGCTGCAATCTTGCACCGCACTGAACAGTACGCCTAAAATTTTAAGGTGCTTGACGGGAACGGAATCGCAGATCAATTTCTCTGATTGACTTTTCTCTCCTATCCACATATACTGACATTTGTTCAAATTCAGCTGAATACCAGATACATTGCTGCTATTATGCGTCTATTATCTTGATGGCTTCAACAGCAGAGAGCGAATCTCTCACGAACAATGTAGTGTCGTCACAATATTGCGACATCCTAAACTCACATCCAGATATTGTTAGGCCTTTTACAGTCGTCGCGCGCAATTTAATGGCTAAAATTTCAACCACCATCGCAAACAGAAGGGCAGAGGCCGCACATCCCTGCTGGAGCCCGCGGGATGGTTTAAACCAGCTGGATGTGTAGCCGTTGTTAATGACTGGTAATTCTGCACCATTGTGTAGAAGTCTTATCCACTTCACAAAATTACTCCCGAAGTTGAACTTTCTTAAGACGTCATACACAAAGGTGTGTTCCACCGTATTAAAAGCGTTCTGAAAATCCAGCGCCATTACAATGCCGCTCAGCTTGTCCATCTCACAGTATTTAATGATATCGTTCACTGTGCGCAAATTGGTCCAAATGTACCTTCCACGAATAGACCCAGTTTGGTCAGCCGCAATCAATTTATGCATTACCAGCATCAAACGATTTGCCATGGCCTTGGCCGTGATTTTATATACAGTATATAATAGGCATATGACGCGTTTATTCCTTACTAGCTTTTGGTCACCCTTTTTATGAATTAACGTTACCACGCCCCTACGTTGAGTTATGCAAAATTGGCCCTGCTCCCTTGCCTGATGTATGGCATTGAGCACGATTAATTCCAGTTTTGTCCGGAAAAAATTGAAAATTCTATGGAGAAGCCAGAAGTTGATGGTTCATCATTCACTAAGATGGTGCTTTATTGTTCATCATTCACTAAGATGGTGCTTTATTGTTCATCCTTCACTAAGATGGTGCTTTATTGTTCATCATTCACTAAGATGGTGCTATTGTTCATCATTCACTAAGATAGTGCTTTATTGTTCATCATTCACTAAGATGGTGCTTTATTGTTCATCATTCACTAAGATGGTGCTTTATTGTTCATCATTCACTAAGATGGTGCTTTATTGTTCATCATTCACTAAGATGGTGCTTTATTGTTCATCATTCACTAAGATGGTGCTTTATTGTTCATCATTCACTAAGATGGTACTCCATTGTTCAATCATTCACTAAGATGGTGCTTTATTGTTCATCACTAAGGCCGTTTTACCTTCAGCTCCAGTGGTGCATCGCAGACATCTATCGGCCTCATTTAGCCTGGGGCAATCAGTTACCCTGAGGAAGCTGTCACATGTGGGGCCTGCGTCACCTGCTCTTGTACAAGCGCCGGAAGTGTACACCTTTTGGAAGTGCTTTTTGCAATACTCCAGAATTCCTACGTTTCCGGTAATAAGCTCATCGTTTTCAGATTGCAGTACATTTATCTGCTTCTTCATATTTCTACTGGCGCACAAGTTAAAGAAATATTTTGTGGGTCTTTCGCCCTGTTCCAACTACCTTGCGCCTGAATACATCATAGCCCTTTTGCCCTTTTCGTCCTCTTATTTCATTTACGCGACGCTTATACTCCTCGTAATGTTTTAGAACCTCGTCACTGGGATTGTTTGCCATCTCAATTTCATATCTTTCCAACTGTTGGATGCGCTATTGTGTTCTCTTCTCGCTTTTGTGTGGCAATTAACTTACTCCTTTTTATGCTGCATACCCTAATTTCGCTTAATACTATTTCCAAATTTTAACCCTCCACTGCATTATAAATTTCCGCTCCCCGTTCCGCCTTCTGACTTTTACGCAATACATGTATACATGTATACATGTACGCAAGTATACATGTACGCATGTACATATGTACACATGTACACATGTATGTACAAATGTACAAATTAGTGGTGTCAATCGATACAATCATTTTCGGAATTCCGAATTTGTCCGAAGACCGATTCGGTTTTCGAACGGACATAAGTATAAATGTATCAATGTATAAATGTATAAATTGTTACATGTATAAATGTATAAATGTATGAATGTATGAATGTATACATGTATACATGTATACATGTATGAATGTATGAATGTATGAATGTATGAATGTATACATTTATGAATGTATGAATGTATGAATGTATACATGTATACAATGTGTACCATGTGTACCATGTGGACCATGTGCACCATGTGCACCATGTGTACCATATGCACCATGTGTACCATGTATACCATGTATACCATGTGTACCATGTGTACTATGTGTACCATGTATACCATGTATACCATGTATACGTTTTTTTATTTGATAAATTTAGTTCGAATGTTTTGAATGGATGGATTTCCGAGGTCAGGGTCGCGTTAATTAAGCATAGCTTGTTGCGCAGGCCCTGACCCCACCACCCGGTCACGCAATTCCTGGCGTCCGGCAGAATTTAGAAGCGAAAGTTGTACGTGCCCGACATACCTGGACACGGTCCGCCCTGCCCCCTGGACGTCACCTGAC